>CM075101.1:3017932-3397657 GCA_037576195.1 Phytoseiulus persimilis | reverse complement strand
ATCCGGCCGGAATCCGCGTCTCAAATCATGACTCTGAGCGAATCGGATCGTTGCTCGCCGAATACCGAGCTGGTCTGAGCTGACATGAAGAATCTTGATTCTCAATCTCCGTCGCTCCCTGTGAACAACGTCGTTGAGTCCCAGACATGGCAATAACTTATCAAATTAATTTCCGCGCGAGTTGTCTTCCCCAATATTCGTGTGAATCGGCACAGGACGGGCCGCGATTCCATCGAGCGCAAGACGATCGGAAAAGTCGTTTCAGTTCATATTCTCAGTACCGATCCCAAGTTCGATCAGTTGAGCTCGAAGAGCGACTCGGGAAGCTTGCGTTTCTGAACTGCCCCCGAAAGTATTGTACTTACGGCGAGAGGCTCTGCTGGGGCACGAATCGCCGTGCTCATGTGTGCTCCGTGAGCGCCGGGACTTTCAACGGCGGTCGATCGATAAACAGCTCAGCGCGGCGGGCAAGTTTCGCTTTCTCCACTGAGTGACGCACGCGGTGGTCTTAAACAGAGAGCCTCGGGCTACGATCGTACTGATGGGAATAGCCGGCTAACTTGCCGGTCGGGAACGTTTGTCATGTTTATTGTTCAGACATTAGCAGCAGCGTTCGGCCATCGGAGGACAAAGGGGAGGCGCTCTGAGTCGGGTATGTTGAGAAAGCCGCTGGAGGCAGACAAGCACGGAAAACAAACAGTCTTCTCGCAGAGCCTGAAACAGGACTTCATCGAAACCGCTCGCATCCCTCGACGAGAGCCGATCCATTCGGGATCGAGAGGAGATGCAGAGGAATCGAAGAGAACCGGAATCATTCCACTCCTGGACGATAGCCGCGGTCGTCGCGAAGAGGTGGGGTATGCTCGCTCAGTCCATGCGGATCCATGTTTAACTATTTTCGGGTCATGTGTTAACGCCCAGGGCGACGTTTCATTTCGACGGCTCGGAATTCAGAACAATCGTACGCAACGCATGTCCATCGTAAGGAGGTCAGTTGGAGAGCGCTGTGTAGCAGCCGCGGCGGCGGATCTAGTGGGGCTGGTCGAGATTGATGGCTGAGCGGGAGGGCACGTCGAGGTTATTTATTAGAGGGATGGTGATGCTGGGCACCGCGGGGATGGTGATGCTCATGGTGATGACTGTGATGATTACTATTTACTGCGGGTGAGAGGGATGGACCAAATGGGGCTGCGGACGGGGGCCGCGGGGGACCACAGTCGAAGTCAAAGGGGCCACAGTTCAGCGGCGCTGCGAACGGATCTGTGACGCCTGAGGCGAGCCGTCCATCGACCCGCCGGGGAGCAGTTAGCTACAAAATTATCACTGATTTCTGCACGCGTGAACCCCGCCGGCATTCCGTGGCCCATGAAGGCCGTGGAGAGAGCAGTTCATAGCACTCATAACACGCCCTCGCAAACCCCGCACCTCGCAATGATTAACACGGTTGGCGACAATCGCGTCATTCCACGAAAAAGAATCAAGGTCTCACTCACTTTGTCGTTGTCGCCCAGCACTCAGTGATACGACAAGGTTACGACAAGCGAGCCTGGCGGAAGCCGAGAACAGTTCCCTGATCGCCAGCTCCTCTGCAATCATTCCGCTCCTCGAGCGTTACCGTGAGGCGGCGGCTGTTGCATCCAACAGTCCAGTCAAACCCACATGGTGAACTCACGGGTTAGAACGCAGTGGGGAACAAACGGTTCAGACCGTTTACAAATGAAGTTGCTTTAGAGGAAAACGCGCTTTGTTTCGTTGACATTGCGGTGGCTCCGCATTACGCTAATTAGAACAAAGCCTCGCTGTTCACGGTTCGCTTCCTAAACGTAATGGTTGCCGACGTTGAGCTGGGAGCAGTTTGAAGCCCGTGGGCTCCTTCGATTCCATAAACTGCAACATGCATCTTTTTCATTGCTCCGAGCTGTGAGCTCGATGGAACTCGATAGCGGCGCTAATTCCAACTTTGGAAAGCGGCGCACCGCTCGTCATTGTCTCCCCGAACCGCCGCCATGACCCTCCCCGCCCAGACTGGCTACACGTGACGATCGAGAATCCGCCGTGCCACGGCTTTGCTCGTTCCTGTTCCTCACCTCTCTCGGGCTCGCCGTTCACCCGATCGCCGTTTCAAACGGCGCACTCCGAATGTGGCAACATTAGCCACATACGTGACGACAGAACCTGTCGTAACAGGACATTCAATTATAATTTGCAATACAGCCTCATGCTCACACCCGAACTCTGGGGAACGGCGACACATTAGTTATGCTAATGCGATTAGTCCGAATTTTTCCGGGTTTTTTTCCGAGCCTCTCGGTATTGGAGTTCTCACGTTCTCTCCTAGTCTTGGAGAGGATGCCCAGTGCAGCCGAATTGCCCTCCCAATCAAGCCGCTCTGTCTCACTCCTCCCGGAAACAAAGCTGATGGAGGGAGGAGCGGAGTCAAGCACGTAGATAGCGGGTCAATAAAGACACTACCGCCAGATAAGCAGGAGAGGTCTTCGATACGGCTTCAGTAATGCTGCATTGAGGGGCAGCGAGACATCCGATCGGGTTCCGAGTGAACACACGAATGTTTGGTGCGATCCTACCATTGCACATCGTCCACATCATCACATTAATCATCAGCTCCGGCTTCGATGTCCGAAACCATGTCCACAGCTCAAGGAACTGTGGAGGAAAAGGTGCTCGAATGGGAACGAAACAAACCCCCACGAGTAGCACGCTTGCCGGAAGCACCAACGTTCATAATTCTTCCACAATATTCTCAAGCCGAAATGGAAACGTGTGTTTGGACTGTGCAAGGCGGCCACTGACGTCTCTGGTGGGTAAAAACTCGAGCAGCTCTCCTTGGATGAGACTGCGTTGGGGAGCACTCGAACGGCGCGATTCGAACGATGAAGAGTGTGCTTGAAGCAATAATCCTACCGTCCATCCGTGTTCGCTTCGTAAATCTCTCCGGAAGTCGATTGGACATCCGGAAACGTTCCGTGCCTGGTAATGTGTGAGAAAATATATAGGTATTCCCGCGGTGCCGGCCCTACCCCATTGCGTTGGAGAAAACGTGTTTTTATGATGAAAAACAGAGACGAAATCATCGGCGATGACGTTTAGGTATACGTGATATTTCTCTCATAACGAGGGCGGAAAACTGAGCTGGACGCGCCTGTGCAGAAACTCGGTGGCCTTCGTCGCCTGAATCATGCAGACAGGAGACAGATAGGAGCGCCGTTTCCTTTATAATGAGAAACCTCTCCGCCCTCCCCCCCCCTTCCATGTTACCAGGCTCTCTAAATTCTGATAAGATAGCTGTGTCGGGAATCTTTGATGCAGAACAAACAATTCTAACTACACTCCTTCAACGGCAACCTGTACGACACTCGAAGCCTCACGGAGCCATAACGAATCCGTACTAGTATGCGGTCGTACATAAGAGACAGTCTCAGATCGATCTGGTTTCAGTTGTGTATAGCTGTCTTCTTCACGGGAAATGTGTTATGCCATGACGAGAGCAGCGTCTGCTCCTGAGAGCAGCAAGGTGTACGTAGGGGAAAGCCCGCTCGTCCGCTGGCCGCGTGCTCCGTGACGGGGCCTTCTGGGGGTCATCGAGGTGACCGAGGGGTAATGTGTCGTCTCAGCAGCACGCAGGAACAGAAGCGTCGACGTCAAGAGGGCGTCATGGCCCATCGGCTCGCAATGGACAATGGGTCCTTGGTGTCACTCATCGCCAATGCCCCGGTCGGCGGCTCCCTATGTATATAGCTAGTTGGGGCCGCTTTGTCCCTCACGCGGCATGGGTGGATGGTTGATGGGACGGGGAACAGCCGAACCTCCGGAGCAAAGTTAACACCTCATGTAAGTGACGCTTGGCGCTCGACGATAACGGCAAACAGAGCTCAACTCAAGACGGGCTTCCATCCCTTGTTCTCGGGCTGGATTGAGGCACTTCGCTCATTATTCGTCACCCGGGAAAATGTCCCGATCGTTCCCGTGAAGCCGCTGAGGAAGGTGGGAGGCGATTTACGGGTGTTCGAGTTTCAGAGGAGGCTCGCTAGCCGCGCTGCGAGCTCCTCCAGAGCCTCTGTGCAATTTCGCCGAAAGTTTCCAGGCACGGGTTCCGAAATGATACCGAAACTCGATTTCTCCGCGATATTTGGAACTGCTAAACATATTCTGGGAAGCCGAACACTCGGAGATCGTTGAATGGAAATCGCCTCGCGGTCGCCGCCATAACTCTGTTGCTCACAGCCTCTGATTGTAATGCGCTGCTGGGAGCTGGTGAACAATCTTTAGCGGTTGGTCAGAGTCCGTTATGGACATCGTTGGGAATAGGACACGGTCGGGCGAGATGGTCCCGAACCGACCGAGCCCTCTTCGTTCCCCGAGTCGCTAACGAGGGCAAATGCTTGACAAATTTAATAGAGATACCAACGGCGAGGTCGTGTGGTGCCTTCTGCGCCATTACCCTCGTTTTGGCTCGCCAAGCAAACGCAAGAACAACGAACGAGCTCTTTCCTCGCTCGCTCTAACTCACACCGACGGGTCAGGCCACAGTGCACCGAAACTGCGGGAACTTCCGTCGAACCAGAAGGGATGGCGCGTCGATATCTTCATCCACTCTTCGAATACCGGAAAGAGGAAGATCCGGAGGAGCTCTCCATCCGGGCTCAGTGTGGTACATCAAACACCGAGGAGGCCGGGGAACGTCACAAATCGGTCCAGTTCATGTAGTTTGGTACCTCGCCAAAACGTTGCCAAGCTATTCATGCGGCGGGGAAAGTTCGTCTCCGCGCTAAAAACGTTATTCAGTTGAACTTACAAAGCTCAGACAAGAGTACAGAGCACTCATCTATTTATATGCCGTTTGCGCTTTGCTCCCACCCCCCAACTGCCCTTCATGCGCGAACCACTCGACGGTTCGTAGCCATTGTCTCCGGGTTGGACACTGGAGGGGCGGGCGTCCGGGACATGTCATGGAGATATGGAGGGGCGGCAGAGAGTGAGCGTCACCGAAACGAGAAGAAAGGGGGATTCATGCTGATGCTTCGTGTTCCTGCTTTGTTCCGGATGACGGTGATAAGGACACAGCAAGCGCGCCGCGTCCTGGCGGGCTCCACAATGGCGGCGGCGGCAGCGAAGGGGCAGGCAAACGGCCTGGCCGACCGGCCGGCCGGCGAACCTACGGCCGTCTGTTCTGCTTCCGGACGACAGGAAGACAACCGCTACGGAGATTATTGTCAGACGTTCACATGTGACATGCAATGCGAATGACACGTGTAGCACTGCGCACAGCGTTTCTCGCTCGCCATCATTGCGTTCTCCCGTTTGCTAACGCATCCAGAGGTACTCCGCCACAATTTAACCTCTCTCGTTCTTCATAGGGAAGAACACTTTGACTTTCTCAATCGCATATATAATACATGGATGCATGAGAGGTCCTTCATGTAATGCATCGTCGTTTGTGGGTGAAATGGTCTACGTTTGCGTCGACGGGATCCGCGTGATTAGACCGACTTTGGAATTGTCTCTCGGTACATGTGGTTCGACAGACGCGCGGTAGGAGCTCCGTTGGAAAGGAAAAATCTGGAAACACTGGTCCGAAGCAAGATTACATAGCGTCAATGGATGAATTACTCGGTAGAGATGTCTCAAGACATGGGATGAAACGGAGGGTTCGGAGCAGCTCCATCATTCCTCCAGAGCGATGGGCTCGACCAGCTCGCATGTTTCCTGCGCACAAGTATGCGAAAGCAGCTTGTGGCGAGAAGATTTTGCTCCGGGAGCTTCGCAGTAGACGGCCCGCCGTCTTATTTTACGGAAGACTGTCTCTCATTGTCCAATGCTAAGCGGCGCTTTTGCGTTCCAATTACTGCCTCCCGGATCCTCTTCGCAGTTTTTGCGCTCGGAATATTTTTGCGCCGAGCACGCTTCCCCGCCAAGACGACCCATGCTTTCACCGATATGTGTACCCTGAAATCCCGCAGAAAGCAAACTTTTTTTTCGATCCTTCTTCGATAACCGCATTAAATGAGATCACTACTGCCGAGTTCGTTATCTGATGAGCTTGTCACCTGGACGGTCGTTCTGTTATGCGACATTTGAGAAAAACAAAATCAAAACAAGAAACGTTCGCTATCTGCGGGATTTCAGGGCAGTACGCAAAACTTAAGTTGCAAAAGCACCCACCCGTCGTATGCGCGGCTTCTGTTGCATGGGCAGCAAACGAGCCAGTCAATCGTTCGGGAATCAACGGGCACCAGGAGTCCCAGATGATCTCCGACTCAGTGACGATTCGAAAGCTACCTGTGAAAGCTACTTCTGAGATATGGCTCTCATGTTATGGGTTCCGCATTATCGGGAGGCTGTCTCCTCTGTGTCCTGGGTGTCCCCTGTCTCTCTCCTCGGGCCCACGATTTTCGCTCACAACGCGGGGGAGCTCCGCAATTCGCGGGTTCTACGCCTCTGCGAACTATCGGTTGCATATGACGAAGCATACGCACATCATGGGGAGTTCCGACTCAGCCTGATTCTATCCATCCCATGTTTCCATGTATAAAATGGAGAGTTTGAGCGCTGGCATGAGCCCCTGTCCGTGCGCCCAATGGCAGTCAGAATCAGCGCGATCCCACTGTTTGAAGAGATATTTTGATGCAGGGAAACGGGCCCTGTACTTCGATGCGCTGCTCGAGATATCATCTCATCTTTTGGATCCACAGGGCTCGTAACCGAGTCCTGGGAGTCATCGAATTCATCTGCGGTATCATCTGGAAAGGTCTTCCGCACTTCGACGGATGCTTCTAGACAGAGGCTCCCTGCTCCGGAGATTAATTGTTCGAAAATGGCCCCGCTCATCGCCGCGGCGCTCTGTAGGGCATATCACTGAGCTAGCTCCGGGAGTGGAGAAGCCAGACGGATTAAAAATTCCACCATGTGTCATAAACGAAGTCTGAAACGTGACCAACAGTCCGTCGTACAACACGCGTATTGCGTGGTGTTCCGCTCGGATGACGCAAGCATAATACTCCGACAAAAAACATGAAATCGCTCGGCCAATTAGTCCTGAGTTCGTCGTAGTAGTGGAGTTCAATCTGAGATGTCTTTGTTCACTTTTCGACTCTGATGATGAGAGTGACGCGCGACGATTTGCGCAGGGTATCAACGAGGATCTCTGACGCAATGATTCGGTCCGGAAAAAAAACGGTTCGGTCAAGATGAATCGAGCACGAATGACCCGTTCTCTGCCTCGATATCACTGCAGGATGCGTTCAAGTTACATATCTTTCATCCAAACCGCACACCCTGATTTTGTTGGCCAAAACGTTCCGAAATCGTGAGGGGCACAGGCACTATGTATTATAACTGTTGTGTTGCGGTTTCCTCGCATGGATACACTTAGATGTAAGTGATTCGAGGGGCTTCGCCGGTAAGTAAGTTTGTGGGTGAATGACCAAGCGACCGAGCAAGTGAGTGATTTCGCGAGAGATCGGCGGGTAATGGCGTCGACCGGACAGGGTTTTCGCCGAAATGACGTAAGAAGCGGATGTTCGTCCAATGGGTGCGGTCAGCTGGCTTCACGCACCGAGTAGCTCTCGTTTCTCCCTTCGGCTTGCAATGACGTCTCCTATTCTCAAATGGGGGTCTTCTCGCATTTTGCTGCTTGGCCATGACTCGCGTTCCGAAGCTGCTTCGGAATTCGGCGTGCTGATCTCTCTCTCATTTCCTCGACGTCGTTGTCGTAGACAAACCCGACGTTAGCAGCCATTAGGAAACCGCTTTACAGTGTCATATTCATAGCGCTCGAAACGGGATCTCCCTGCGGCTCTGAGTCGCCGCGACTATTCAAAAGACTATATGACCCGTCTTTCGTTCAGGATTCTGAACAAATTTAAACCCGAAACCTACGCCGAGCCTGGAACATTGGAAACGCCGCTCATCTGCCAAGATTCTTCGGCCAATGAGTCGCGTGCGAGAGCACTGTTTTCCGAGCCCTGAGTTCAGACCAGGTCCTCTGGGAAAACCTTACGAACTAGCGGCACCCGCGCGGTGGAAGCAGATTTATCCAGTCTCAAGTTCGGACGCAGGGTCTAGGAAACGAGGATCTCGAGTCTCCCTCTGAAAAATGAGTGTCACCCCCAAGTTTTGGCTGGGAAGCCTTAAAGGCAGAAAGGGAACTCGTGGACACCTCGTCTCCGGGTAACGTGTATCCTGTGATTGTGTCTATCATTCGTCCTCAAAGCATCCGGAGTCCATTACGGGGTCACATGCCCAACAGGGAGGTTCTCAGGAACAATAAACGAGAACTGACGTCTCTCAATCGCCGACTCCGATACCCACGAAGCGGAGACACGGACTGCGAGTCGGGATCACACCCAAGCCGATTTCCGACGCTATTGATAGATGCGATAAGAGATCACCATCGAACAGCGCAAGTTTGCTACGAGGGTGAAAGTAGAGAACTCACCTGCTGTCGACTCTAGGGATCACTGTGGTCATCGAAGAGAAGGATCGAATCGCCCGGCACATCTCTCAGGAGCGGCGTTTTCCGATGAACCCTCCAATAGTTCGCACTGAAACATGGTCGCTCCAGGGAACGCTTAGTGCGATCGGTTTTTGAGCATTTCTAGGGGCGACTTCATATCAGGGTAGTGTTCGGAAATGTGAGACCTCACACGAAGACCTCGAGTTTCATTTTGGAATTTCCGGGACCTTGCATGGCATTTCGAGGCTGACAAAAGCGCACGCAGCGAACACATGCGTCGATCGGTGGTGTAGCCAACGTTGGAACCTCCAGCGCTCAGCTCTCCCTGTATCGAATTGAGACAATCACGATGCTTCTTGGAAGAGAGATGAATCGAGCAACTGAACTATGTACCGCATTTCAGTCAAAGATTAGAGCCCGTGGAGAGACGCGGACTGGTCTTCAACCTTTTGCAGTCGACCGGTGGGCTGATGCCCCTTCGCCTCTCCTCGTAGGACAGGAAAATTATCGTATCAAGCATCTCTGGAGGAGCATAGTCTGCCCAAGGGTTATTTCCGAGCTATTCTGAGGCTTGAACTGTGCGCCGACGATCCGCATCCTACGAGTTGAGTTCTGAGAATAGCCCGTCCCGCCCGAAGAATGCTCAAGCTATATCGGCTGAGGATCATCGATCGAAAAGCGAAACGGGGGTTTCCACAGTGCGGGAACCGCTCATCAGTTGGCCATCAGTTGAGATCACAACCCCTTCGTCATGATTATCCCAATCCAATTTCTTGCAAGAACTTGTGAATAGATCGACAGGCGGAGCTGTTATCCTACCACTGCTTGACATGGGAGGAATCGGGGAAGTGAATCACTAATAGCTGTTCCAACGGAGGCCACGAATTAGTAGGCCACTACTGCGAACAGAGCTGCAAACAGCGACGAAGCCGACAACGAAAAGCGCTTAGATTACAATAAATTAATTCAATAGCGCGGTTCTATATCCTGCTGGTGAGCACTGCTCCAGTGCTCTTCGCAGTGACGGGGTCTTCACACACCGCTAGGTTCTTCATTCTGTTCTTCATAGGTGGACCGAAACATCTCGCGTGTCTGGCCTATTTCGCCAGCCGTGTTTCGCCCTGTAATTCGTAGCTCCTAGTTGTCATCTCTATTCTCATGAGGAGGAGCGACAGATATTTTCCCCCCTTCCCTGATTTGCCTCCGACCGGACGAACTCTCTCCGAAATCGTTTCCCACTTGAGCATTTAAAGCAAACATCTCCAGCGAGTCTCTTAGACCTTGTCTGCTTTGTGACTGCTGTGGACTGCTGGTCGGATCGCTCTTAATCGTTTCTGAATAGAATATGCGTTGGATATCGTTTCTGTTCGTCGTTGCAGTGACTCTCGGGGTTTCGCTCGGAGCTGCTTCGAATAATGCAAGTGAACTTTTGCAAAATCATGCTCCGGAAGCGGCTCCCGCGCCGGTGTAACCTCGGCTCCCGCACCCAGAAGCCGCCTACCAAGATTATTTAGCCCAGTTACCGTCTCAACAGCCGAAGAAGGACAAGGAGATGGTTGGAAGGGGCCGTCGCAGCTTCATTGCCCAAAGTCGACGGGCAATACGGAATGCCCACGCCGATACCGAAGAAAAAAGCAGAAGAAAAACCAGGCCGCCGAGTACTGCGAGCCCCTCCATGTACGCCGATTACGGATACGCCGATGAGGATGAAAGTCAGCAAGGCAAGAGCTACTACGCCCAGCCAGTGAAGCACAAGTACGCATATTCCGAGTCATAAGGGTAAGTGCACGTAAGAGATCAACGCAAACTAGCGCTCGCTCACGGGAACCTCTGAGATTCCGAGTGATCAGGGCTTCGAAAATCGGCGCTGGACTAGATTATCAATTCGCTGCGTTCGGCTTATCGTTTCCGAAAGTTTGTCCTCACTCTGTATGAATCTGCAGGACTACAACCAAGACTACTACGCGCGCGGCTGGCTCCTCCCACCGATCGGAACAAACTCCATATGAAGCGTACTATGAGCAAGACTATGAAGAACCTCACGGATACTATCAAGCTGAAGCCAGCAGCACTCAGCAACAAACCGCGCCACCATCCCGAGTCTCAAGCTTCCGGACCTCCCCCCAAAAAGTCTCTGCAAGACCCGTCCATAAGGGCAAAATTGTCATGGGGAGCACATTAGTGAGCGTAATGATGATTTACTGTTCCCTAAAAGTGGATGAGCGCACTGAACTCGATGCTCCACGAGTAGCTCATTATTCAATTGATGATCAAAAGATGAACTGTTGCAGAGCGTACGGTTCCGCTTCCGAGTACTATGGGGGCTACGGCGGCGGAGGATCTTACGGCGGTGTCGAGGGCTTGATGATTTTTACCGGGGGTGGTGGTTACCATGGGCGGCTACCATCATTCCCCTCCTTATCGTCATCATCACAAGAGCAGCAAAGGTCCGCTGGCTCTCCTGCTGGTATTGCTCCCGTTGGGACTTCTGTTCGCCACATAGTTCCTTCGCTGTATAGCATGCCATTTGCAAGTTGGTGTTTCGCATTCTGTACCATATTTGGTTCAAGATTTCCTCTCCTAACAACCTTCCTCGATGGATCGCCAGCGTTCCCTCAGGGCGGCATTCCTGTGCAGAACTCGCTCCCGCCTCAGGTTGTCGGGACGGCGACGCCGTCGGGATGTCACGATCCAGGGATGCGCCTGAGAAGCCCAATTCACGAACCCCACGATTCCCTTACGTCCGGACTGAGTACCCTCAACCGCGTTCGCCAACGTACTCGAACGAATCCTGTGATTAAAGTGAGCAGTTGCTCTTCGTGACATTTTCTCCGAAAGAACTCCTTGCGATCAAAGCTATAAGCGCAGCTCTCATCATGGCTTCTCTCCTCTCGATGGTCAGGCCATTCACCAGTACGGATTCCAAGGACTCGAGAATCCCTCTTGTGTTCAACGGTTTGACTTGTGAAACACTTTCCGCACAGAGTTGGAATGCAGATACTCGCAAAAAGGTGATCATTTCAAGTTCGGCTCTCATGAACTGTCCTGTCGACAAACGAGATGAGCAAGGGGAAACGGCGGAGTGCGAATCACCGAACGTAACGAAACTCGTTTCCAGCTACGACACACCGCATGGGCGGAACCTTTGGGACTGAAACCGCTGGTGAAAGCGAATCGCTTACGAAGAACTGCGACATGTTCAAGTGCTCCGCGAAGAGTGACGAGCGGCCCACGGAATCAAATTCTATCTAAGGTAAAATTAAAAGCACACGATTCTAGAATCGCTGCTAGTGAGAAAGTCAGCTGGCTTGGCTTCAGGTGATCTGTGTGCAACACACGACAAACTGAGAACAACCTCTCCACCACTCAGTGAAATAATCCTTCGTCGACATCGAAGTTGCGTGCAACCTCCATACTCAAATTTCGTTACTTCACTACCTATGGTTAACTCTATTGCGACTCCCGTGAGCGGACGCGGGATTCTCTGGTTTAAATTATGTTATATGAGAAGAGAAATCCAGAAATATGAGGAAAGGTTCGATCCTGTTATACAACCGTGGCATTGAGTCGAACCAGCAGTGCGGCGGAATCGGAGATACGGTTCAGTGATTCCACATCGCTCACAATTCGTCCTCGACTCAGTCAGGATGTTCTCACTCCATATTAGGTGATATCGTAGGAATAAAGAAGCGCGTCTCCACAAACTTGCTTCCGTTTCTGGACCATTCAGGTCGGCGAACAAATTATCCCCCCAGGGGAATACGGGATTTTTCTGCCAAAATTAGCCGAAACAAACCATTCGGAAACTCCTTCGTTCCCACTGCAGTTTCAAAACAGTCAGACGCACATTGCTGTACATTCCTTGTTAATAACTCAAAACGATTTGAGCGAAATAAACAAAACCGGTCCAAACGTTGAAAATCTGTTCCTTGAGAGACCGGAATACAGTCGGCACTGCCTAATAGCGCCTTTACGGGGAAGACCATTTCAACCCGATCAAGCGGGTGCTCCGACAGAACGGCGGTTCTGAAAACCATGGTCCATATGATCGAAACGAGGCCTGACGAGATTGGAGGCTCCGTGCCTTATTCGTGCAGAGGATGGACAAGAGGAGAGAGGCAGCCTCGAAGAACCATAGCGGCTCACTTTTTTCACAATGTACCAGATGAGGTATCCGATCAGGGAAGTCTACTGTATCTTGATGAAGGTCCAGTAGAGTGGCGTGGCCCATCGAAAAGAGCTTCATCGAATGACTAGGTCGTGATTGCTCTCGCTGGGAGACAGAGTCGGTTTTTATTGGTTTCTCGTGTCCATGGTAGGGCGCTCCTGTCGGAGGTTCCTCCATACTTATCTTACCAATTATAATAACGCATATAGCTGAAGTATTCATTCAAGGTGGTGCTTGATGCTTTCGTCTTCCCATCTGAGAATATCCACGCGACCAGTGCTGTTGTGAGACAGCGTCCTGCGATAATTTGTGCGTCCAGTAACGAACTCGGTGAATCAGCGAACGTCGCGGATCGCAACTGTCGACGCGAGAGGGAATTGAGCGGAAATTTTGTCTCATAACATCCTCATCAACGCATCCACGTCTCTCAGCACCCAAACACCCCGGCCCTACCTTCTTCTCTTGCATCCGTCTCAGCAAGCGTTCTCGAAGAAGTTGTTCTTGAACCAAGAGCAACTCCTTTCTGTGCTCAGCCTGGATTTTGCCAAGATCTCGAGTTTCCCTCTCCATTTTCGCCTTCTTCTCGTGCTTTTTGCTCTCGTTCGCCACTACATCCTCCTAGGAAAACGGGACGGAAGTATTAGAAAGGGGACGACAACGGGACGCTTCGCGGCATTTCGAAAGGTATACACAGAGCACCAACTCAGAGCCTGGCCGACGAGGGGTAGTTGAGGTACTTGACGCGCGTGCAAACTTGCTTTGCCACTCGAAGAGGCAGGTTCATTCCCTACTGCTCGCAGCCGTTCGATATCCCTGCCCTGCCGCCGCATTATGACCTGCTGAAATTCTGGTGAGGAGCCAAAGTTATACACAAGAGATACGGGAGAGGTAACTCACCGCCACCAAGTTGACCAGGTTCTGGCAGAGACGACGAGCCTCTTCGAGGATCCTCTTCTTTTTCGATTCTGCCCGCGAGGCTTTGAGGGCTTCTCTTTCCTCCTCCATCTTCCTGTAATCGACAGAAAGGGAGAAATATTGGGATCTAAGTGGCAACCTGACAGATGAGATCGTCGCGCATCAGAAAACTCGGGTCCACGAACCTTTGAGATGTTCTCGTTTCTTTCTGAGAGCGAGCTCCTTGGCTCTATGCAGTTCCTGGGCGCGCCTCTGGATTTTAGCTTCGGAAAGATGCTGGGTTCTGCAAGCCGATCGAAACTCTCAATCAGATCGAGAATTCCACATACAGATTGGGGAATCCCAGTTGTGGGAGGGACACTTGCCTGTCGAAGTCAACCACAATGTTCGCGCTATACACAGAGTCATGTGAGCCGCCATCGTTAAGTTGTAGACTAACTTCTGAGCTCTCAGAGAGTCCATGGCTGCAAGAGGGGGAAAAATATGATTCCGAGCTTCGTGGATTTTCGAAAATCATTCTCAGATTTGACTCGCTCTGAGAACTCAAATCGCGGATCTCTCTACGGCCAACGAATCCGAAATCAATACCTTTCACGAAACCGACATATTCCCGGTATTGAACGTAAGCGTCGAAAACTAGCTCGGTAGCCGACATTTTCCCGAAAGCTGAATTGTTGTCTTGCGAGTCGCTGAAACCGCAGATCGAAATGTGATAAACCTCAGATTATCTGTCAGTCTCGAAGAACAACGAGCGAAGCACTATCTATTTTGACTGACGTGATTTTTTCGTCGAGCATCGGAATGTCAACGATGCGAACATCGCCGAAGGCTTTGAAAACTTGATGGACTCGAGTGAGACTCGGCTGCGGGTTCTCCGTTGAGCTATCCTCATCCTTGAACCTGGGGTGGAAGGGAAGTTCAATTTCCGAGCCGCTAAAAAACGGTTCCTTGTTCCGATTCTCCGCCACCATCCAGGTTCTGATCGTCCGCGTGAATGTCTCCCCATCTGGAGGAATTCGCTGGGATTGGACTCCCCTGCGGAACACACCGTTCGAGTTGAGCTTACCATCTGATGGGCAGCCCCCTTATGTACAGCGTATCCGGTCTCTGACCCGGTTTCATTTCGTCCAAGCCTTTGGCATCCCTGAAGAACGATTCCCAATCGTGCCTCACGGGGAAGGGGATTTTGGCTTCAGAACATTGTAATCGAGCAGGCTCCGGCCATCCTGGGAGAGATAACATTCCCTTTTTATCGAGAGAACAGGTGAAACTTCCTTCCCGACTTCGATTCTGCTATTTCGACACTTTTCATGACGAAATCGCATTCCACTCCAATATTAGACTTCGGTCGAGAAACGTCAGCCTACCTTGAATCTTCACGGAGCCAACTGCCGACATCTGTTTGATCAGTCGCTTGAGTTCCCTCCTATTCGTCATTTCCACCTCGAATTTGAGTGCGTCCAGCGTTGTTCTGACGACTTTGATCGATTCGAACTTGAGCGGCTTAGCCACTTGGAGCAATTTCTCCTGAGACAGGGGAGATAATTCCAGATTTTACAGGCATCGCAATCGATGAATCGTATACCGTCCGAGAAACGAAAAAAGCTCGACACAAACGCCGAGGGACGAACCTGAACATCCCAATTCGATATCGCGATGCCTTTTTTTGCTAGAGACGCCGGCAACAGGAGAGTTATGCTGGATCTGCAAATCGGTTTCAGGTAGAGTCCGAAAGATTTGTTGAGCTCTGTCATGTCAGAGACATCCGTACAGGGACTTATCGTCGACATTTCTCCGTTTAGAATAGAAATTGTTTGATGCGTGTCGATGTCGCGGGGGATCGGCTCACGCGCCAATTCAGTGTGGGTCTCAAAAAATCGTCAATGACTTGAGAACATGGAACGTCGGCGAAAAATAGTCTTGACGAATCTTGAAACTCTTCCCGAGGAAAGCCTATTCCATCACAACCTGAGAGAAGTCGTCCGACAACGGCACAACATTGGAAGATCTTTCGAAAATACTAGTTATTCGGAATGCTCTGTGAATGTATCACAAAAAAAAAGAGGAATTGCAGGTATCTGTTAGAACTGATTTCCCTCGAATAAACTATCTAACAATGCCACCACCAGCACAGCAGGTAGACCGTCGAACGCGACGAAGCCTGCTTGTGCTTGTGGATATCTTAATCGGAGCGTTGTCGTCAGCGCTGTGGTATGTTTACAAGATTCGAATTTTGGCGGGATAGAATTTTGTCAGAACTTGGAGGTTCTGGACTCGAGTTGAACAATGCATCTTCATGCTGATGCTGTAAAATTAGATCAGCAACTCTGATCGATGTTCTCTGGGCCTCGAATCTAGTTTCAAGAACAAGAAAAGCGAGCTTCGTCCGTCTCGTCTCCTGACGGGGCCAGGAATCTCTCGGAAGCGTCTTGATCAGGTCGAGCGCATAATCCGACAGACAACGCTGCTCTGGGGCACTATTCCTATCGGATCTGTCGTTGGTCGATCGGAATAACTCCTCACTGAAGACGCTGTAAGAAACATCCGCAATCCTCTTTCCTGTTGGGATCAATGTGCCAGAGAGGTTGTCAGGGAACGGGGTCGAATGAGTGTCAAGCATTGGCAGACAATATCGATGACATTTAGTCGGGGGTCCCGGTTTCATATCGCTGGAAAACTTCCTCCGCATCGTCGACCATGAACAATCTTTACGGACACCGCGCTGAACGTGCAGCCGAAATCGGGTTCTTTTTCGCTCTGGTTTTAGTGTCGTGGCTGTGAATTGCACTCCTGTTGCCCCTGTTGTGGTGTTCCGCCCCGGGAACATCGAAATGTTCTTCCGAGGAAGGTTCGTGCTATTTCGTGCTGTTCTGATCCATTGAAAGCATCATCATTTGCTACGTGGTATACGCTTCCATTCTTCCGAGAAATTCAAACCGTCAACTCTAAGTGCGTATAGCGCCGTCGCATGATGGGAACCTCAAATGCTCTACCAAATAATTCATAGGTTCGAGCCCGAAACCATTCGAGCTAGCGCTCCCGATCGCTGTCGGTAAGCTCTCGGTTTCCATCTAGGAAGACCGTAGATCAGAGCGTTCCTTCTCGAACCGCGCGAGGTCTGGATTAGGAGTTGAGTTCGCTTCTGCACATAACCCAGTTGCGCAAATGATTGTTGAGCTCCGATTCCTCCGCGAGATCCAAGGCGACAATTATGGGTCAATATAGCGCCGTCGGTTTGATATTTCGTTCCGTCGGCATGTCCTAGTTCGAGAACAGATGCGCGAACGGTCGACCAAGCAATCGAATAGGCACAAATAAATTCGAATCCCGCGCTCGTTGAATCAGTGCCTGTGGACGAAGCCCGAAGATCCGGAGGGCGAGAAGCCTTCGTTGCGGAAGGGAGAAGGATACTTCCTGTTCCACAAACATCGAAGCATCAGGGGAACTGTTCTCTTCTCTGACGGGAAAAAACTCAGACTCAAAGCGACTCCATTTTTTTGTCAGGGCGTCGACTCATCAGTTAGCTGTTTCGCTCGCAAATAAAATCCAAGATACATTGGATGGGCTCGAAGCTGAACTAGGGAACCGATTATTGCCTCACCGAGGTAATTCTCGTGCCATGGGCGCTGAGATGAAATTTCGCAGGTTATGTTCCGCGCTGAGAGGGAGGAGTAAGAAGATGCCAAGAATCACACAAAATTAGGCACTGCCGCTCTTGAGTTCACCGATTTTATGATTTTAACCAAGATCTCGAAAACCGCAGTGAGCCACCAATCTCAAAATACAGTCGACCGTAGCACAGATGTGTGTTGGAGAAGATTCGGAGGCTCTTGGAGGCGTGTACGACCACGAATCAAATTTACGACTAGAATCGACCAGGATAGAAGCCTGCGCTCGTGAGTGTGCCAAGATCGTTCGCGGCCTGGGCTCTCGGCAACACATGACCTCGTATCGTTCAATTCACGCAATGCGTTCCTGACTTCCTTATCACGGTCTTCTCCGATGACGGGAGCATCTCATTCACATCGCTCCACCGAGCGACTCAATCCTTAGCGATGCCCATCGGGAAAACGCACAAACAATAAGGGCAGAAGACCTCGTTCCTGGAAAATTGCCGACGGTGCCGTGGAGTTTTCCTGATGGCGTCGTTGAGCTTCACGAGGGAGGATCTGTCAACTTGGAATGTTCACGGCCAACATGTGGCAGCGTCATGCATTTCTGTCAGGAGGTCGCAGCTTGGCGAACGATCCTCGAATTTGACTATAATCAAATGTACTCCTCTATTGGGAGAGAGCACACTGGAAGGGAAAGCTTCGGTTTATATCAATGCGAAATGCTTCCGTGCATCGCTTCTTGCTTGTCGAATTCGCTCACCATCGGACTCGGATGAATCCCGAAACAGCCTCCGTGCTGAATAACATTAGGGATGTTTGGCTACTGTCAGAGGGAGTCGCTCCTGGAAGACCGCGGAGATGTCGGCGAATCGGCGGCATATGTTGTGTGAGGCGGAATCGGAAGTCGGTGTGACCAATTTCTGAGCGGGTAGATGTGGCGAGAAGGTTCAGTCTGTGGCGCCCTGTCCGGTGTCAAACAGTCGTCATCCTAGACGAATCGAGGAATGTACTAGTAGAAGACAATTGACCGAAGCGACGCGGTACTAGGGGATCGGCTAGTATTCGAGGGCAGCTCACTGAGAGTTGATCCCATGAAGCCGAATCTCTTACGAGCGTTCTCCGTACCAGACTGTTTCGCAGCAGTAGGCCTGGGGCGATAACTCGACTGAGCAGATCCCATCCATGGAAAACCCGAGTTCGATTCTGCTATGACCCATTCGTTCGCGATCCTGGCCTTCCCGAGCTCGACCTGGCCTGCTTTTGCTAACATCTTCCTAAGTAAGCATGAATTTCCAAGACTCGGAGCTTGGACATTGATATTTGACTCGGAAACGGAGATCCACCATCGACGGACGTTTCCAACCCACCGAAAGCATCCAAGAAATAATTTCCGACTTGGGCATGAGAAACGGAGCATTTATGGGAGGATATGACGATCTTCGAACCCAGCATCACAAAAATAATCCCACCCGTACGAGCGAATATGTGAAAAGCTTCTCAACGGAGCCAACAGCGGACCACCGGTTCATATCCTCCTATAAACGCTCCGTTTCTCATGCCCAACTCGGAAATTATTTCTTGGATGCTTTCGGTGGGTTGGAAACTTCCGTCGATGGCGGAGCTCCGTTTCCGAGTCAAATATCAGTTTCCGAGTCTCGGACATTCGTGCCTATTCCAAGTCTGAAGATTTTTCTGTTGCCCATAATTCGTCGAACGTTTCATCATCAGGCGGAGTTGACTGTACTCGAAAGCCGGAAATGGAGGCACTGGTACTGATAGGAACGGCAACAAACAGAGAGGTCCGAGGAAGTGTTTCTTCGGATGACCTATCCAACAATGTAACCACCAGCCCTGAAAAGAGGACGTCAAAATACTGGGAGAGAGTGATGAGAGCCTGATCATTCGGAACGTGCAACACAGCACTCGAAAAAGGTCTCCTCAGTACCATGGCCTGGTATCTATTTTTGGAGTTTGGCGGCACGGTCTCTAAACTTGACTCCCGGCTCAAACTCAAAATCTCTGAAATCAGAACTGGAAGAAACCTCTGAGAATCGGAGACGAACCGTCCACGAAGACCTTCCGTTGGATCCAGCCTGTCCATGAAAGTCGGGTCAACATACGCCATCTCACCCAGCCGGTTAGACTTATCCCATTGTGAGTGACATCCACTCGAAGCCAAAGGGAATCTGAGACCGTTGCGTTTTCATTGGTCAAGAAGCTTGCTTGAGACTTAGGAACGGCGCCGGCATCTCTCCGTCAAATTCGTGGCTGAAGAATCTCAGCCCGATGAGAGAGTTCAAACCCGAAGACATAACGTGAGCCCGTCGCCATGGAAACAACAACACTACTCCAACATACATCTAGTATTCGGGCACTTCGAGCATGCTGGAAGATGAGATCGAAGAGCTCGTTAGTGAGCTCCTGGAGCAGGACCTGAATCAGAATCAGGCACAAGATGTCCAAACAGAATCCAAGCATGACAATCGCGGGAGATGTGCACCTGTTCACTTAGCGGGAACGTCGTTGAGGCCTGGGGTCTCTACTCCGAACAGCCCAAAATGCTGCTCGAGGCTGCGCTGCGCATCTTGCGATTTCGGTGTTGTGATTTTCCCAGGTGAGAGATTTCCTCTGAGACTTCTCGCGCGCTCTGCTTTGACTCTAGAAGAATACATTTAAGCTAGCTGCTTCAGAATGGCGATATGAGCGAACAAATCCGAATCGATGTGGGGCAGTTCCTAGATGTGTTCCTTGCAAAGATAATGAGCATCCATTCCGATATTCTGAGACAGGTCTCTCCCTGTCCGCAGACAAACGGTGGTTAGCGAACACGGATCATCTCTTCCTCCGCAATCATATTCCGGATGGAAACCTGAAGTCTCAATTAACGTCGGAACCCGGCGCGAGAGCCTTCGCCTGCCAATGCCGATGTGTTTCTGTGCCGAGGGACGAATCAGCCAGACCGAGTGCGCTAGGTCTCCGCTGGTTCTGTATAGAGGGTGACCATTCCAAGCCACTCTGACGGCTCGGCTGCATCTTCCAGTCATCCATTCTCATCGCACTGACATCACGGAATCCGGGATTGCATGAACCGAAATCCGAGTTATGGGTGCATTTGGTGAATCGCCCAGCGTGGGTTTTTCAGGGCTCTCCCATGACGTGGAAATAAAGCGCCTCCGGGCCGCCATTAGAGCGCTGACAGTTCTCTTTGTTGTGAAGTATGGTTCTCCGTCTGTTGATTTCGAACAATTCCGACGACTCAGAGCGCGACATGCCTCTGGGGACTCCGTTAGCGTGGCTGGAAGGGATTCCGGAGCTTCCTTCGCCACAGAAGACACTCCGACGGGAAGTTTTTTTTCTGGGCGGGCTCCTCAACGCGCCTGGCGAAAGCGGACTTTTTCGGGTTCTTGGCTCTTGCGTATAATTGTATACAAGCGAACTGTTTCCTCCTACGGGATGATAATAGGAGACGGCTCACAATGTCTCGCCGACGTCATAGATCCCGGTTCGGGTGAGCTGGTGCACGCGTGATGACGAAACAGTCTGGAGACAACCTACCTAGTGTTGTATAGCGCAACAATCTTCTCTGGTGCCCTCGCCCCTCACTGCTGGAAATTAGCCTGACCGAATGAACCCGATGCTGTTCACCAGCTTGGGCTGAAAAGCTCTCAGCTCGGATCGTGCCCTCGAAAGTTAAGAGCTGAAATGAGCCCGTAACGATCGAACCGCTTGGTGAACTCTTCCGGAGCTTCATTACAAGAATCGCGCGGGTTCCTCCGATCCCAATCAAAGGTTCGGCCGCCATCTTTTGGACTGTTATGCCTAGTCCGGAGAGAAATATTCGTCTCCGGAAAATTCTACCTGAATCACTTTGTTAAGGTACCAATTGATAATAATTGGAGATCAAGCGAGTCGCGCTCGGTGGTCATTCAACTCAAACTCAAGATGACGCAGACGATGCGGATGCGAGGGCTCATCTCGGTTCACCCGTCTGCAGGGAACATCGGACGAAGTATCTGCTCAAAAGTTCTTTCCGCCCATTCGAAATTGGAGCATTGTCTCGTTGGATTGCAGATGATGGCGAGTCATCTCGCTATTCAGATTTTTCTCGCCCGTGAATTCGCGTCGTTGACATCTCTCCACCGAGACCAAGATTTGTCGGGTTATTGTGGCTCATAGGTTAGGGAAAAGGATTTATTGAGTTCTCCGCATCGAAGAACGACATAGAACGAGGCCGAGAAACATTCATGCACAAGTCTCATCCCAGGGCGGCGTTTCTAGCAGCTTTTCGGAGTGGAGGTTTTATTGAGGGGATGGTGTACAACAGAAGATATGAATGAGACTTTTCGACATCGGCGTCAGCATGGCTACAGGGAAGAAGACTCGAGTGCTCCAGAGTGCGCTATAATCATTCTCAATCCTCCGTGGGGACTTTGGCTGACACTCTCCGACAGCAGAGGAAGGGAGACGCCGCAGCACTCGACGTTTTTCCTCTGTGTCGGAGTGGGGTTACCGGAGCACTTGGACACTGCGCGAGCTAGAAACGTATCCAACAATGAATACGAGCCATATCTCGCTCGAATAATATCCGACGATGACCTCATTCTTGTGGCGGGAACTGCGCATGATGTTGTCACAGTAGTGGGCGTCATCTCGAAAGCGTATCTCGCAGCGAAACCGTTCCCCGGGGGAAACGGATCACGAGCCGGATCAATGAGAAAACAACGCCTTTGTTTCGTTTTCGTCCCTCGAGTTCAGTTTGAGTTTATTGAGCAATAAGTTAAGCCTCTCCGGATTTCCTCGCGGTGCGATAAATCGAAACCTATACGACCTAACAGCAGAATCAAATCACACTCCGTCGAACTTCGGGAATTTCCCTTGAGAAGCGCGATTGTTCGTTTCCTGGGTTCAGCTCACACTGGGATCGGGATTTTTCACAGAGATTGTTCCCTCACTTGATTTTCTAGTAACATTTGTTCGCTGCATCTTGGGTCAGCGCGCCGTGGCTCTTCGATGAACCCTTCTTGCTCCCGCGATAGGACTCAACGTAGAATTTGGTAAACATGACAAGGAAATAAATATACATTGAGATAACGATGATTGAGTTCTGAGGTGGATATCCACAGTCATGGACTATGGGAATTGACATGTGCACGAGTACAACCGCGAACTGAACTATTTGGAGCTTCGTTAGGTGCTTTTTCCAGCCGAGGTAGGGCTTAACGGACGGAAACGAAGCCAAGAAGTAGTATGAATACATGATCACGTGAACGAACATGTTGAACAAGACCATGAGGCAGATTTGGCCGTCGATTCCGTAAGCCAATCCGTACCAAGGCAATCCGACAGCGATGCAGTGGTGAGAAATGTTCAGAAAACTGGCTTGCGTGAACTTCTTGCGGAGCACAAAGAAAACAGTATCCAGGAACTCAAAAATCCGAACGAAAATGTATAGATAGTTCACCTGGATGAGTTCGGTGTCTCTTGCCTCGTAATCCAATCCCTGGCAGAACCAGCTGTAACCTCCGCCGAAGTAGGAGCGCTGTCCGACTCGCCAGAAGAAAATAACGTTGATGGCGACGAGCAGTAAGTTGTACGCTCGAATAAATCCCAAGAGATCGTACTCTTTCTTCTTCTCCATGAACTTCGGCAGGAGGATTTTCACCGTGCCCACGTAGAGACCAAGGATGTAGATGAGCAAGGCCCAATCACCAGCACCGAACCAACCCAAGGTTCGAGGATCCCGACGGGGCAGGAGCTGCATAGCTAGTTGTTTCGGTGAACACGACGGATATCACTTGTCACAAACAGAAAGCTGGTCAAACTGTGGATTGGCACCGCTTGACTTCGGCGGCAAGGTGTTGCGGCAGGATTCTTGAGCATGCGTCTTAGAAGTGCGAAAACGTAGGCGGAAACTCCTACTAGAACCACAGCTAAATACTTGAGAAGACATGAGAGAGGGACGCGCCAAGTCTCTCACAATTGGCTCGAAAGCACCCGAGAGCCTCGCTTTCAATGAAGCGCTTGCGAGGGGGAGCTTCGGGTTTCCCGGAAACCTCTCCGAAATAGATCGCAAATCCGTTTCTGAAGGTTGAATTGAGGCGCATGGGACATCACTTCATTGCGCGAGCATGGGAGTTTTCTCTCCCCTCTAAAGACAACGTTTTGCGCGATGAAGACACACGCTGAGCTCGGGATATCGGTCAACGGCAGACTGCAACATCTAAAGATCCAAAGCTACCGGAGTAGCTGGACGGAATATATGAGTATCACTGTGTGGGCGCATGGAGCTGACATCGGACATCAGCTTCAGTCGGGTATGTTCCTCGTGGCCTACGAGTCGCGAATCCGAGCAGAACAGTAGTTTCCTCCTCGAGCCGCGTTTCGAACAGAGCAGTTCAAAATGTCCGTTTTCTCTGGCACCGGAAATCCGATGTTTGTGGTGGACCAAACCTGTCCCCGCTTCATCCGGAATAGCCCTCCACGTTGAGAATAATTATGAACAGCCTTCGCCTCAATTGCTCATACGCCCGCAAGCTGTTTGGAGCCCTCTCGCGCGAGTGATCTTTAGAAGTATTCGAAGCCCGCGATGACGAGAGCAACCGCGAGCTAGAAAACGAGAACCCAACAAACGCCCAGGTATGCGTCGGGAATGCAGCGAGCGGGTCTCAGGATCCGTTATGCTTGCTCATGTGGTTTCTCGAACGGATTCCGCAGACTCAGTAATGACGATCAGGCAGATTACGGGCATCGCTCTTCTGTTCATTCCGGCGGAGCCGCGCGCGATCAACTCAGCATCCGGCAGTTGGATACATGAACCCCACTCAAGCCCCGAAACGATTCGCCCCCGGTTCGTGAGGCAGCGAAAGTTGTACTCCGAGTAAATGCCATCGGATGCTTCGGCCGGAATTCGTTCTCGAAGTTGAATCGATATGAAGACTGCGAACGAATTTCTGGTCGAAGTCTCTCGTTGGTGCTACGCGAAGATCCGAGCGGCTTTTCTGACCGAAGAATCCTAGTCCCGACATTTCGAGGATCACTCGGTGGAGACGACGACAATGATAACCCGAAGTGATCGGGGCCGCGCTGCTCAATCGGACTTCCGGCGAAAAGTTGCGTTTCCGATGAACGAGAGACGAAAAAATGAAACATAATTTCCCATCAACGAACCATTATACTCACAGTCTGCTCGGAAAATACCTATTGGAACGCGCAGGAAACGCCGACCCGATGTGTCGTCAGTGCCAAACAATGATTGCGGATTCACTCTGCTGCAAGGTGGACTTGAACCTCTCCCGAGGGATGACGACACCATTCCAGACCGAAGCTGTTTCCTCATTCCGGATGGAATCCGGCTTGCAGTCTCTGCCGCATCCAGATCGGAAGCTTCGCAGCGTCTTGGGGCCTCTTTCTTCAGGGAGATCCGGCGTCGGGAGAACGGAAGAACCGATGGTTCTTCGGAAAATTGCTCCACAGATGATTTCGGAACCAGTTGAAACTCAAACCCACTTTCCCGACAAGAATCGATGAGAAACGTAGATCTCTTGAACAAACTCGAATGCTGTCAGATGGAACATTGACACTCGCCGACGGCAGCAGCGACTCAACTTCGAACTCAGCGGAATCCATCGCCGTAAAACCCGACGAGCGGGATGCTCTTGTAACAGAGCAATCGAACACGCTCGAAGAACAAAACCCATGAAAACACAGCATCCTGGAATGGGATATCAATGTCTGCCTCGTATTCTCCTTCCGAGAAGCTCGTTTTCCGCGGGAATCCGGTTTATCCAACCAAACATCCATCTTGAGAAGGGGTGCTTGCGGAGATATCGCAAACCATCGAGGATCCTAGTCTTTTAGTCGATTGATCTGTTGGATTACTAAACTACAAATCCATTTCCATCCCGGGAATCGCTCGCAGATTTCCGCTCGATGCGTGTGCTAAACCCAATACCAGTTCAGCCAATCTGGCGATTCGCGTACGCTCATCTTTCCGTGTAACTTTGAATGATTCTTCAATGTGAATGAGTCCATTCTGGTACCCACAAGAACGACATCCCAGCTGTTGTAGCTTTCACCATTCAGACTGAACGCGAACAGGCCCCCATCATTCAAACGACATAGAACACTCTGCACGGACAAGGGTACTCGACTGATGGTTGAGAATCGGCATGAGCAAGACGGATGAGAAATTTGGTTCCACTGTACACGGCGGCTGTCGAATATTGACCCTCACTCAAGCTGATTCCGGCTTTAAAGCTTGAATGTTGCACTCCCAGGCATGCCTGTCATGATATTGGCTCCTTGCCTCATTGCAAGTAGGGATCGCAGAAGAACCGCCAAGCAGAACCGCGGGTTCTCCCCTCGCGAGGGTTGCGGATCCGCACGGGGACTCGTGGTCTACCCGCGGTTCCGAGCGCGTACCCACGATAGCGGTTTTCAGGCCCCGTTCCTCCGAAGCTGACAACTGACTGCTTGTTATCCCAAATTACAGACCAACGACGGATTTCCCTTGTCTAGGAGCTAAGTCTGTAGCATAGTGATGGTTCAGCCTGATCATATCTCTAACATGCGAACGCTTTCCGCCAAATAACGTCGTTAGACCTGGTACTTAGAGAGCACCTGTCGAGCTTGGCAATCGCCGACGATAGGCGGTTTCTTCCGCGTCCCTCTTTTTCCCAAGTTTTGTGGGCTGCCACAAGATCTGCTTATATGAGTTCACCTTGACCGATGGACGCTCCCTTCAAGAGCTGAGATTGAAGAGCACTTCGTACTTCGGAGTCGTTTTCCCAAGTATTTCCAAAGGCACCGGCTCCAACTCTCATCTGGTCGGATTTGGGCACCCATGCGAGCTTGATCAGTGAGCTAAACTCAGGTCGAGATGGCGAACCCCGCGGCTCACTGCTCAAAGGAGTTAACGATGTCCTCATAGCAGTTCCCGCAACCTCAGTCCAGCCAGAACGAGATTTCAGCCTGTCGAAATTTGTCATCGGCAAAAACTGCAAGCGGCTCAGGCCGTCGACTTTGGATAACATCTTCAACGTTTGGAAAGCCTTCGACTACGAAGAGATCCAGCGAGGCCACTTAGAACACGAAGCAACTCAGAATAAGATTCAATTTCGCTTCTCCAGCTACTCGAAAATGATAAATCAAGCGCGCTGATTCCATAATTCTTCGGTCAGTCAATGAGAGCCTGCGCACGGTTCGGGAGAAAAATCGAGTACGTCTTCTCGTGCCTTGCCATGGACACGAGCCATTCCCTGAGGTTTTTTTGGGTGGTTAAAGAGAAGGTTTTGTGATCGCTTCATCGATGGTATGGTAAGAGATGGGTTTGCAGACCACAGGGCGGAGCGGATAGCCGCCGGATCGGCAAGTAGCTGCGTTTTTTCAGCGAACGACCACGACCCCTATTTTTTCGAGCTCTAATTGCAACGGAATCAGGGCCTGTGTTTTCTTTTTGGAACGCCGTGTTGCACTCATCAATTTCTGACGATTGATGCATTAGCAAACTGACAGTGTCATTATATTCATCTCCAACCAGCTGCTTCTCGGTGCGGGTGTCGGACATCAGCCGCAACTCACTCAAATCCTCTTCCGAGGCAGAACACTGTTGTCCAGTCGAGAATAATGGTCACCGATAGTTTGTCCTTGTCAACGATTTCCTATGTGTTTCCAATCTTACGTGAATCCAGTCAGTACGAGAGGCACGGCACGTCGTCTTACAGGAAAACAATTCGAGGCGAAATGTTTAAAATTTTCATTTTTCCCCCGAGCTCTTCAGAAGAGCTTTTCCTAGATCAGCACATGACGTGCTGTCCTCACCCGAAGTTCCGCTCGAAGCCAAGAAGTTATCGGAATGAGAATATATTAATCTATCCGAAGCTTCTGGCGGGCGATGCTATCGAATCGATTCACTGACGAGGGCCGTTGTTGAGGCTTGCTCACTCCGGATCTGCTCCTGATTCGTGATCCGAAGCCCCTCCGGTGATTCCGAATAGAAGCTGCTCGAGCCACGGAGGGTTTTTTTCCGCATGCTCTCCGGTGGTCGGGATAACTAGGAAAGAGCACGCCGACTGCGGGGTTTGCTGAGTGATTCTACCAGATTGCTTGGAACCAAATGATCTTCTCAGCGAGTTCATTCAACGTGTGAGTGTAAAGCATGAGGATACAGAATATCGATTATGAGAGGACCATAGAAAACCATGGCGGCAAAACTTTTTCTGTCTGTGCCGACTTCCGTCGGAGTCGATCGGATCGGGCTGCTTGAGCTCTGCTTCGGAAGTATTTCCGCCATCTGTGAATCACCTCTCGGTCGACGCTCAGTAGGTTGGGATCCTCGCTATGTGTATGAAGAATCTGGGCTTTTCTTCCCAGTACCGGCACCGAAATATCGGGAACCCCTCCAGGATCGCCAGTCAGACCGCGAGCGAACTCCGTTGCCGTCGGGTAGGCATCCATGGCGCGACTCACACCCTGATTCGGCGCTTGCGTGTTTTTTGGAGACGAGTAAATCTAAATAAACGGTCGGTGTCACGTCACACCAACGGACCATGGTTAAAGGAAGTACGAAACTCGACAACGGATTTCCACAACGTCAAAACGCATCGAACCAGTATTATTCATCTTCAACGCTTCGGTGTGCACGTTTCCGCGACTTTTTTCAAGTTGTCAAGATCCGCCAGGGAATGAGGAGGACTGGATCTCATCGATCTGTGCTCAGAACAGGGAAATATTTCGAGTTATGTGGGCCCAAAGAGGAATAATGGGGAAAACAACGAACTTTCCATTGGGAGATGTTGCTCTTGCTCCTCGACCATCACGCCGATCGAAGAACATCCTTAGAAGACAAATATGCTGGGGTAGTGAGTCTGGGGACATCTTCGGTTGCTTCTTTATACGGTGAGCGCGATCGTTGCTCCGACGCGGACGGGAGTCAGCCTCCTTGGAGATTTTGTTGTTTGGATCAACCTAATGGAATCTGGACCAGATGCACCCAGACTTATTCCGCAGTTCCGATTATTCCGACCAACTCCATGATCGCACTCCGATCTACGCTGATCTGAGGTCTACGCTGATTTCGGGTTTCACAGTCGAATCGATTGTGATGACCTGTCTTTCATATTCCGTCTCCTTGTTTTTGTGTTTCTACCTCATCGGAGAAAACGCGATGAGAACATAGGGGAGGAGGGAATGAGAATAACGCCCGTACAACTCAAACCGTTCTTCGGGTTTGGTGTGAATGAGAAAGTCTCGCCCTCATTCGTCGGGAGTTGGAGGCTGTTCAACATCGGGAGGACGTCAAAGAGCCGCCTTCGTGGCTTGCTACTCAGATCCATATTCCCCAGCGCTCCTTCAAGATTTGCGGTTCATTGAGCTCTTCTAAACCGACCGCATTTTTGAGGGGTTCTGGGACTCGTTTTCGTTGTTGGACTTATAACCGAATTCCGTTTCGGGAGCGCATCGACAAGTAATTCGACTGTCCATCCCAACCGATATCGATGTCCGGACTGAACACACCTCCGTTTCCGAGCCGGACTCCTTCGAGAGACTAAAACTACCCATTCTGTTCGCGATCGTCTGATCCGTTTCGAACAACTGATCACGTCATAGGAGAGAAGGAATACGTTAGACTCCTCGGGATACCTTTTATTGTAGGTTCACTCGATAGCGATACAAAAATATATGACGCTCGGAAAGAATTCTGCTTTCCTCCGAATGGAAGCTTCGTAAAAATTTATCCACTAACTGAGAAATCCCGCTCAAACGCCCGTGACGACATTCTAACAATCAATCATCGCTGTTTTTTCTCACAAATCCATTCGCACCTCCCAAACCCCACAAATCCAGAAGTTCCCCGCTCGCACGAGACATAGTTCATGTGTCCGCCATAAATACTGAACGACTGAAACATCAAAACTATATACATTCGGAGTCCTGTTCCATGCGACGATCGTCACGGCGGGACAACCTGGTTGTCGACACAATTCTTCCGTTCATTCATCCCTTCTTCGACGAAATAGTTTCTGTCACAACACTTTCAAACCCTCGCACTTCGAATGCGCTGCGACGTGTACTCTGTAATTCTCTTATTTACAATATTCCAACAACGTTCCGTCTGCTGTATGGCAAAAACTACATGATCCCCACCATGTTATCGACACCGGCCGCGACACCGTTGAGAAAGTTGGATCCTACTCAGATCTGTTGTCGTGTCGCTTCTCTCCTGAATACAATCGGATTTCTCTCAAAATATGAAACCCTGTTCAAACGATAACGATGCCGAGAAATCTGCAGCATGCCTTCGTCGTCGTCGACTTTTGAGCTCAGTAATTGAGTTTGCTGTTGGCCTGCCACCAGCACCAAAATATGTAGAGAATCGTTGATGTATTTTCAGTGATCGCCTGAGTACACATGCTTCGATCCATTTTCGCTCAATCCTTAATTCTAACGAGTCTCTATATGGTTTTGTGCGCGCTGCTTCATTCCTCGTGCCTCTCAGAGCAGCTAAATCGGCTCCCATAGCCGGTTGTTCGTTCGATGTGTTCCGTCGACTCGTATCCTCGAGGGATATGGTCACCGTCGAGGTCAAATCACAACTCTTCTTAATATTGCGACGATGTCTACCTAAGCGTGTTTGAATCTGTTTCTACAGCCAGCACGTCGGGAACACAAATCCATGATTCGATTATCGTTCCAGACTCCGATGATATTTACAATGCATTATGCCCGATCAGATCGGAACTCAGTTGGAGGGACCGGTCGAACGCATCGACGGTCCGTCTCGCACTCGTTTTTGATGTGCGTTTGTCGGTTCCCGGCTCGACACGGATAGGACAACTTCCGAGAGCGCGGCACTCAGGCGACGAGCGCGGCCGGAATGCTTTCCCTGGAAGCGAGTCGACCCGAACACCATAATCTTCCCCTGGAGCAGAGCTTCGGATATTGGTCGCGAGCTCAGAAGTTCTGATCGTCGCCAAGCTGCGCGCGGAAAGTGTTGCTACGTTTGATCGTGGCTGCTTTCACTGGGGTCGACTGTAAGGTGTTGAATTGTCCCTTGAACTGGGAAGTCGGCACGTAGGTGTTGCTCTCGACCGGCACCAGAGGCAACGAGCCGAGCCTCTTCGGCACGGGAATCGTCTGGAGACTCGTCGAGATTGAAGAAGCGCTGAGCATCGCGTTCGCCCGATTCCTCTTGTTGTACAGACGCACGATAAAGACCATGGAGGCGAGCCCGGCGATGTACGAGAAGATGACGGCCATCGCGACGGCGAGACCTCCAGCGCCTGCGCACTGGATCCCGTTGCCCGCCAACTTGGCCCCGAGGTGCAAGCAGATCCGAGACTCCTTGGTGTGGACGCCGGCCAAACAGCGTCTCTGGTAGTCGTCTTTGGCGATGCAGTGTCGCTTTCTGTGCTGCTCGCCGTTCGAGTCGCAGTCCGACCACTGAGTCCACTCGGACCAGCCCTCGGTGGGGCACATCTGAGTGTTGCACTGGCTCTCCTCGATCGACAAGCCATGGCAGTCGGCTTCGGGTCGTGGACTTTCGCACATCCGCTGTCGGCGACGGAAGCCTCCCCCACAGGTGGCGCTGCACGGGCCCCACTCTGACCAGGGCGACCATGTGGCGTTCTGCTGGATCACGTTCGATGCCGAGTCGTGACAGTCGCTGATGTCACGACAGAAGCGCTCATCTACCTTCGTTATGAGATCCATTTTATTGTGGGGCACTCTGGCCACACACTGGTAGCGGTATCTCTGCTCGTAGTAGCCGTCGCCGGTCTGATTGACGATCAGCCACTTGGTCCACTCGGAACGGCCCTTGACTTCTGGGCACTCCCGAGTGTTGCACTCTCGGTATTCTTTGAAACATCCCAGCTCGCAGTCTTTCTTGTCGAGGAGGGTGCACTCGCGCTGCCGCACCTGGAACCCGCCGCCGCATTGAGCGCTGCAGACGGACCATTCGCCCCAGTGTCCCCATATGGTCTTGGTGTTGACGACAGGGGCTGTGGGCAAGCAGCTCGGGTTGTTGGGGCATCCCCTCTCTTCGCGTTCGTTCCCAATGCACGTCTGACCACCGAAAGCCGGTCTTGGGTTCGTGCACGACCGGGATCGATGCTGATAACCGGGACCGCAGGGCGTGCTGCAGGCCGACCATTCGCTCCAGTCCGTCCAGCCTCCGTGCTCGGTGCAGTTGGCAACTTGAACCTGCATGGATGAGTTCCGGATTAGAATTGGGTTTCCACCCGGGACATGGGAGGTGGGGGCGGTTCGTGAGCAGTTCCGCCACTTTGAGTTAGCGGTACACCTATGTATGTATCAATCATATCATATACGAGACGTATCGGAACTACATATACTCACGGCTGCACCGTAACACTGGTTTCCCCCGTTGAGAGGGGCAGGCGAATCGCAGCGCCTCTGTCTGCACACGCAGCCGTCGCCTTCGACGCCCGCGTAGAGTCCGCACATGTGCCACTCGGACCAGCGGCCCCAGCCTCCATCGACGACGGAATGATCCAGAGTGCACGGAGCGCCCTGTTCCCAGCCAGGGTTCAGGACGTTGCCTTCTGGTGCGGCCGTGCACTTACCCTGGGGATGGTTCCAACCGCAGTAAGGGTCGCCGGCGCTGAGGCACGTCTTTTTGGTGCGGTACTGGCTGCAGTAGCTGAGGGGGAGCTGCACGACACCCATCGACGTGAGAGCTATCAACACCTGCTTGTCCCTGACCAGCCGGAGCTTGTTCAACTTCTCGCCAGCACGGAACGGTTTGACCTCCTCAATGACGCAGCTTGTGTTCGCACTCGGTTTGTGAACAATCTTCTTGATGACGCCCTCAAGGGTCGCCACGAACATCACTTCGACGGTTTGCGTCTGATCCATGAGCACCGTGTCGACTTGGATGTGAGTCAAACGTTCCAGCTCCGAATTGTACAAGGGCTTCGAATGCGACTGGACCGCCTCGAAAGTCTGTTGGTACATTTTCACGTCGAGATCTTCTTCGTGAGTCATCAGATCGTCAGATTTTCGGCATTGGAAGCGGTCGGTGGCCATTTTGCCCTTGGCGAAGTTGTGCAGTTTCCCAGTCAGGGGGCCGTTGAACGCTCTGTTGATCTCATCGAGCGAGTAGGAGCACACGGCCGAACCGTAAATGCTATTCCTGCAAATTTGAGATGACTCATGAGTCGACCCTTGTTCGTGGAAGCGGACGTGGAATTCGGATGCGCTCGAATGAGCAGGCGAAGTTTTCCGGAGAAATCCTCGCTGAGCTCGACATGGACAAAAATTTGAAACAAAATCGACGGACGGGTTCGGGAAGTGGAAAAAATCCGAGCGGGGCCCCGGTACTCACTCTCCAGTGGTGAACGTGACGTAGAACATCCCCTGGCGAGGGAGGTAGTCCACGCTGTGCATTTCATTAAAGTAGAAAGGGATCGCTCCGGGCAGCGAGCAGTTCAGTCGGCCTTTTAGGAACGTGGTCCAACTCTTAGAATTGTAGGGACTGCCCTGGTCGTTCTTGCACACCCGTCCAATACGAGAGAAGATGTTCTTCCCGCAACTGCTGTACTCGATCGCGTTCTCGCGGAAGAAGAAGTAAATGAAATCGCCGACCTCGAACGAGTTCACGAACTGTGGGTTGCTCAAGTACTCCGGGTTGTACTGCGGCGTCCTCAGAACGCTCTGAGTTCGAGCGCCGCTCCGGATGAAGGCGGGATCGGCTCCGACGAAATCAATCCTCGAGCCAACGAACAGCTCACCCTGGGACGTCATGTACGACGTCACGTTGGTGTGGGGCGAGAACGGGGACTTGAGCCTCCCGTTCTCCTCGTCCAAGAGCTTGTTGATGTTTTCGACGGAAAACTTCCGGCAAAGCGGCGCGAAAGCGTTCGTGCCGCAGACGTAAACGGTGTCGTTGTTCTCGTGCATCACCGTCATGTAGTTCCTGCAGTCCTGGGCGGCCTGGCCTTTCCGAACGCACGACTGGATGTCGCTCTCGGACGGCGACCATTCGTTGAAGTCCTTGAGCTCGAGAGTGATGAGATCCAGTTTGAAAATGTGGTCTCTGGCTCCGACCAGAAGCTCTCTCCGACTGGCGTCCACGAGCAGCTGGGTGAAGTCTTCGACATCGCGTTGGGCGAAGCGGAGTTGTTGTTTTTCGACATCTGCAAGCCGGGGAAAGATGTCACGTCAGATCCACGATAATGAGCGTAATTGTGCATACAAATGGACGGAAACGCAGGGGCAGACAGGTAATGTCTCTGTCCGCCGGAGCTCTGACACGGAGGCACAACTGGGTCAAGTTGGTTTAATTCTTCCAGACGGTAGGGATGATATCCAATATCGATTGCCGGATTCGTCTTCCGAGGGAGAGTTTCTGCGAGCGACTCTCTTCCTGCTATTGATTACCACTGCAGTAATTCTGCGTCAAAATGAATGGGTGGACGACCACCGTCTGGGCCATTTCCTCAGCGGAGCGGTACCATTAGTCGGACCGAGCGAAGCTTCTGAATATATGTGTCGCATCTGGGAGTTTCGGAAGCAGAACCGGAATACTCGCTATCGGGTGGGATGTTCCGAAGCCGGTGAAATGGCCGCGCTCTCTTGTCCGCTCAAGCGTCCTCTACTATCAGGTTCTACTTTCCAAATAGTCGGAACAACTCGACTCGGGTCCAAACGGATCTGAGACACTCGGTATCGATCTCGACAGCTGCTTCAGAAATCTTACGACGGAAACCCAGAGCAAGTTATCGCGCACCGAGGAGTTCTCGTGAATCGCCTCCACGCGGAAGAGCGGCGGCGCAACGCGGCGTTCTGAATTATGGTCATTATGGCGAGATCGCCTGCCTCGCCTAATTTACGGGCGCTGGAGCCGCCATCGAACACGGCTCTGATGAATTTTCAGCGACGGCGTCTTCGCATCGGATAGTTTTGTGCAGTTTACTACTTCGGAAGCGATATATTCGTTGGTCGCCCACACCCAGCACAGTTTCGATTCTGCGATTTCGCGACGCGGGAAATTATTACATCTTGGCCCACACGATCGGTGAAAATCTTCTGTCGCCATTAACTGAGATCTCCCACCGCCAAAAATCGCAGCACGGCCCGAGAAAAAAGTCGCGAATCGAGTTTGCATCGATCTGGTCGAGAAATTGAATTCCGCAGCTCAAGGTTCCCGCCAAAATTCAGGCGGTAATTCTTCGCGACGGAAAGTCGAATTTGTCTTTCACCTTGTTCGCTCGCGTACCTGTCCGACCACTTCGACTACGGCGACGACGACGACGACGGCTCTTTGAATGACGGCTCATGTACCGTTCCCGTAAATTTGCATACTTTGCCAAGAAGAGAAATCACCAAAACTTTCGGTCGAAAGCCGCAGCCGCCGCTGATGTGGAGCGGAGAAAAGCGGAAAAAGCGACAGAAAAAATTGAATGAGCACTGTGATTGACGGCGAACTCATTTCTGTTTCACACCAACTCCAGAAGTGCTCCAACTTGTCCGCAGACTTGTGACACCCGATAAAATTGAGCCAGTACCAGAGCGAGAAACCACTCACAGTCTTGATTGACGAGATGACTAGCTTGGGCCAGAGTATGGAGCAACGCGAGGCCTACGACGGCTCCCAGCAGGCTCGACATTGTGAAGACGGAGGAGGATGTACTCCTTGGAAGCTTTCGGTTTCACACCTGGAATGAAAAGGAAATCTACATTTTAATTGAATTCTGTAGCGTTTCCTGTGAAGCGCCGGCGAACACGAACACAAGCGGTTCGCAGTAAATCATTCTACCTGAAATCCAACCCATATGCGACCAGCGCGTCGCGAAGAAGCGACTGGTTGCTCGAAGAGCCGCCCGCATGAGAACGGAACCGAACGAACCAACTAACTAACAGGCATGCACGCCAGCGAACAGGCTCAACGGTCAGCGGGCTCGAACACACGTCGTCAACGAAGCACACGAAAACAAGGAGGAGGAGGAGAAGATCCGAGCCCGTTGATGTCGCGAACGGTCGTTTCTTCAGCTCCCAGGAACATCTTTGCGCGAAATCGCACTTCAACTCCGATGCGGTTCACGCGGGCCCTTCGTCGTGCTCGTGAAGTACCCGCAGAGCTCGGCAACATCGAGCTCGAGTTAAAAAATCCGCAGCGCTGCCTCCGACCTAGAAATCCGATTGGAGCCCTGCCGGCTCGGACGATACGCTTTCGGGTCGCATTGTTTCACTCACGGTGGAGAAACCCACAAAATCCACGGCAGCTATCCAAAGAGGAACGCGTGCGAGCTCGAAGACCTTTGGTTCGACCTGATATCCGTTGGAAACTGCGGGAGCTCGCTCGAGATCGGAGTCTCGTTTTTCTATCATCCGAGAGCACGGAATCCTGGGGACACCTACCACTCGATAACGGATGAACATCACCGCGCTGAACTGAACACGCCGCTCGGGCGTTAATAACAACGTCAACACTAACGACGACGACAACAACAAACTTAATAACAGCTGCTCTCAACGGCAGCAGACACGAGCAACACTTTCAGTTCCACAGGTCGGATGGCAATGCGGCCGACAGTTCGACCAGCCAGCAAGGTAGTCCGCGAGAGGCCAGAAGTGGACTGAATACAGACGCGCTCCGAGCGTCCGTTTTAGGTTCGGTTGAGCGGATCCGAGCCAGCTATCTGACTGGCTCTCCGGCACCACCGCCGCCGCAGCAGCAGCAAACTGGTGAGGGCACTCCATGCGCTGATTGTACCTAGGGGTCGGGGGCAGGCGTGGGGGAATGGGTGGGGGTCACTCTGTGGGGCACTCGGCAAGCGAGCGCGTCAAGAGACGGGCCAGCGCCAGAACGACGAGCGTCCTCCCACAAGCGAAGAAAACCAGCAAGCGGCGGCAGCACCAGCCGAGTGCATTGGAGGGAAGAAGCCGCTAAGAAAGCTAACATGCATGCATCGTGGGGTGAAACACACACACAATGCCCCGCACGCTGCCGACAGATTGGATGTGCATTGCGAGCTCCGTGACCGCTCTGTTGCACTGTTAACTCCGATCTTTGTCCCTCCGCGACTGTTCGACGCTCCGGCATACGGCGCGTTGTTCTCCGCGAGCCGATGCCATCGAGCGAACGACCATGATTCCAGAGGAGCCCGGTTTCCGAACGACCTCTGAAACTCTCGATCGGCCCACGTTCGTATCCATCCGATATCCCGGTCCGTCGTGGACAGGTGTGCGAGCGGGGACGTGAAAGAGAACAGGTTGACTGGAGACGAAATTGATTTTTTTTCCCGCGTGGGAACATTCATAGATGCCATATTCACTCGAGAAAGTCCAGCTTCGCGGAGGTCCGCGCCTGCATTTGATCCGGCTCGCCAGTAGACTCACAGGGATCACCGAAGAGCAGAAGCTCCGGATAAAAAAAACAGAGCACGACCTACACTCGTAGCAGTAGTAGTAGTAGTAGTAGTAGTAGTCGACAACAACATCAGAAGACCAAATACGCTAGACGAAAAAGACACGTCGCGGACCACCCATATGACGCGTCCGGTGGAGGCGGTGTTCAAGTCAACCTCTTCGTCGCGATGACCACTTCCGTCAGAAAGGTCTGGACCTCAACTGTTTCCTGTTCGGATGCCCAGTATGGTGCATCGTGCGCGATGAGCTCATACGTCTCATATCAGCCGAAACGAAGACTCCTGCACTACAATGCCGTCATCCTCGGCGTGCGCGCGTGCTGCCGCGGCTCATGATGATGATTATTACTCTCCGTCACAGCTTGAGTTCTACTTGGGCGTCAGTTCGAGGGATCTCGTTCGTTTTTCGTCCATCCCCACCGCGAATCGTTTTCTAGCGGTGATATCCATCTCGAGGGTCCATCACGGCCGGTCGGGCAGAAAAATGAGCCAAATTCAGACTCGTGTCTACGTTCATCCGACCAAGCGTGAGTCAACGTCCGACGAGCTCTCCGGTACTTGATGTACAATGCAGCGCTCACAATGGTCACCATCTCGAGTCCCGAGCTCCAGCGCCGGAACCCTCGGCCGCGACTTCGAAAACCCCCGATTCACTCCGCAGAGTAGAAAAAAAGAAAAAGGTCGTTTCATCCGATCAGCCACCTGCTCGCGTCGCTACATGGAAACCCCCACGGTCGGACCTCATCCCAAAAACGGCAGCTCTCAAGACATCGTCAGCTTCGCGGACACCGCAGACGGTCATCACTTACAGTTTCTAATTTTCTCCGCCGTCTTCTGCTTATCGTCGACAGTCGATAACGTTTGAGTTATCGGATCCGCCCACCTTTCGCGGGACCGCTACAGAACGGTCAGAATGGACGTCATCTTCAAATATCCGAGACATGTTTTCTTTCTCCACGTCAGGTCTTGGACGCAGGCTAAACGATGAAGTGGACGACGGAACGGAATGGGAAGACTCTTCGACAAGGGTTCTGAACGCGGGATCGCTCCGCTGCAGGCTCGCACGAGACCATAAAAACATCGGAACAGTTTCAAAGTTGCGAGTGTAGACGTGGCGAGGTTTTATTCCGTGCTCTTCCAATGGGAGCTTTATTTCATCGGCGTTTGAGCTAACGGGTCAATCAAACAGACGAGATCCAGGATCGGCCCATCGTCTCTGTGACCGAATTGGGGCTGATCTTCCGCGACTGTCTATCTCGCGATCGGAAAAATCACTTTGATGGCTGCAATGCTGTCGGGGAGGTCACAAACAACAAATAAGCAACCGTTCACACGGACGAGCTACTGACTTCGATTATGGGGCGAAATCGGCATCCTCCTGAAACCGCGGCCCTGCGCAGACCGATTGAATCCAAGACTAATGCCGAGTCAGAGATCAGAGACTCGGCCGCGATCCAACGCGGGCTGAGCATTCAAGCTGAGCCGCGCGGGGCTGCTAAATTTCGACTCGAACGAGAACGACCGAGCAACAACAAAATTACAGAATTAGGTCTCTGTTTTGGGTTTTTCGTTCATTCCCCGCGACAACAGCGTCCCTTGTACTGTTTTCGTTGTGCGAGTTGCTTCGAGGGGTAGCTCGAGGCAGTTCATCGGGACTGCACATAACCGATGGAACGACATCTGGCGAACCGAGCAGCCAACCAATCAAAAGTGCCGGTTTTTTGTTATCAGTACGGACGACCCCAACGGGAGATCCTTCCCTTTCCAGCCAGGGCCCGATCTTCGATTGACGAGGAAGCACATCAAGCGACGCTGGCTGTCGAAACAGAACACACACAAATATTTCCGAAAGTATAAGGTAGGATAATGCACAAGTGTATTGCTAGCAATATCGCATCCGGCATCATCGGCCGAACATATGAATCCGTACCGCCCGAATGGAACTCTGTTTCATTTCCTCGCCATCTTCCCGTAATAACGGCCCAATGGCCAGCAAAATCAAATCCTCGTTCGCTTCAGCTGGACGGGCAAAAACTTGGTCAACACCGGAACACGCCCAACACGTTGATTGACTCTTTTTGAGCGTGATAAACGTTTTCCTGCCGGGTCGGTGTCCACTCCAGGGAACTCTGGGTTTCCAGGACGAGCTCTTTCCCTCCTCATCAGAAAGATCTGTCGAACACACGTGGCGGGTAGCGTGTTGATCTAAGGGCACTCGAACAGCCAAGCAATATGCTCTCAACAAACAGATGCGATGATCGACTCTAGGCGAGAGTTCTAAGAAAGTTACCTGGACGCTCATTCCATCAGCGAGATTTTGTTAACAAATATCACTTTGACCGAAAAAACGGGCCACCCCGAAGATGAGTCGCGTGCTTGCTGTCAGCAACGATTCGACTGAAGCCTGTGTTGTGACTGCTGCGGTTTGAGATGCGCTGTTCGCGGAACCTGGCCCGACTCTTGCTTATGTCGATCATTGATTTCTCGAAGCGATTCGATCGCGGGTTTAATCGGTGGGTCTTCTTTCAAACAACGGCTCTTTGAAAGCCTGGAAGTTACTTCTCAAAGAGGAATGGAGCGTTCAGAAACCGTGTCACAACCCGAAGTGGCAGTGGTCCACATCGAGCTGATCGGCGTCGCATCCTGTCCGGATGACCCGCAACAAGCGATGAAAAATGTCAGACACGTTGACAAATTTCGTCAAAAGTGTCGGAAAACCATCTTGATGGAGTGGCTTGTGTTGCTTCTTTTCCAGCCACCGTTTTTCTACGACCAGCATGAACCAGGCTGAACATAAAATCGAATGAAGCACCGGAGAAATCTCTGTGCGCGAAAGAGAACGTGTCCAGTTTTTCGGAGCGCCGAGCTTCTTCTGAGGCAAGCCGGCCCAATGGGTGCGTCGCTGTGCTCGTCGCAGACACCGAAGAATATATATAGATGTGGCTGTGTGTACTTTTACGCTCGTCGGGTCGTCGTCGTGAAATTGCGCCAAAACAGCGTTTTGAATCTATTTAACATGGTAGCAGAGGGGAAACATGAATTTAACATAAGGCCGTGGTAGCGAAAAACCGTCCCTGAAAGACGGTGCCCTGAGAAAAGGTGCATCAGGGGAGGGGAACGGCGCGACCCATGGACTCCCTCTTTTCGGTGAGAAAAAAAAACGAGGAAAAAAAGAATCGGCTCCGAAAGAATTGTCTAAATCGCGCGCGAGTCCCAGATGAAGCCTCGGGGCTTCCAAGTCGCTTTCCGACAGCAGCCGCCTTTTTTCCGTTTTCGTATGCTTGCTTGTGTTATGTGGGAGAATGCAGAGCCGCGACTCGGTTCCCGTGTCGGGCGACCTTGGCTTTCATTGATTTTCTTCCCTAGACAAACAGACCAAGACACTTGAACATTCGCCATAAATTATAGCATCGATTATACGTCAGGCGCTTCGCTCTCGTCGCAAATCACGCACACCAACCGCATGATTCCGATTTTTACGCCAGAGATGTGAGTGAACGCCAAGAATATCGAGCCAATGTCGCTGGTGCCGCCTTCCAAGAGAAGCCAAACTCGATCGAGTGCGGAGAAAATCAATCAATGGCTCTGTCGCATGAATCGGACGATCGGCGACGCTTGATGATACCAGATAACCGTCCCAAGACAAACAAGAAGACCATCGAAAGCATGTGATTGACTCTCCTTACTTTTCGAGCAAATTCAGGCATTTCGATAACAGCAACAGCATCGACTCACTTCCACTAGCGATTGAAAAACCGTCCAGTCCGAATCTGAATGGATCCACCACAGCCTGACTTCTAGTATGCACATCGAGCGTACATCTTCTCTCGGACGCAAAGCGAACATGTGGCAGCGGTGCGAATGATTTTCCTGTCTGAAGTGTTCTAACGGACAAACGCCTTTTCTTTCCCTCGAGCAGTCTGTTCGTGAAAGCTCGGAGAGAACAAACATAAAGATTTCAAAGTCGAGCTTCTGCGGTAGGGATAAATTTTCATTTTCAAGCTCGAGCTGACCAAGCAAGCGCCCGACTCCCACGTAGTGACTCCAGACACCATGACCGTATTTCTTGTCTTCCTTTTAGCTCCGAGAATTCACTCGCTTTCGTAGTAGTTCAACGAGAATCGCTCAATCGAGGCGTTCCTCAGTTATTCCTCTGCTTGTTATTTTCTTCGCGGAAAAACACGCATCACTCGCCCGTGTAAAACACACACAGGAAAGAGTATAGCCGTGCTGTGCAACGTACGCGGCGAAACATCGTGTCGCGATAGGTTTTTTATACGAAAAAGAAATGATTGCGGTGTATTTTCGCTCCGGAAAAGCGCAGAATGCCTTGACACGTCCAGCGGCGAAGGGGAGTGGTCTTTCTATCAGCGCGGCCGTTCGATTGGCATCAAGCCCAACAAGCAATTTTATAATAGGCCAAAGCTCCGACCGCAAGTCCGGCAGAAATCGTCAGAAAACACTGCCAATCAAAACCTCATCGGCGTCGATCTTGCTGTCGCTCACTTCATGGGGCAACCACCAAACACTTGATCCATAGCGATCCGGAATTAAAATTCATGAGGGTGAAGCTCAAAGATAGCTCGGGTTTTTCTTCAGTGCGGGACCTCAGCACACCTCCGACGCAATCGCCGCTACTGCTTCTGCGGAACTATAGAAAGACGAGCCGTGAGTAGAATTTGAAGGAACATAATTTTTGTAATGACACAGAAACGGCATTCTAATATCATTGTGCTCCGTAGTGTACGTTCGTGCGCACGGCGAAAGCGGAAACGACGTGAATTGTGAGATTCAATCGGAGTGCCAGCAGGCAAAAATATTCTTCCCACATCTTCGGATTTCAGCAACGCCAAGTAACAAAAATTCTCTCTGTTCCCGAAACTGTTTCGCAGCATTTTTTGATCCATCTGATACTATTACCGGGGCATTCAGCATTAAGTCGACGATCAGATTACGAATTTGTGCACAACCGCGATTCCCACCGCATGTACTTTTCTGTTCGGCCTTCAGATCAAGAAATTGTTAGTTCGTTCTATCGCAGATTCCTCGCCTGTGTTTGCCAGGTAGGTAGCCGCTCGCGAGACCGTCGCAGAAACAGCACATCAGCCGGGCGAATCATCATCAGACCTGCCCCAATCCGATTCGCTTTTCGGCCCGGTGAGAAAAGTTCCTCTCAGTCGACTATTTCGTAAACTCATTAAAAGTTCACCAACTTGAGCAACACAGCTTTGACGACTCGGCGAGCCGGCACCGAAGCGGCGACAGGGTTCACCCGATCGTCTGGCAGCTCGGATCAATCGGAGCGGATCAACTGTCGAGGAGCAGTCCTGGAAGACGCGCGAATCCAACGTCATCAAATGAAGCGACGCTGTTATCCGATTCCAATTGCTTCAGCCGCGTGCTCTACCGGCGACAAAATCCAATTTCTTAGGGAGAGGAGGAGTGATAAAAAACAATCATGGAATTGATCTGATTATTCTTCTTTGCACCCTCTCGAGTCGGGTTCTGCAGCAGAATCCAGCGATGAGACCCTTCAGGAATGAATGCGTTCGCCGAAGTTCAGGCTGTCCGTCAGAGCTCAGAGAGAGATCAGGGAACGACAGAAAAAAGCTGAACGTTGGCACGTCTGGTCGGAGGCAGATTGGAAGCAAAAGAAATCGGGAGGGGGAACGGCGCACGTTGACGTTTACAACACCCGGGGATCACCAGCTGTCAACGTGGTTCCGCCGAGTGGATCTTCGACTCGAGTCGCTGAGAGTAGGCTATTTTTCCGTCAACGCTACTTGAGCCTTCTCGTTTCAGTGCTGCTGCGACCTCTTGTCACAGCAGAGAATAAATCTCGATGCGGCCAGTAAAAAGCCATCGTTACGCCAACTGGTTCGACGCCGCAGTGCAAATCACACACATTCAAAGCCAAACCCTGAATTGTATCGACAGCTCAGTGGAAGATACGAGGAGAGAAAAAACACGAAAGAAAGAAAGAATAGTTTGAATCTGAAGCAAAAGTCCGCGGTGTCGTATAAACGCAGTGCGTAGTCCGTGTCGTGCTGCATCGCTAACGGTCCGACAGCTCGAGTTTTCTCCACCAGCCGGAGGCGTCGGATGGAAGCTCTGCCACCGAATCATCATCATGACCATCAACTTCATCATCATCTCGGTCTACCGAATTTGATGAGCAGCATCAATTGCCGGATTCCTACGACAGACGCGGTGTAGACGATTCGACAACGGGCTCGCTGGCTGCTACCGTCACTCCAAATGTCCTCATTAATTCGCCGCCGCCGCCGTCGTCGACCAGACGACATCGGATCATACACAGAATAAACCCATCCTTCCGCCGTCTTCCTGTACAGGAAGAAGTCCGGCCACTCCGGGTTTGTCGTTGCGCGACAACTTCTAGCTCGTCTTCATTTCCATCATCATGACCGCCATTACCGTGATCGGTTCGGGTGAACCGGCCGATAAACCGTCATCGATTTATGTTTGATGACAACGGCGGTGGCGACGACGACGGAACGAAAACGGCGAGCGTGTTGTCTTTCCGATGACTCCAACGAATGATTCGCAATCGAACGGAACAATCTGTTTGAGCGTACACGTCCAATACTCCCAGCTCTGAATCCGGGACCGGTACGGCGTGCGCAGCCTCGCTAAGCGTGAACTGCGCTCTCACTTCGCAGTGATACGGATCCTGAAAGAAATCAGCTCGAGGAGAGTCTCCAAACGGACGCCGGAAATCGAAACTCGGTGATGGAACGTCACCCTCCCCGCGCGGATCAAAGTGTTCTCCGACTTTCATTCCACGATGTCTCACAAGTGCCCTGACATTGATTTTCAGTTGGATTTGTTCCAGCGCCATCGTCTCCCCTTATGTCAACGCTTCAGCGACGGACAGATTGGTGATGTACTTCGTCGAGGGAGCGGGCAATTTGCGTTACGAGCGGGAGATAGTTCAAAAGTGCACAGCGCGCTGTGGACGAATTGGGAGTCGGCGGGCATGGCACTTTGACGTCGCATGGATGGGCAGATCGAAGAACGGACAGAGCACGACGGGCGATCTAGTGCTACATGCCCGCAGGAGCTGGAGCAGCTACAGCGGATTGATTCTTTTCGCCTTGGACAGAAAAGGTTGCTTGGTGACGAAGTCTTACATCCTTTGAGCGGCGGAGCTTCTGTTTGAGGACCTCGTGTAAAGAAGAATGTGGACTGGTGAAACCAGATGCCGCGTTCGCTATCTGTCGCAGCTCTGACTGCGCGCATGAGCCACAGCCTTCGGCCGGCCGGCCGGCCGGCTAGTCTGTTGGAGAAGACGAAGAAGCCTCATTCTTCTTGAGCGCGCCAAAGACAGTGGGCAGAGCGGATCGGATTTGTCGTCGTCGTCTTGAAAAGGAAGACCCTCCCTCCCTCGTTGCTTCCTCCATGGGTCGTCCGACTCTAAACGACGGACGACTTAGCCGACCAGCGGGTCGCGTCGAAGTCAAAGACAACCACGACAACGTCACCGACCGAACGAAGAGAAAGATCCACCTACGATGCAGTGGCTCAGATGCGAGGCGGACGATCCGAGTCTTCACTCGGCCGGACCGCGTTATTGTCTCAGCTGGTTTGATGCAGCAACGGTGTTAGCTCACGACTTAACCTGCTTGCTAACCTGCTCGCCACGGATCGAGGAGCGTGCACAGCGGTAGGATCTGGCTGACTGTCATGTTCCGTGAGCGCCACACCTCAGACTGAGCATATCGTAACTGGAGCTCTGATCTGAAACAATCCCCCGCTCGCTCCGAGCCATTCCTCACGGAGCTCGCTTCGATCCGATCAGCATGTGGTGATTTTGGATTTATTCGAACTATCCGGGAAATTTGAACGAAGCTCCCAGCTTGAACCAGAATCGCGACCTTTCGGTCCTTCCGTGCAAGACTCCGGCTCAACGACTGAGGTAGTTGCACCAGACGGGCCGGAGACTTACGATTCTTCATTGTTTCTCTGTTTGTTTGTCTGTTTTTGACAGTGAAGAGAGGGGACTAATGGTCACTACGATGGAAAAACAACAGCGAGAAAATGAGCGCACGTCCCTCTTTGTCTCAGTTTGTTATGAGCGTAGAATAGAAGTTTCGACGTGTCTCCGTGTGTTTCGTAGAATTTTGAACGCAGAGCGCTTTCCCTCTCGTTGGTCCGAGGGGCTGTCGTCGATGATGTGGTTTACGCGGGTTCCGTTCCTCTCGGAAGTTCCATTTCTTGCTCTACAGTTCACGGGACCCGGCCAGCACGGTCGATGTTGAGCAAGAAGAGGAGAGAAATAAAAACACGAGAAAAGACACTACCGACAGAGATTTCGTCCGCAGCTGCGCCAGATCTTGGAAATCGGGAAACGTGACTGACCCAAGGGTGGAAGAATCTTTCACAGCCATGATCGGGACATGCAGCTCTCCGTTCGGTCGGCACGCAGCGCGCACACGGGCGCGTTTTCAACCGAATAAGACACTTTGTTCCGATCTCATTTTCCCTCTAAATTCACCTTGAAACGCTTCTCACTGATCGTGCCTTTGACACCCAGAGTGAAAATTTCAAGTAAGGGTCTCGGCTTTCGGAGTTGATTAAATCATGAACATAACTTCACGGTCCAGAAGAGAGAGAGGCGCACGTCTCGTCGCATTCACGAAGACTTCGGTTACCTTACCTGCATCACAGACGGCAGCAGTCGTAGCAGGAAAAACGTTCAAAGACGATCGAAAATGTCATCTAGGGTCGTCAAAGCTCCTGAGATCAAAGATGATATGTTTCGTCTGAAACAGAAAATAGTATATATTTAGAAACGAAAAAAAAACACGAGGGTGCAGAACAACGGAAGGATATACTTCTAGGAGCAGCTGCGGGAGATGTCCAGGTGCTCGACGTGGAGTTCGGAAGGCGGCGCGATATCGCTACATAGTTCGAGCGCGCCGTTCATTTCTGTGACCGATCCATGACGGCGCGGACCATCGGTTGAAGAACCAGCAGAGACGATGACGACAACAAAAACAACGCTCGTGAAGAATCTCGGAAACAAAAGTCGCTTTCGACCGCGTTTGTTCGAGAGGGACAATGGTGCGCGACGTAACGATCCAAACGGTCCGGTGGCGAGTCCGCGCATCCGTCCGCGCGACCGAACGCGCGCAGAATGAGACCCGAACACTTGAAAATACACATCCGATTCAGATATGAACTTTATGGAGCAGAGCGCTGTTGATATGGTAATTCCTGGGAAGAGGATTCGTGCAACATCGAATCAACATCCGTGGAAAGCACTGGAGAAGCGTTGGCTCGTGAGGCCAGAGGTCAGCTCAATCACAACACTCACAAGCAGACAACTCCAGCCATCAAGTTCGTGCTTTCCTCCAGAATCGGTCGAAGTTTTTCGGGAAGACCTCGATCTTTGTTTCAGCGGGTCCAACGTTTTCAACAAAGGATCCTGTCTCAGGCGCGAAGACCATGTAAGGATAACCTGGGATCTGCGTCACAAGTCCAGTTCTCGATAAATTCAACGCTCGTAACACCCAGTGGGGTCAATTCTTGAAGCCGGAGCCAAACTCTCGAAGGTAATGACAATTTATAGCCGGCTCGAAGTCGTTCGAGCCGACATTGACGACTCGTTCGAAGCGGAACAGCTCGCCGCACTGTCAGCGAGACGCGCCCGTGATTCGCGCGCACTTCTCCACTGGTCCAGACCTGTGGTTGGGCTCGTCGCGATTTCTCATTTCTGCAACTCTGAACAAAATAGACGTCACGTAGAACTCTTCGTCCCAGAATTCAGTCTTGTGCTATCGGCGCCTCCGCCTAGAATACGTGTCCATCATACGGATCACGCGCCACTGCCGAAAAGCGGGACGAGGGAGGCTCCGAAAGCACGCCTTTCCGAATATTCCTTCACGAAGCTCATAGTTCATGAAGCTCGAGGAGAACAGGGAAGTTCCGCGATGAACCTCGCCAGAGCTGAAGTCTCATCATGCTCATTCTTTCCTCTTTTCAGGGAATCACGACACGGAGAAGTAAGATAAGTAGACACAGATCCCCTCAATCCCTCCTCGAGCCTTGTACCGGAACGTTATCTCCACAGCTCGGTAACGACAACGGATCGGCGCACGATTCCCTGCCCGAATGAACGGATGTTTCGGATGCAGTTTCAAATTCTAGAAGATCCTGTCGACTTCCGGTCCGTCAAGCGATCGATCGATCTGTCTGTCGGAGAAACCGAATCGAGGTTATCCGCTGCCGATCGGATGTATATTTTTGGGAATTCTCAGAACTCCGGATGTCACCAAGCATCTTCCACAGGACAGTGTACCAACCGCACGGGCTTGAACTTCGCGGCATCATCACATGGAGGACCGGGCGAGGAGAGCGAGGCGGGAGTTCGCGGGAACAGCTTCCAGATCATGACGCAAAGCCGTGGACGTCTACCGGAAGGAAACCGTTTCACATTTCGCTATCTCGACCGAGAGCAAGAGAAGGTTCGCTTCGGACGTTTGTTTCAGCGTCAGCAAATTATTCGGTGGGACTGGGTCAGTCGCAGTTGAATGCTTTGCTCGAGCGTTCCGTCTGTTGATCGTAGCCGGGTCAGCATTGTCCTCCCGGTGACACCCTCACTCAGGCGGTGGTCACTTACCACGTCCAACTGTCCACTTCCATGTCAGTCAATGAAGACCCGTGAACGATCCATATACTGCTGAATAATGCTGTAGCGAGTCCAATGAGCTTCTGGTCGTGTTTGTTCCTCATCGCTGTTGTTTCTGTGGGCCCGGTGATCTTTCTGTCTTTGTGAACAGGCCGCTCACAAAGCCTGCGCGAGCATCCAATGCATCGCGCAGGGGTGTGCCCACTCCACCCCGGCACCGTGCCTCGCCACTTTTCCATTGGAGCTTCACCAGCGACCGAATTTTCGGCTTTCCTACCGACAGAAGCCTCACTCAGTGAACTTTCAACTTCCAGGCTCCCATGTTGGTCAGTCATCCCTGAGCATTTGAGCGAGAAGAACAGACACCATGAGCATGTCGGTACAGACCGAAATTAGATCCTGAATGATTGAAATTCATTGCAACGGACCCCACGAGGAGCTCGGCCGCGGCTGCATCGACCAAGTGATAATTATTGTTTCGTCATCCGGAGTCAGAGCAGCCCATCGGTTGCTGACGTTCCCGCAGCTGACCGTTGAACGCGCGAAAAGACGCGATTTTTGACGGCGAGAATTATTCGGGCTCTCTGACAGCGTGGCTCGCTCCGCACGTCTGTCTTCGGCGTTATATTTTAAAACGCAACGATACGGGTCACAATTAGACGCATCGAAGCCCGAGACGGCGGTACGCGAATAAACCCTTTCCTCGTCCGCGGACCAGAAAATATCATAACAGAAAGCGTCACGAGCGATTACACGGACGCTCCCCAGACGTTTCTTCGCTTGCTGAAGGCTTGCACGGACGATGACGAGGCTTATGCCGAAAGCGAAGCCGTCGCTGCTCCGGACGAAGACGCTCTTTACACCGATCGGCGGACAAGAAATCGGTTGGGCAGACCGGTCGGAAGACGCAGGAGAAGAAAGATAGAACAAGACGGGAACAATCCGAAACAGAACCTTATCAGATGTAATCGGGTGATGTGGGTCGCTCTTGGTCACTGTTCGGCGTTGTCAGCGACGCTCCCATGGGTCGTGTGTCTCTTTGAAGAAGAGCTACCGCTCGATGGATTCATCCGATTCGATTGCGGTGCTCTCTGTTATTCAAACCGGACGTCGATTGCTCATCTAGAGTCACTAGCTGTCGTTGGAAGTTCAGACTAAGAGGAACGATCCGAACACAAGCTAACCATGCACATGAAGATCCAACCCGTGTGGACGTTGTTTTGCTCCATGCCGTGGCTTGGTTTCAGCTGCTGCCTCCGTCGCGGTTGTTGTTGAACGAGGAGAAACCAAATTCGTTTGAGCGATTTGTGTACGCGCTACTAAGACGTGATCGTTCCAAAGGTCACTGAACGGCGCCCTAAGAAACCTCTACCGGACTTCGCATCCGAAGAGCTCAGACCACAACAATGTTCTGCAAGCTGAGCAAACGTAGATGCGAGCACGTTGGTATTAGCGGAACAGAGCTTTGTTCGACAAAGAGACGGACCAACAGCGAGGTGTTGCCGCTAATCTGTCACAATGAGCTTCACAACAACCCTTGAAGACACAATAAGGGAGTTGCTGTTTCTTCGCGCCGTTGTCGTCCACCGTCGGAACATCTTAATATCTTTCATTTGCTCCGACTTCCGACGTTTCCCGCGACGAGGAAACGAGTTCATGGTGGATTAACGTCAAACGCCACGACAATTAGAAACAACAAGGAGCCAACTTCCACCCCGGAACCCCCATGAGGACTTCCAGTGATGCTGTTCTCAGCTCGCGAACTTGGGAAAGCAGTTCCAGCGAAAGGGAAGTCGAAGACCGCTGAGCCCATGGCCAGCCTAAGTTTTCTTCCACTGTAGACCCCGAGAGCCGATGATTCATTCGGTCAGAACTTCGTTCGGACGACGCAGGGATGGAGCGTCTCGAAACAGGACTTCCACTCATTGGATTTTTCCTCTCCTTTTTGAGTTTCTGTTTACTGTCAAACAAGAACTCGGCGTCTCGGTTGTGTTTACTGTCTATTCTGACTGACGTTTAGTCCGCTGGTGCCCATAGTGCTTGTTGCAGGTAAACAACGAGATGGAAATGACAAAGGCCGAGACAAGATCAGCGTTCACAGAGAACGACAAAATCCGTTCCAGAGTTCGGGTGTTCCGTCTGGCTTCGACCGGACACGAGAGGGAAAGCTTCGCTCAGCTCCAGAAATTTCAGATATCCCGGGATGACAAAGAGGATCGGTCTTGATCTTGAATGGATGATTCACACGATTCCGCCAGTACCACACGAAGTCCTTTGGGGTGAGTAATTTGGCGAACGCTCTCGATGGCGAGCGATGACTCAGCGTTTTCAGATCTCTATCGCTCCTCATGAGTTTCGAAGGCTCCTCATTCGGATCAGCCTCCAAGTCGCCGCCAGAAAACAGGTAGAGAGTTCTGCAGCACGTCTCAATGCTCAGGTCCTTCTTCTTGGAGTATCATATTGTTAAAGGAAATTATTTGATGGATCGGCGATCCGAAATACGTCCGCTGTGCCCCGAGAAGATCTATCGTTCGCTCAGCTGAACAGACGAACGGCTGGCCGCCCAACGATCGGAAGTAGCCACGAGAATTGAAAGCACTTTTCAACTCTATTGAATGAGTACGTCAGCCCTTCGGAACCTTTCGTCTCGGAGTTGAGTACTTTCTTTCGAACGAGCTCGGCAGACTCTTCAGTTACCGTCATATTTTTCGACCGATTCTTGCCTCTTCGTCCGAGCCGCGGACAGATGATTGATGAAAAACCGCGCAACACTCGACACGTTATCGATGAAAGGTCCGTGGCGTTCGCTTCGACGGGATTTTCAAAGTTCAGCGCTCTCCCCAGATCAGCGGCTCCATCTCGGCTCCTTCTATACGAGATGGTCGCTCAGTGGGCTCGCGAAAGCTGACCAAACGACGATCGATGGATTCATGATCAGGTTCCCCGGAAGAACCCTGAAGCCGCTGTTCCGTCTCTAAGATTGCGCATCGGAACGAAGAAGTGGAGACCATGTTCGAGATCGAGAAGAAGAAATTCGAGGGCCGATTCTGTTTGGTTCTTGAACGATTCTGAAAGCGTTGAAGAGCGACATCAGCCGCCTCACGGGGGCGTTGGCAAAACCGACGAGAACTGAAATCCCAGACACCCGCCGACCGGAGGGAATACAGAAACAGAATTCGGTTGGATGCTGTCCTACATTGAGTCAATAGCCGAATGACCCGCTAAGATATGAAAGTACAGACAGTGCAGAGACTTAAGAGACATTTTGTGTCGCGAGAGGGCGGACAGATAACGATCTGTTCTTATAATGCAGGGCCCCTTAAGCTCGTGCAGTCGGCCAAGTCTGCGCGCTTTTCTGTCTCTTTCTGCACGGACAGACGAATGGGCGATCCGTCGGGCGAACAAAAGAAAAGCTTTAGTGGAAAAAACGCCGCCGTGCGTTTCATTCCTGTGGGCCCTGCCGCGACAGTATTCCTTCCGCAGAGTAATGAAAATCGGACGTAAATCGAACTTAGCTCCGACGGATGAATCGCGGCTCCATGGCGGTCGGTCGCATTTCCTTTGCATTGAGTCCACTCACGTCGACGGCCCGCGCGTTCGTTCGCTTCCTCCTCTTTTAGTGACATCGGTCCGCGCTTTCTTCGAACACAACTCCGACAAATGACACCGGGAGGATCGATAACCTTTCCTGCGATATTTCTTCTCGCGCGACTGATATAACGGTCTAGCTGTATGACATCGGTTACATCGCTTCACGCATCTGAGCTTTGCGTCTGTGTTCGTCGACTTCTGAAGCCTCGCCTTCGGAACAATGGCAATCGGTCGACGTTCGCAGCGAGCGTCGCCTCTTCCCGAAACCTGCGACGAGAAAATTCCTCGGGGAAGCTGAATTGCTGAAGAGTCGTCGGAGACACTCTTCTTCCGAAAATCCAAGGAAACGCTATCAGCCGGATTCGGTGTAAATTTACGCGACGACCTTTCTCCGCAGTGCGATCAAGAAGACATCGATGCCACCGGTCTGACTTGATATTGAGGGATAGGAGCTGCCAACGAACGAGCTCAGTCCCGCAGCGCAATTGCTTTTGATTTGTCAACGGCAGAAACACCCCAAACTCCACCCTGGCTTCAATGATTGCTTGCTTCAAATCAGCGGTGCCGTTAACCAACTTTTCGAGCCGTAACGACGTCGACGTCGAAGTAAGGAGCCGACGGATTCCAAAGTGAGAAGACAAGAGCGAATGGAATCCAGTTTTCGTGAAATTTCACCTTCACGCTCGGTGGGAATCCTTAGCAGCACTCGGGGAACTCCGGATTCTCCTGAACTTGACGACGCATTCGAAAGAATCGGCACTCGTCGGAATTCCCGAAAATCCCACACTGCCCCGCGGATCATCACTCGCGCTCCGAGTGATCCGGCATGAGCAGTCGGCGGGATATCTCGCCAGGATTTCCGAAAGAATGGCTCAACCTCCGTTCGTCTCATGGAAAGCGACTGGGCAGGGCAGAAGAGGCTTTCGATTCTCCTGAAGCCGCTCTGATCCCGGGAAATCTAAGCTGAACGCTCTCTTGGATCCCGACCAGAATCTCTATCCGAATCGCGGGGCGTTGCCTGTAATGGCTCAGCGGAATTTCGTCGTAAAGCGGTACCACGTGATGAGCCACATGTTTCCCTAGGACGTGAATCTCAAGAAGAGAGCATCGAGTTGAGAATTCGAAAACTTGAAACCCTTTGACACAATGCCCAAGCGTTGTTGTTCCCTGCTGCGCGGTTGACAGTGTAGACTGGGAATGCGTCGATCCAATCTCTCGTACTCAAAGCCCTCTATCAGCGTCCGCAAACAATGGAATCGCTTCGCTGATTGGCGAGGCTTGGGGGATGATATCATGTTACGGCTCGGATAGACGTAACGTAATCATTCGAGGCAAGCGACTCGCTCAACCGAAAACTCAGAACCCGTTTCTGAGAAATGCGGAGCGTTTTCCTGTTCGTCGACGTCGATTCCGCCTGACTAAGGTGCCATGTGCTTCCGAAGTATCGCGAATCGTCATTTTTTGTCAGCAACGATCGACTGATACTTGTTTCTCGCGTTAATCAACTCGGCTCGTTATGGTACAGTCCTTAAGTCGGCCGTGTGCTATGCTACAGCTCGGAACGAACCGCCTGTCGAGCCGGGAGGGCCGACGCATCGCCCCTACAGCTCATTGCGCTAAGGTTTGACGATGAAAATTTCGCCTCCCAATCGACACGTCGCCGTGATCTTTTCTGACGGCGGTGACGTCAGCACGCACGTACCATTGTTTTTGGCTGCGTCGAGCGACTAATTGTAGAATATTCCCGGAGCGATCTTCCATGTTTCAACAGAAGCTCCTCGATTATTCGCGCGTTCACATACAAGAGCGGCTCATGTCTTTCTTTTTCGGAAGCAAGACGAACCGACGCAGGGACGGACAGGGAACAGACTGAGAAGCAGAAGGCACTTCATCAGGAACTACGGCCCTTCAAGTCGCCTGTTGCTAGCCGTTTTAATTTTGTGAAGCTGTGAATACATTTCGCTCTAAAGAATAATTTCTGTTAGCTTCGCGGTATAAACGAGCGTGAGTTTGGGAAAGGTGTCAGCGGCAGCCTGAGCGCATCTTCCGTGGTCACAGAAAAAGAGAAAAACAGAACCACCCGACGGCAACCACCAACATCCCAAGCAGCACAACATCTACTCTATGGTTTGTATGACGCGACTGTTAGGGGCGGAACAGGGGAAACGAGTGAGTGCCGAATCAGAACCGAACTGACGATTGGGAAACAGGAGGATGACGCGCTCCGATCGAGCCAGCGCGAGCTGCTCATCTTGAACGACGAGACAATTAAGATCGAAGTCATCGGAAGTGACACCTATGATGTGACAAAACCCGTTTTCTGTCGAGCAGAACGTCCGTCGTAGACGTGGGCGCGCACAAAACGCGGCCTGATTCAATTAACTGATCGTGAATCGAGGAAACTCGTCCACTTCCGGCAGTTTGACGCGGGCGACTCCCGCGTACGCGCGTGGCGTTCCATGAGAAAGTCCCGTTGCTGCCGGTGATGAAACTGGCTTGTCAAACTCTTTTCGATTTCGTCCATAACCAGTTCGATTCGGCAGGAACCCAGCCGCCGTCGACAAGTCCTCGGAAATAACAGGAGAGGCAGGAAAGACCGTTTGTGCGATCGTCCAGCCGCTCGTCCGACGGAAGGACCGTCCCGCCCACCCGCTCACCCACCCACCCATCCATCCAGACGGGGCTGCAGTGACATCAAAGCTGAGATCGGGCGTAGATTCCCGGACATCGTCTGGCTTTGCGGGAATCGTCCTGCGGTTATGATCGGAAGCCTGGATTTATGGTGAATTGCCCCGGTCGCATCGAAGCGCGACGCACATAAACGAGAATTCCCTAAGTTCTGTAACTTCCTCATGATTCTCCTCGGAATATTTATTCGCGCCGAAGAACGAAGGCTGAGCGTTCCGAAAGTACCTAACAGACATTGCCATCAGGAGCAATGCTAAACGTCTCGATATGGACGTTAAGGATGGAAGATAGACGGTCGTTGTTGTCGTGGGGTGGTTCACGATTCATTATTTTTCTCATTCCAATACGCAGCACGTGCAGCTCCGGAAAGAGTTCCGCAGAGCCATCTAGGCATTCCTCGCGAATATTCAAAAGACGTGTTCAAGAAAGCAAGAGTCTCGAACCGATAGCTCAGACGTTTTTATCAGACAGAGGATTGGAGTCCCGAAATGAGATCTCGTCTCGCTCTAAGGTTTATAGCCGTCGAGAGATGGACACGCCGATGAAGCGCTCCGTGCTCCTAAGCATCCACCTTCTCAGAAAGCTTTAAGCCTAACTGTCGGCCGCGGCGGCGGCGGCGGTGGCGTTGGCGGTCACGGATGTTGTGGGGGTGGTGTTGGGCATGGGCCTCCGATCTTGGCATTAACAGCGGCCGCAGCAACAAGGGGTGCGGACAGCCGTAGATGGGGATTTCATCTGCTAAGTATAGTTCCGCAGCCGGATTTCGGCCTCTCCGCCAACTGAGCGGAGAAGTCGACGAGCACGCCTCGCATCCGTTCTCCATACTCGTCCTCGGACTTCGGCTCCCATCACGTGCTGTCTCACATACATCGAGCACATTGGTTACATTACCGGCTTTCAATTCCTTTTTCTTTTTCGTTTCTCATACGAGAGGAAGATCCCGATGAAGGCTCGCTCCGTTTTCACAGCGAGGGAGCACATCGGACCTTACAGAATCATACAATGTACGCTCACCGGCTTTCGGCTCGAGGTCCATCGACCCTCGAGATCGTTAGGAGTCGCGGACCAAGGCTAAGTCGATAACGTGTTCAAGGTGTCGCGAGCCCCCGCGCAGTCGCCCGCCCGCCTGACACTGACTGAGTCAGTCCATCAGTCGGTTGGTTCACCCGCTCGACGACAGACTCTTTGATGTGTCCAGATCGTTTTTCAAAGGATTTTTGCTGGCACACGCCGCCGCTGTCGGCGTAACAGCCGTCGCGGAGGAGTGGAAATCTGTAACCACCCATGGAGAGAAAGCTTGAGGAGAAAAAAGACAGGGAAGGCAACACAGAATACCGAGATGAATGACGGGGATAAGCCGAAAGTCTCAGAAAACGCGAGGGAAAGGACCGCTGTCCCGTGTGTCGACTTTCTCGACGACGGCGTACAACTGTTTTCCTTGCAAGTTCTTCTTTTCTAATGCCCTTCGACTAATTCGATCATTCGCGGTCGGCTCACGATAAGTTCTGCTCCACGAGCGGCCGTCCTTGTCCCCACCGGAATTTCTTCTGCTTGCCATGCATGTTTCCTGAGCGAAGTGCTGACGGATCCGTATTTCTTCTGAGCTGACTTCTGCAAACTTTCAACCGCCGCGCCGCGGGTCGGGTAGCTGGTCGAATGTTTCAACTTCTCTCCCAGCAAGCCCCGTCGTGGATTCCGTTAGTAACCAGAATCCCAGCTCGATCGCAGTGCTCGACCATACCGACGCGGGCTCATCGAAGGGTCTGGCCCCGATAATTTTCATTAGAACAGACTGAGCCCGAGTTAACGATGTTGAACACATCATTTGAGTCCGATTACATCTGGATTATTTCGAATCGCTCGACGTTGACGACAACCTCCCGTTGATCATGATGGTTTACGCTGAGTATATGTTATCGCTCCGATATTTTCTGTTTCATCCCTCCGGAGAAAGAGCCGAATCGGTCCCGATGGATGCCGATCTTGAATCGGACTTTGACTCCAATCCGTGCTCCCAGATTCTTAGGAGTCCCCTTTCTTCCGACGGCAGAACGCTCTGCCACGACCTTTTCGGAAAGAAGAAGAAGAAAGTCGGACGGTTGACAATCACTTTCTTTTGGGGACTCGACACGACGCGCGATCCACTCTCCTGAATGGTAGCCGTGGCGGGGCTCGCGAAATCCAAGGGTTTCTTCACCACTGGTTCCCGCCAGCGTATGTCACGGAATATATCGCTGCGCGGTATGGATAAATGTTCTCTTCGCAAAACGATTGCGAAAACGGAACCCTTTCCCGCGGTCCGTCGATTAGATTGATGGCTCGCCAGGTTTTCCGTCTCTGATGTACAGTTGATATCAACGGATTTTTGACAGCGTCCGGACCGCTTCTGCGGGACATTGGAACCGCGGTGTAACCGAGAGGAGCACGATGTAACTCTACGTGAGATAATCTTCGGACAAGGCGTTTTCCTCCGGTTAGAACGGAGAAGCACGACAAAAGTGTAGTCGCACGCGAAAACTGCACTGAGCTCGACGCGGGAAGCTTTCGGAGTGGGAAAAACGTACGGAAACGATCCCTTCTTCCGGCCACTGACCGTTCGCACACCGCGCGGGAACCTCGACAGTAACCGTCGATGCGAGAACGGTTCAAAACTGAAAGGAGAGGCCGGAGTCGAATACGACACGGGGTCAGCAACATCGGAACGAATTGGCGTGGCCTTCAATCGCATTGCGGTGGGCGCCACACGAAACAAATTAAGTCGCATGAAAACTTCGTTCCCCCTACGGAAAACGAGAAGAAAAAAGAAAAGAACTCTGGATCAAGCTGTCCGTTGAGCTCCTACAGCAACCCATTCCAACGCTCCGAGTTCCCGCGGCAGTGTTTCATGTTGTTCGCAGGTTTCATGAATAGACCTCCTTCCGCCGCAGAAGCCAACAATGCTGTTAATTGGCATTCTCATCGACTACTGTTGTCCGGCCGGATTGGAAATTTGCGAAAACGAGCCGGCCTACTTCGGAAGTTGGCATCCAAATATCGGGCAACAGATCATTATCACCTTGACGAGCTCTCCCGGCAAGCCGAGTAGGTATATGGATCCGTGTACCTGATGCCACTGCTGCTGTTCCGTCTTCACCGTCGTCGAGGTATCGAAACCACAAATTGATCGACCGGAATCGGCGAGAAGTCGTAGCCCCGAGCTCTAGGTGTCATCCTGTGTAATTGTCGTCAAGCACCGCTCGGATCTGATCTGTCAGTCGGCTGACAGCGCAGACAGGGAAGAGCACGAGAAGAAACCCTAATTGCTCGATGCGCCTAAGGACACCTTCGATTATCGAGCCGCCAGACGACATTTTTCAACGCTCATCCTTCGAGCCAGATGTTGAAGTCGCACTAACAGCGAGGGTCTATCGGGACGAGAGGATTCCAGATGAGCTATGCGTCTCGTGCAAGCATTGAGGGCTCGACCGTTGTTTTGGACGAAGTTCCAAGTATGACTCTTTCTTCGCTCTGAGCACTTTCTTAGGTGCTTCCCTCGTCCTACATTCGAGCTCAACCGGGTTCAGCTCTCCGCAACGGCAAACATCTGGTTATAACGGCCGTCGGACCGCGCGCTGCAGGTGTGACTCGCCGTCTTTTTCTTCTTCTCGTACTTTAGTTTCTCATGTACAGAAACAACAAGAGGGAGTGGACAGTACTTAAGGGCAATTAACTGTTTCGACCAGCAGCGATGACCGTTGTCTACAATTTTGACATGGAAGTCATTGAGTTCTGAGAGTGTGTAACGGAGTCGAAGGCACCGAATCTCGCCAACTGCTGTGCCAAGGCGTGTGCTTCCCGGTTTCAGCGCTCTCGTGCGCGGTTTCTTAGGCCGAAACTGCGTTCGGTGAGACGATTCTCTCCGGTCGGAGTGTACGTTCACCCTTAGCAGACGAAAACGACGAAGACGAGGAAGAAGAGGATCATGATTACGAAGACCAAACGAAGGACCTAGAGTTGGAACAGCGAGGGAAGACAGGCGATACCACTTCGGTTTCAGATCTTGAAGGAGAGATGCAACTCATACAGATCTCCCGCCGATCTTCCGTCGCTGGGTATTCAACCGAGATCTGCCGATGAATAATGGTTTGGATAGCAGGCCACGCAAGGACCGTATAGGACGACGTAAGCGATCGTTGCTCCGTCAGGCTCTTCGCTTCGCTCTGGATGCATGGCTGCTGCGGGACTGTCAGCGATATACCTCACTGATTGCTTGTTTTTCCTTTAAATGGATGACTCCCCTCCCCGTGCCTGAAGGGTGTTCAATAAGCAACGCTTTGTTTTCCAAACAGCCACCGAGGCAAAACAGCGTTGTACGGTTGGCTGCTCGTCGGACGTTATCTCAAACATTGACAAGTTGGCCAGCGAAGCAGTCAGCCAGCTAGCTCTCGCGAGTCAGTGCGGCGATCGAACGAAGGGACAGACGAACCATGATAAAATAGCCACACCGGCATGCAGAACATTTTCGCGAACGCCAAGCGACTGACCCACCGAACGAACGAACTTTGTCGATCAGGGTGAGAGAGCTTTTTGCGAAGAAAGTGATTGCTCTCGTCCGCGCGGTCTTTCCAACGCCCGATATGGTTCGCGATCAGTCTCCCTCTGTTAGCCATTACCTCTGTTCAGTTCACAACAAACATCTGCTCTAGAACCCCGCAAGAGAAAGCGGATGTTCTTGTTTGCTCTGTGAGTGTGGTCCTTCATGTTTCCAATCTGGGCGCAATATAGAGAGCACTAGGAGTGAGTCTCGGATTGAAAATCTAGGGTTCCGGTTCGACACAAAGGCTGTTAGATACTTCCAGACCAACCAAGGAGTTAATTCCGGAGTCCTTTTCACATGTTTCGGAGGTCAGATATATATTTTATTGGCAGAATCCCAGAACTTGGGATCGACTGACAGATCAGTTGGCTGAAATCCGTTTGATGGGGCCGAGGCCGGAAAAGCGGATCGGGTCCAATTTTTGGGTTTATAGAATCACCTTCGGCCGAACGATGAACTTTTATGTTCGCGATCGTAGGAAAGCATCCGCGAATACTGTTATCTCGTCATGCGCATTCCTTTTCTGTCATGAGAGTAAAGCTGAGACCTCATGTGGACGGGAGTGTTTGTTTTCATCTGCAATCTACGGTGACATCGCTCTTGTTTACGCGGACGACGCAGTACAACAACAACAGCCGCGACGCGAGCAGAAATCACGGAACGATATCCAAAACGCGATGATGTATTGTGCAACCGGGTATTCGGGACAGCACTCATCTTCATTTTCATCCAGGGGCTACTACGGATACACGCGTTGTAATTCTCCAATCGAATATACCCCTTGCCAACCGCTGGAAGACCCGATGACGCGAAGAAAAGGTCACAGAGAGAGGAGCCACGCAACGGTGACGCCGATGCTCGGCATCATTTCGATGGTTCCGTTACATGCAATCGGAAAAAGTATACGACGCGCTCAGAAAATCTACGGTGGAAGACGTCGTCAGAGCGTAAACGGGCTGCATGTTGTCTTCCGCGGTTCGTGGCCCACACAGCGTACTGCCGTTCGGAGAGAAATCAACGATTTTCTCCTTCTCGCGGCTCATCCTATGCCTCGGCTTTGCGATAACCCTATCTAGAATCGGAGTTCTTCGGCAGAGTGACACACCGTAACAACGACCGGGCTTACCGAACATTGACAGCGGTCGTAAGAAGCTCCGGTCGCCTCGTTCTTGCCGAGCTCAAGAAAGTCCATGGCCGCTTTCCTGTCGCGTCGCGGAGCTCCGCGTATTTTCCCCCTCAGTTTCATCTCGGTGCAAGGCTGAAATGATCGTCAAGTCGCGTACTCATCGTCCAACACTGTTCTTGTGCGTTGGCTGCCCTGCGGGGTTCGCAGGGTTTCCGTTTGGCTTTGCTAAATGACCAAATGCGAGTGAGCTTTCGACTGGGCGGCGGTGGACGTTGGTTGTAGCGTTTTCTCAAGTCATTTCAGCTTCATTTTTTCTCTCTCGTGTAGCTGTCGCTGCATAGTTTCTGCTTTGCGTGACAGACCGCAGTGATGTTACGTGGGAAACACTTTGCGACTTTGCTAAACCACCCGATAGAACGTCTTAAGTCCACCGCAAATGACTGGAAGCTCGCTGCCGGCCGGCAAAACGACGCTCCTCCAGCAAGATACCGCGAAGCCAAACTGTCGACTCTGGAACACGACGAAGATTCGGTCGGAACTTGGAGAAATACGCACTTCCTCCTACTCGCTCATGCTGAAAACGTTCAGTAACTCGAGGGTTTCCTCTCGACGAAGGAACGAGTTCAGAAATCCAGGCGACCTAATCACTCGCCCGCCAGCCAGCCGCCAGGATAGAGAATAAAAATTGAACTTTCCGTCGGTTTCTTGCCAGAAAACCCCGAGCACCACAGGCAAAGCGTAGAACGAGAAACAGCAGGCGAAAATACAGAGTGAGGGAGAGAGACCGAGTCGGAGCGACTTCTCCACTTCGTCGTCGCGGTCCGTACGGCAGCTTTTGGGCGGCTCCAACGCAGCGAAGTTCTTGTCGCCCGCCCGTTAGGCCAAGCCTACGAGCACCGGCGGCGAGGATCGCAGCACCGGCATGGCGAACAACTTGTGCTTAGAACAACAGAAGAACAGGTTCTGGCGACGATGCGGCGCGTTCGTTGACGACCGCATGAAAAAAAAAGCCGGCGACACCACGAAAGCCTTCCGTCCTGTTCCACCGGACGACGAGCCAATGGATGAAAGCAGGATCGATCCAACGAGGAGTGGGGGAAGTTCTGGCATCGATACACATACAATGAGAACATATGATGCCGTCTACCTCGGAGTACGGACGACGGTTTTACAAACAGGAGAACACCGCCGAGTTCATCGCCGGTTGTCAAGCAGAGTAGATAGAACGAGTCATCGGCGGCGACCGGAATACTACACGGCGTGAGAAGAAGAAAAAAATAACGAAAAATTAAGGGTTTACCGACCCGAAGTTTCTCTGTGAGGAGTCTGAAGTGCAACGCTTCAAATCAAGCCGAAGGTAGAGCGTCACGTGACGACGGTCATCGGGCTGGCTGGTCTTCTCCAATGGAATAATAGCAACGAATCGATCAATGACGGAATATTGGACCGCAGAAACCGATGTTAGGTATTCCTCGGACCGATATGTTTCGACTGGAGTTCTTCAAGCACATGGAGCTGCGGTGCTCGAACCCTCGTCGCCGAATACATTGCTCCATGACTTCAGAATTCTCGCTACATGCCCAAGTGATCGAATCTATTGTTGAAATCAGATGCTGGGTCAGACCGATCGGCAGCCCCGTCGCCTGCTCGTCGTCGACGGCCCATGGAGGACGAGCCATGTGTTGCTCAAGGAAGCTGTGGGGTGTGCGCAGGTCTCTCGCGCGCATTTTCACGACTGGCTCAAGGTGACTCTGATCTGGGGTGTGCACACGATAGCGAGAAAGAGAGAACGGCAGCCAGCTGTGCCTCTGACAGCTAGAGACCCGAACCTGTGGCTGTTTTGGGTTGGCGCGGCCGGCCGGCCGGCCGGCTGGCTGGCTGGCTGGCTGGCCGCCCGCCTGCCGCGCTAAGAATAGAATGGACACAAGCGACCGAAGAATGAGATGAAAGAGAAGAAAGAGGCTTCTTCACATACACTCACTTGGACACTTTTCGAAAGTCTTCCTAGTTGGCCTCAGGCTTTGCCCGGTTAGATTTATTGGCTCAGTTACGTATTCTACCCTTTCGATTCGGCTTCCCGTTTTGTTGGCGTAATCGGCCGCTGCATCGATTCCGCCCGAATTCGCGGGAAGGCGCTCGCCGAACGAGATGATTATTCTATCCACGTTCCCAAATCAAAAGAACTATTCGGAGATAGCAGCACCCATCCTCGAGAATTCCTGCGCTAAGGCAGCGACAAGTTTTTTTGTACCGCGAGGGAGACTGAGCGGAGTCGCTTCTCGTCACGGGTGGAATACTTTTCTATGTTCTGTAGTACATATTTCCGAAAGGTTCCCTCATCGAGCCAGCGCGTTTTCCCGCTTCGCTTTCGAGGGATATGCGTCGCGCATGTGAGCGAGTTTTTTTTTTAGCCGAGAGCGCGCTCGGTGTTCGCCTGCTGCCGAGTTACAAGAGGTCTCTGTCCGCTGCAGAAGATGTCTGATAATCTCTTTTCGTGACCCCTGATCTCCAGAGGAAAGGAGAGCGAGAGGACAGAACGACATTAGTTAGGCATTCAGAGACCCGCGACTTCAGACTCAAGGGGAACCAGCTGCGCAGAGCAGTTCGGCCGAATCGTTTGTGTTCCACATCAACAAGCGGAGTCTCTCGCGGGTCTAGACCGCTAGATAATCTTAACAATGGATCGGCGATAAACAGATAACCGGCAGCGGAGATCAATCACCGATGATTGATTGGAAATTCGGGCAGAATCGGAGCGATCGCCAACGGACAGATCGGACTGAAAAGCGAGCGTCCGAATCCCTGCGTGGGTTCGAGGGAACTAGAAAACGATTTTAGAAATGATCGATGATCCGAGCGAAGGCCTTGAGTGATGGACCGAATAAAATCACAAACATCGGAACGTAAATGATACGCCGTACGCGGAGCTTTGAAACGTGACTATGAATATCATGATCGGTGGCGGCCACGACAGCAGCGGCGATCATTACCCATCATCGAACCAGACACTGGTGATGGCGTTGATGATGATTGCGATGATGATGATGATAACGATGATGATAAGAAAACCACAGTCAAACACACGTAAGCGGCACGACTGTCAGACACTGGATGACGTACAGTCTCATGCTTTGCTCGCTGCTATCAGGAAATCCCTCGAGCGAAAAGTTACTGATTGGTGCAAATTGATAGTATCACGAAAAATACATTCATCCTCATTCGGTTCCATCCATCCATCCTCGATTCTTTTCTGACGGACGCTCCGCGACCGTGCGACCCACGGCCATCTCCATCGATGAACCTTCTTGCTCTCCTCCGCACTGGACTTCTGAACGATACAAAAGAGAAGTAGTCCTGAGGAGACAGCGGTGATTGCTCGCTAACCCACTTTGCTCAAGGACTCGCTCTCGAACGCATTGGTGAAGAGGTGTGCGCGGTTGGAAGGGAGACCCACTCATGGCCATTGTTCCGGACTTCCATCGCGACACGATGCCGGGAAACCGCCCTCAAGAGAATCGAGGTAGAAGACACCGCACAATTTCGGCAGATTAAACTCCTTCAGGACGCGAAACCCCGAGATTGCTTGAAATGCGAGATCCCACCGCGTCCTCGTTCCAACGGGCGCCGAACGCGTCGTTCCATTGCCGCTATCGACTTCTTCGTGTTTCAAAGCAATACCCGCGCGCAAGAATTATCTCCCTCGGTAATTAGGGAATATATCTTCCACGAAACGCCCACGATCGTGTGCCGGGGACAAAGATGTCAGCATGCTTGAAACCAGAAGCAACAAAGATCGCAATCGCCTCCTCAAAGCCGCTGATGTCGCAGGAAACAAGTAGGAGACAAGCTGTGTCGCCCTATGAAAGCTCGCGATTGCAGTCGATTTTCTCGGGCGCCATAACTCCGGTTCGCTTCGTCCGATCGATAACGTGGCGCAGATAGTTCCCTCTCAGACTACGTGAGACGAATTCTGCGTAATTAATCAGATCCCGACTGAAACCCGAACTCTGAGCTAATGACGACCGGAGATCATGTGGCAAACACATCAATAGATAAACAAGCGAGGCGCAAAGTACGTGCTCGGTATCAATTAACAAGACTAGACCTAGCACGCATACCACGCTCCGAGTTTATTGACACACATGCCCGGCGGAGAGGAAAAATAAACACTCAACAAATTCTTCTTAGCGTTTTATCCATCTCAGGCGCTTGCTGCCCCGCGATGAGAACGTCGAGTTCGAGTGATTCTGCGGCGAGGCTCCAGCGGTTGCTTGATCGAACGTCGTCGTTGTTCGACGAGACTCGAACCGGGAACGACCGTTGAATGAGGTTCTTCCCTCGCTTCGTTCCTCGAACTGGACCGTGTTTTTTTCTTGCGCGAGGAGCGTAAATGGTGCGGTAACCCCGTGGGAGAATCCCTCACACAGAAACCTTCGATTCCAGCGGAGCCGACGGGAACCCACGGTAATATAAGGGAGAAAAAAAACTAACGAGAAAATAGTTCTCACCGAAATTGAGACTTCTTACGAAACTTCGTTGATCTCGCACGTAGAACCTTGATTTATAATAGTAAAAATCATGCCCCCAATAATGAGGGACGCAGAAAGAAGATGAACTGTCCGGTCATGAGCGACGATGGCATCCGAACATTTTCTAGCGAGATTTCGTGACCTCGTACGGTCAGCCGTATTTTCGGTTTAACGAACAGGGCGAAGTGTAAGTTCCACACAACGTTTCAACGTTGGCAGTGTGGTTTCGAAACGGCTGATAACGTAATGCGAACGTTGAACATTTCACGCATCATTTGAAACTGTTAGATGGCAGCGGTCTATGCATGGAAATGGAAGGGTTAATTGCCGTTTGCTAGCCGAATGCAAAATGATTTCGTGATACAGTTTAACGATTCCAACGCGTGTCGCGGCATCGCCGTCTCATCCCGGGCGGACGGTCGGGTAGCGCTCGCAACTGTCGGCGGTCAGCTCGACGTCGAGTGGCTCGCTGGACACCGGAGTGTCCTATCCGGGAGTTCTGTCAATGACCAATTTTTTTGCTCCGGCATTGGGCACACTGCTCGGTTTTCGCAAATATCTCGGAGCGCTGCGAGCTCGGTGAAGACGACTCGCCACGGGGGTTTGAATCCCCATCGGCCGTGCCGTCGAGCTGCGCCTAGGATCGCTGTCGAACGAAGAAACGACGAGCGACTAACCTCCACAGCGGGAACATGAACGACAACAACAAGGCGTAAGGCATAACAGCGCCGATTCGCTCGTTGCCTGACTCGTTCCGAGGGAGAGGCCCCAAGAAACACCGAAGCATGACCGAACCCCGTTCCTTATGACCCTCATCGTTTCATCTCCGTTTTATGACATCTGCTGGCAGCCTCTCCGCCTCGCTCCCTTGCTTCTGTCGGTTGTTCTCCTTCCAAAAACGGAAGACTAGGGGATAATTCATAGCGACGAGCGACTGCTTTCAGCGTCGAGGGAAACCCATGGACGGGCGTCCTCATAGGACATCCGAGGCAGGCCGACTCAGCCAGCAGAGATTCTCCCGAGGACATCTCCAAGGATGCTCCAGCGTTTAACGTCTATCGAGCAGTCGACGAGAGCAGAACCGACCTCTTGTTGAGAGTCACTTCTGGTCTCTCGCTCACTCGACTTGACTGATATTCAACGAACAAATCGGAAAAGGAATGGTCGCGATGTCACCGCATAGCAACGAATCAGCTCTCCCTTCCTCACAAGTGGTGCTGAACAAACTCGGCCCTGACAGTTGACGGCGGCTGCGTTGCCATTCAATGTTCAATCTTCATCGTTATGATTAGTTGCGTGACTCAATGAGAAGATTGGCCGAGTAAGACTCATATACACTCGGCGGTGCCTCGCCGTCGATCTGCGCGGCGGCGATCCGACGAACGACCGTTATCGCAGCGAGGCAGACAGACAAGCAAAGCGTCGGGGGCTCGTACAGAGGAGAGGATGGGATCGAGCTGCTGTGGCTCCGAGCGAAGAGGCCTTTCTCAATCCGAGCAACGTCTGGCCGGCCGTTCAATCACCGACTAAAAAGAAGAAGAAAACCACAGCACAGCAATGCCAGTGACATGAGGATTCGCTCGCGGAGGACCCAAACTATTCGGATACAATGGAGCGGGTTGGCGGCGCCAGCCGGCTCCTCCCGCGCTGGGCAAGCTTAATCGATCGTCAAAGATCACGCCAATCGAAGCCGAACTTCTTCCACTCAAGGCTCGGGGCGACCAAGGGGAGGGGGGTGGGGGGGAAAGAACGACAGCGGTAAAGAACATCCACCGCGATTTGCAAATACGTGCGGAAGAGGCTCCTCGAGCTCTACGGCACACACCACTACCGCCATCAGCAGCAGGACTAATGTGCCTTCTCGTCACCGTGCACGCCGAGAATGACACGGAACGCCCAAAACAATGAGAAAAAAATAACAAAAGCGAGAAAGAATCAGCGACCCGTAACACGGCGTAGCATCCCGTAGCGGCCGCCGCGGCAGAACCAGAAACGAAAGTACGATTCGTGCAGCTAGGTGTTGTCAATGTGAACGCAAATCCTCGGAACGATCCGCACCTGCTAACCTCGAGGACGAGTCATCAGGGAGCCGTCTCCTGAAGTGCCTGCCTGTATCCCGACTTCCGAGATCTGTGACGAGACCTACGAATGGGACACTGGTATCGGTAGCGATGAATCCACGGACAGAGTCAGGATAGAGCTCGGTTCTGATTGATCCCACACTCAGCGAGTCCGAGTTTCTCAGCGCCTCAGTTTTAGGTCTTCCCTCCTTCCAACGCGGCGCTCAACATCGGAGAAATCTCCATGGACGACGTTAACGAAGTTTTCTGTCCGATCATTGCGCTTACACACAACCCTGAATGTCATTCTGGTGGATACTGAGCCACTGAGCCCTCGTCAAACTCATTCCGAGATTTTACTTTCTTCTCATAGGTCCCGTGCTGTCCTATTCCATCCCAAGATCAGGAATCTCCAGTAGCTTTCGATCCTGGCCGCCAGGGATGGGGGTCTGCGAACGAATCAACTGAAACCAAGAACTTGAACCCACCTCAGCGTCGAGAACAGGTGAATAAAATTCTGCCGATCAATAAAGACCGCTGTGTAATCCGTTCGGTCAATTTAGGGAATCACTGCAAGCTAGCGGGGAACTGAGTCAATCCTTGAGAGCTCCAAACCGCGCACCTGAACAATCTCGTTCGATCGTTCGCACCCGGAGAAGGTTCGCCGCTCGCATAAAATCTGCCGGCTTTGTCAACTTTCACTTCACTTCTTAAACTTTTTTTGGAGCCCGGAAACTTCGGTCAGAACGTTCGTTGGAGGAATCCCGGACCGGAACCTCGAGAGCTGAGCTGCTCAGAGCAAGAGCACAAACAGTTTTTCGTCTGATTTCGAACCAGAGCGAGAAGAACACGACGGTAAGCGCTCAGAGCTACGCCGACTCCGCGTCGCTAGTAGTCAGCAGTCCTTTAGCGTTGCTCGGTTTGGCTGCAGCGGCTGTCTTGTTGTGGGCCCCCGCGAAACCTCCTTTCCCTATCCTCGTCGTGGTCGTCGTCGCCGCAACACCGGCAGCAAGTCGTCGTCTTGATCTCGAGGAGCGCCGTCTGGCGGTAGCTGGTGGAACTTCCGTCGACCGACCCACCAGCATGGGTCCCGAACAGCACCGGATTACAGAAAAACGATCAGACGAGCGAACGAACTAAAAATCCTCGGTGGCCTGTCTTGCCCGTTTGTCGTAGACGCCACGGTGGAGCAAAGGCGACGACGTAGACTCGCAACCGGCATTCTACAACGTCTCCGGCGATGCGCGTGCGGCCGTCGTTGAAGTCTCTGCAGGGTGTGCCGGCTCGCTTGTCTTTGCTCTTACTTAGTGGCTTTACTGGTCTGTTGGGTGGTCAGGCGGCATCCAGGCAGAGGGGAAGACAGCGAACGTTCGAGCCGGTGAATGTCGTGTCACCAGAAAAAGGTGGCGGCCCTCCATTCACTTAGACTCGTCCGGCCAGACTGCGTGGCGTCGGCGCTGCTTCAGTCACCGGCAATCACCGGCCACTCAAAACACTCACGACGTGTGACGAGCTTTACTATCTCGGAGTTGACTTGGCAGTCTTTCTCGCCGGGAGGCGATGATCGCTTCTACGCAGCTTCGATGGACCACGGAGTGGGAGATTGGGGCGCGAGTGGCGGGCGAGCGTTTAGCGTCGCGCTAGGTTCGTGTCGCCTACGAACTCATCTGGAGCAGACCTTTCTCTCACGGTCCACTGTCGACTGCATGATTCCGCTCTAGCTCTCCGTTCGGAATATCCGAGCCCGACATCGCGGTGAAGCCGAACCTTGAACAGCGGGTTCGACTTTTTTACTCGACGAAACATGGCGGCTCAGGAATAGTTCAACGAATTCGAGGGAAGAGACCGAGATTCTGAGTCGTGAGGATAAGTCAGAGAACTCACTCAGCCGAGAGCGATCGTGAACCAACGATGTTTATGGTTGGCCCTCTGGGCTATCGGCGGTCTCACCGCATGGACTCTTCACAGATCCAAGGCGGATGTTCGGTCGACGAGCATGGCTAAATCGGGGATTCTCCCAATCATCAGGATTTATCAATGGAATAAAGTTTGAAGCAGAGAAAGCTTTTCTCGGACTTTATTGGCGACGCCAGAACGACCTGGCGTCTTTGGCGATAACAACTGATAGCGCTCGAGAGCTTGCGTGCGCTCGCCGCGGCTTTTCGCGTTGCTTTCGACTGCTTTGCCTTCTCCCTCCGTTCGAACGACGGCTCACAGTGCGCCCCAGCAAAGAGCTCTGCGCAGGGGGTTGCGTCGAGTCCTTCGCTGTTGTGATCTATTGTCTCACGGGTAATTCCTCCGTGGGAACCAAGACTAGATAAGTGCTCAAGTTCTGATAAAGTCCAGCAATGGGAGCCGCAGCTGCGCGGAGAACTAGATCAGAGTCCTGAAGTTTCAATTCGCTACGGTAACCACTCGACAGCCCCATACATCGGCGCCCGGCATTCATATTGCTATTCCTGGAAGGAGGAGTCGAACATTTGCAAACGCATCACATGCAATGCTTGATCCAGGTCAGTGTCCACTGAAATTTTGACGGAACACACAGCGATCAACTCGTATCGCGCAAATTTTCGGATTTCCTAGAAAATATCTCACACCCGACCCTCCTGAACTCGTCTGATATTCTGGCGTGACTGCGACAGCGCAATAAGGGTCTCCGATCGCTACTAACGGGAGTAAATGAGTCGTGACCGTAGGCAGTAAGGGTCTGTCAATACTCCTAAATGATGCGATGCTTACGTGAGTTCCGCGTGATGTAAACGACGGACTCTTTTCACGCTTGGCGATCGGGTTCGCGCTAGTCGACTAGGATAAGACGGACATTTTTCCACGGACTCGGGGAGAAAACCGAAGTGGAACTCTCGAGTTCGAATGTGACCACTTATCGAATCCAGAACTTCTGGGAATGATTTGTGCATTGATTCCGCTCTGCTAGTTTTGAATGCTCGCGGAATTCGTTCAACGGAGCCGCGGAGTGACGCCAAAGCACCGATTACGTCGTTTACCCGCGAACTATTCTCAACATATGCCCAACTACTTGACTTATGTTGTCGTGTTTCCCAAGGAATGGGCACTTCTCCAGTGCTGCAGAATGTCACCATACCGGTCAGAAAATTTCACTACGTTCTAGCAAGCCGTGCGATCTGAAAAATGAAGCTCAAAACAAGTGAAAATCGGGGGATTTCCTGAAACTCGAGTCGGATCATTTTCTCCAGCATTTCAAGATTTCTGGGAGTCCATATCACGCGAGTTAAGAATGAATGCACGTCGGATATTTGTCGCGCATGCTCGATATTCACGGAGATCGCGGGCGCTCCCCACGCCGTTTCGTCAGAATCTATCTCTCATTAACCACATTTCTGGTGAAGTGGGAATGATTAAGAGCGTCGTCAAGATATGGTTACTGGAAATAAGGCACCCCGATGAAACTATGTGACCACCCTGCGAGGACTTGATCTCCTCGATCACACACGGAATGACGACAGTTCGGCGATGTTGTGACCAGAATTTCAGAGGAGTGTGACTGGCGCAATTTGACGACACAGTTTCTGGAAAGTCTCAATTCGAACTCTTATCGCAAATGCAGAGGCGAATACGCGGCGTCGCGGTGATCACCCGCCAGTCCGATCAACTCAGGAGAGTGTGAACCGCTGACCGAACAAAGCTCAATCAGGGACTTTTGTGACGGATCAGTGTCTCCGCATTCAAGTCGGAGCGCTGATTCTGCCGAGCCTCCGGCGATCTCCGAACTCAACAATCGAATGTTAACATTTAACAATGTTCCTGGGTCCGCCATCTGATCCTCGTCATCAAACATAGTGGCTCGAAGATTGTTCTTATCGAAAATTCGTTCCGTAAAGAGCTCTGACTTGGACTAACCAGCTCGATTAAATCTCATTTTGCATACAAAAGTGGCCCTGAAAAAGGCCAGAAGGCTATCAACAACAGAATTCTCTTATGTGTGTTGATTGAATCTTGATGCTCGTTTTCTTAGCGTCCTGTTTTTCTCACACCCGAATCGATGAATGAGTATTTCTGGAACGCCGGGTAGGGCGATGGGACATGAAAGCGAGTGCAGAACAGAGGAGAGAAAGAGATGCGGAGATTTTTATCAATCGATCGGAGATCTTCCAGACGAGTCTCGTTCTCGACCTCGTCGACACAAACGTGCGGCCAGCCTCAGGAACGGCGTGGTCAGCCGACGCCAACACAAACATACTGAAAGTGACCTCAAAACAGCGGAGCTTCCGACGGGATCGCACAATCAAACAGAACCGACGTATCAACTCGGAAATGAGCTCGGTCAGACGTCTGCTAGAGTCGAGACAGACAATCAAATCGGTTTCCAGCGCGATTTCCGATCTGGCAAGGAGAGACACAGATGAACTAATACTCGATCGGATCCTCTGTGGGTTACTTCCGAATTGAGGGAACATTTCACGGAGGAGAGAGCTCCGATCGTCTGCAGCCTATGAAACCTGAGGAACTCGTCCAATGATTGCGTCGGCTCTCACACTCTGGCACCGAGCTTCATCAAACCGGGCTCGGGTTACGCGAAACGGGTCCACTCAGTGAATCTTTCCCAAAACGACAAGCTTTCCCCGTGAAGCGGGATCGATCCGAGAGGGATTGGATTCACCGTCTTATCGGGAAGAGGGTTTGATTTGATCGTATCGACAGTCACCTGCGGTAAAGCCCCACGCCGACACGTGCAAGCTGTTGGAATCGCGCGGCTCGACGGCTGGTTTACGGTCGCCGTATAACAATGATGCAATAGCGTGTACGTTACCAGTCGAACCCACAGTGCTCAGTCTGGCATTGTTTCCAGGGAGTTAAGTACGTTTTTTCACGAAAACTCCCGCGACACTCACGTCTCAACGGGTGTAGCCAACAGCGAGAAGCACAGGCCTGGCATTGACACGACTTCCAGCAAAAGTACGTTATTCTGAAAGATTTCTCAACTTGAATTCTCGTCGGTTGCGAGCAGTCTGTTTGGAAGACTCCGTCCACGCGCCGTCTGAGAAAATACTAGGTCGTCGAACTGAGATCGATGTTGCTCAAATAATCAGAGTGTTCGAGAACACGGAAACATTTTCCATCATAAATCGTTGCAAGATAAATACCCCGGGCCGACTACGGTGAGTGATCGGCGTAAGCGAGCCGCGAGGAGATCAGAATTATGCAACAGAAACGAATCCCATATTTCGCGATCGAAGCGGATAAAACACTCGTGCTCACGTTTGAGTGATGACCAGCGATTTTCGGATATGAATACTCGTACATGATCGCTCGAATAATTTGTCCCAAGCATGAGAAATGTGCCCTCATTTTCCTCGGAGCTTGATCCACCTTCTTTAGAAGCGACAAGAAACATCTGGATATCAGCATTCCGAAAAAACGATATCCAGGCTGTACAGATCCTCCACATCTTAAAGATCCGGTTCTCGTATGAGGCCGAATCCGTACATGTTGGCCGAAAACTGCCTTTCTAGGATCTAGTGTAAAAGCTGATAAGTCGATACCCGCGGGACTACAGTGTGGAACCCCAACGACCGTCATCCGAAATCACTAACTGTCGGAATGTCCAACAGATTGCGGTATCTAAACTATGCAAATTACAGATGCCCGGTCAAGACAAACATCCGAATGAGTTTTGAAGTGGGCCCATCCCCCAAACAAATGAGTTTGTTTTCCAGATCGAGGAAGGAATCTATCAAGCAGCGAAAGCATCAGGAAGCAGCAGCCACCGCTGGAAACAAAGCTATCGAATTTGTCCGGCCGTCGTATCCGCAGCATACATTAGAAAACGACCCGAAGCGGATCTTCAGCTTCCAGTTGATTGTCGTCGTCGCCCGTGGTGATCAGCATGCGGCGTTTGCGCACTGTAAATAAATGTCCAAACAAAGCGATGCGGAATAAACGATCGACGCAGCAGTTCCCGATCGTGTAGCGATTCCATTCCTTGACGTTGAAAACACGAATAGAGAGGGATACGACACTAACCGACCGGCCCTCACGCCCACCTCGGTATGCTATGGACCCTAAGTGTACGTCGGTCACAGGGGATCAGCAGTCCGCCCGCGTGCAAGCTTTCCATCGTCCTGCGTTCTAAAATAAGTGTTCGCAGACGAAGGCGGCGTTTGGATCCCACCTGATCCCGACGACATCAGCGTTCCTCAGGCACAGCTATAAACAGCAGAATTATATGGCTCGCGAGCCAACAGAATTATTAATCTTCTGCCCGTGATTCAATGTTGCTTGTGTGAATTTCGGCTCAGCCTTCCGATCGGGTGCCGGCGGTGTGACGGTTGTCTCGCGTCCGATGTTTGCCCGGAGCTCCTGTCGGTGTCTCCGTTGTCGACAGCTTTCGTGAACCTTCCCGGATAAAGGAACGCGACGCCGATCGACACAGCTGATACCGCCGACGATACTGCTTGTTGTAAAATTTTCCTCCTTCGGACGAAGCGCACGTCGCGAACTTTTCCGTTTTCTGAAGGGCCGGAGCCCTGCTGCAGGGGGGCGACAGACGCTCGTTGCGGGGGTGGACCAAGTCAAACAAAATCTGCCCTTTACCCGTCGGTGGGTAACCCGCGTGGCCAACCCAACGTTTTGTATCTGAATTTCGTGGTGCCGAAGCGGTGGATACATCAACATCAAACACGGTTCGTTCAGACTCTCCCCGACTGCGGCAGATTCCTGCAGAGTGCGATGCATACCGACCCCGGAAGTTCGTCGTCGCGCGTGACGGGACTCTCTCCGACAGCCGCGGATATCCGGCTGGGCAGCACTCACCTCTGTCCTGCACTTGGCCTGTTGTTGCACTCACGAATCTGAGATGGATGGATGGATGGGAGGTCGCTTCGAACGACCTCTTGATCACAACGCCAATGCGATCGCCAACGTTTGCTTTGCTCCGCCCGAGTTGTCTTCCACGAAGTTCGCAACAGCGGGGATATTCAGCCGCTGCGGATACCATCCCAACTGTGATGCATGATCTGCGCGGAACGTTGCTGTTCGAGTGAAAGTCCGCGTAAGTCAGCTGATGGTTATGAGTCGCTGTCAAAATAGACACCTGGCTTTTTGAACGTAAGTTACATAAGCCCGTGTAAACACGTCCGCGCTCGCACGCAGTGGAAGCAGAGCTTTCCTCCGCGGGATCAAGTTTTCAAGGCCGGTTCCGAGCACAATCCGCGGTCGGCCGTCCCGATCCACAGCTTCGCGTCACCCTCCGCCGGAACGGATTCCCCGTCATCCATCTGACTTGCATGGAATGCTCGTGCTCGAACCCAACAGTCTTTCAGAACGAGCGAAATCGGGAGGGTCGATGAGAATGTTCTTCCTCAATCGAAACCGTTCGATCTTCATCTCTTGTTCGTGATCCTCGTCCCAAGTATCTAGCTGGTCGCTGCTCTCGATCTACATGAATCCGCAACTCCATCGCGCCTGTATCTGACCACGACTATAAACAATCCGACCGACAAGATCAGGCTCTGGAGAAGTTGTTGTTGAGAGCGGCTCGTACTTTTCTCGGATCGCCTCGCTTCCTATCGTTCAAGCCAAGAGTTGTGCCTGAGAGTCTTCAGGCACACAGAACACGGAGGAGACGGAACGGCATTTCGACTCGCTGAGACTTTGTTCGGGGATGTGCTCGACGAGGCACGGAAAGAACGAAGAACAGATTGTGAACCAGTAGATAATCTTCGTCGGAGATCAGCTCTACGGCGAGTTCCTTCTCGCGTGGATCGCGTCGGTTTTCCTCCGGATCCGAGGTTTGAAACTCATTCGCTCGGTGTCGAATCCGATTATTTCATTCTTAATGAAGGACGAGTTCGGGCTATCGTGCACGGATTCGACCTGAGAGGCGTACGACCGTTCTTCTGTCATTTTTCCCCACGGTTTGAATCGTTGGCGATATCCGCATGACTCCTGCTCATCCGTCAACCCCGCTGAGTCTTCGAAACCGCGAAACCAGAGATCCGACAGGGCTCAACGCAGAAAGCTAGTCTGGCTCGACCCGATGGAGACGAAATATCTCGAAGACAGCAGAGGAGGGAGTGGTACGGGGACTCGATTCTCCCGCGGCTGTTAGCCCGACGTTAGTTTACACCCGCGGTTCCTCCAGAGCCCGGAGAACGCCGAGTTCGATGACGGGAACGAGGGCTCCCTCTCTTTCCTGCGTCGTTGAGAATCGGAAGCGCTGAGAAAGCAGGAAGTCAATCGGGGCGACCGCTTCTCCGTAGAAGGAAGCGTTAACCTCTGAGTTATCGGGCCGGGCGGGGTCTGACCAGTCGGCTTCGCAATCCCGAAACTGTTCTCAACGATCGCTTCAGTCTGTACGCGCGTCACTAAATCACCGACACCGTGAACGAGCGGATGACATTGCCGCAGAAGGAGGATGTACACAAAACAATTCGGAACTAGCTACAACACATACCCAGCTATGCGGCTTTCACGCCCGCTGCCAACGTGTTAGATTTACGCCTCCCAACGGAAAATTGAGATCGGATCAGGCGATATCTGAGGGCTAGAACGGAGCATCGCCGCTGCTTGTCGTGATCACATCCGTAATGAAGGTCTGTACGAAAACTCGTCTCGGTTCTCCAGAACTCGCGTTGACGTCATCGCGCGACGCGACTCGAGTGATTGGGCTTTGTTCGCATGCTTCTTCCGAGGGAGTTGACGGGGGAGAAGCCCGCACGGAGCGGTTTTGGCACGGAATCCGACATCAGAAGAAAGCAAACTCGGTCATCCCGCATGGTTTGGAGTCCAGAAGCCGAGGCGGGGAGGTCCGGCATGTGTCACAGATGTCATCTCGTTCTTCTGAAGGAGGCATGATAGCGGACACGTGGTCTACCCTTCCCGGCTGTGAGACAGATTCGATTGCCAACGGGGTCCTCTTAACAAATATTTTGGCCCAGATCCCCATCGGGTTATTTGTGTTCACTCCAGGGAATAGCAGCAGGGTTCTAACCTCCCCTCCCCCCCCCCCCCCAGCACACATGGGGAAAAATGAGTCTCCGGGCTCGAGCTGACCAGTTCGACATCTGGACTAAATGGTTCGACCACGCGCTGAACTGTCTCAAGAGGCGAACCTTCCAGATTCTCCCTTCGGGAGCGCCGGAATAGCCTCCGAGAAGGACTCGATTTGACCCTGCGTATACGAAATGGTTCTTGCATACGACCTGGTTTCTCCTGTGACAGAGGGAGCTGTGCGGGCGACCCATAGTCTTCGCCAGAGCTGGGGAGCGAGACCTGAACCACTTTGCTTTATTCACGAGGAATTCCCTGTGTTCCGAATTCGCTGGCTCATGATTTGAATCCTTTCCTTCTTCTCAGCTCATTGCCAGATCAGCTCCGTTCGTCAAGGGAGAAGCTCTGTCGCATCCAAGAATAAATCTTCCCGAACGAAGCAGGATTCAGGCTGAGCCTGCCGCCCGTTTGTTTTTTAGGCTGCGGGCGATTCGGTTTCCGATGTTTACTCTGCCAAAAACAGAAGATTTGATACTTTTCTCGCCCTGTGTGGATTTCCCTCGCGTCGCTTCGTTCCGCCACGCTATCAACGCGACGAAGCAGCGATTTTTCATCTCAGAAAGAATGGGACAGCCCCGTATACAAATATGATGTCGAAATTCAAACTCTGAGCAGAACCGACTGAAATGGGCCCTATTCAGTTTCAAGAACGTCGGGCACGCCGTATCGAATTCGTCAACGGTGCAAGGTTGCCGGCGAAAGCGCGAGAACAACGGTTTGTGGCCTTGCTTGATTGGGCTTCGATGGTTCTGTTGTCGTCGCGGTGGTTATCGCTGCCGCTGCAGTTGTTGTTGACCGTTCTGGAGAAACAATTTCCTCCACGAGATCACGCAGCAGAGAACAGGCGCACGGACAACCGCGAATTCTGTTAAACACCCCGACCGCCGACATAAACAATGGCCACGCCACCAGAGGCACTAGAAAAGCGGAGACGCGGCAGAGAACAACGAAAACAAAAACAAGAATTACAGCCTGCTTTCATAACAACGTACCAACCAACGCCCACCGATCGCCGCGATTCTGAGCAGAAACTTATTGTTCGCTCCAACGGTATCGAATACCGCGGAATCTATAGGTGTTCCGTTCAGATGGGCAATTTCCGCGTTGCTCGAGCATTGTATGTGCATGCATGCAACCGGAGCGGAAACACAGAAAAGTGGATGAAGCCGAAGAAACGCACTCACTGGTGTTTGAACGAGAAGAAAACAAATCAGCCAATCAGCGCGTTTCTTTATCGCGATCCCTCGGGTCCACTGAAGACTTGAGAGCTTGATCGGCTTCCGGGAGCGCAATCAACAGGTCCAGCCCACACGCAAGGGAGGAAGGCCACCTCGAGAGCACTGCATTGTGAGAAATCGCTCTTGAATAATGATAAAACGAGAGTTCGTGTAGATGGGCTGTCTGATAAGCGATAACGAGCCTCAGGTAATCCGTTTGATTTCTCCCAATACAGCGGGGAGATCGAGCCGGAGGTTTCTCCTCCATGCGTCGCCCCGCAACCAGGCCACACCCTGAGTACTCAGCCAGACTGGGGCAGATGTAAGACGGAACATACCACGGATCGAGTGTCCAGAGCCGAAACTGCTGCCGGGCTGCCCGTCCACACCAGGATTGATCCTGGTTCTGCATTGGCTCGAGCTTTTCGAGAATGCTACTTACGTATCGCTGGCTTAGGCGATCGTTCCGCTGGAGTTCGCCTTCGACTATTTCAGCGGCTCCTCCTACATGACTTCATGAGCGTCGCAGTCAGCGTCGGAGCCCATCTACTCTTTCATGAAATCCCCTCATCCGGTCAGCTCTCATGTCGGCTCCTGGTTTGAGAAATCCTCAGAAACCACGCAGCCGGGAGCATTCCCTGGATCTTCTTCCAAGTCATAATCTGACAGGTATCGTTTCGCGCTTGAATTCGACAGGAATCCTTGCGGCATCGGAATCTCATTTGCACTGAACTTGATGGAAAATTCTTGCTAGCATTTCTCCGACGACTCCCCCAATCTATGATCTCGAGGAGCTCTGCAAAGTCATTCTGGCGCATCGGGCACGAATTTTCAACAACTGATGGTCTGTTTTTGAAGTCTCAAAAAACCACGGAGGATTGGAAGGAGTGTGACGTAGCCAGAAATGCCGAGGGAAGTGGTGCCGGTTTTTCTGAAAGGCTTTCATATTTTTTCCGGATCTCTCAGTCGCGACCCTCTCTAAAGACACAGCCTGGTTTTCCACGGTGGGAGTGGTCGTGACCCGCTTCATAACTGAATGACGAAAGAGAACAGCCTCTGCAGGAACGCATGCCGTGTGACGAAACGGTGAGTGAGTGAGGCCTGTGAATTTTCCCCTTCAAACGCACCACACGGGTCCCCGCGTGGCGACCGAGTCCCCGAGGTTAGCTTCCAACCGAAAGAAGCCCAGAGAGCCTTGAAACACCGGTGCTTTATAGCTATAGATTGATGAGCTGTTGGCCGACCGCCGATCTTCATTAGTGATGTCTCCCGATTCATTCTCTATCATCGGGGTTTCTCAGCCCACTGTGCTTTCGTCGGTTGCTGGAGCCGTTTGAACCTTTGCTGAAATCACCGCGAGGTTTCCCACCGTTTTGGCCGCGCATACAGCTTCGATCAGAGGTTCGAAACCAGATAGCTTGGAACGTGCGATACACTGAGAACGAAACTGCTGGCTCGGGCCAGTTTGAGTACACTTTTGATCCACGAGACGCTCCAACCAATGAAGTTCTCGTCTGATTCATCTCAAGCATGCAACTTTACCCCGCTGCGAGAGCGTGAGTGTTCGAGCCGCGCCGATATGGGTGAAGCCTGCACAGCATCGCTCACACGAAAGCCGTTCTCCACCGAATGTATGTCGGAATGAACTTCCATCTGACGAGTAGACTATGCGCACCCCAGCTCGGGTGATGATGAGCATGATTCCAGCGAGGGCTACATTGGAGACTTCTACGAGTTGCACGGGAATAGAGAGAAAAAACATTAAGAATCATTCCAGAACTTCCAAGGTGTTATTCGGCGGCACGAGCTCTGCTCGCAGCGTGTGCGCCAGTTCATTCGGGTGTCCTGAGTGATTCTATAGTTATCAGCGGCTGCTCTCCGATTTTTTTCAGAAATACATTGAATGCGATGGGCGTTCTCAGCTCAATCAAAGTGATCAGTCGGTGCTGGCAAAACCGCAAATTAGCCGGCTCCAGAATGTCCGAGCTGCACGTTGTAACCGTTGTCTCTTGCGGTTTGCTGCTATCAGCATGCGCACTGATGTTGCTACTCTCCGGTAGAGGCGTTGTTATTAGCGGCTCAGCCGACGGCAGAACGCCAGCGCTGATCAGGGTCTTAGGCCCTAAGCCATTGAAAACGCCTCTGCGATGAGGAAGACCGACATCATTGAAACATTCATGGAATGTCTGCGGGAAACTAACAAATTGAGAACGTCATGACGGAAAGAAAAACGAAATAGTTGAGGAACAGGTCCTGGAAAACCCTGCGGGAGGGTGTCGTGGGGCAGGATAGCAACCGAGAACGAGGAGGCAATGAAAAATACCAAGATGCCCCAGTTCACGTGCGCTCAATGCGGAGATAGCGTGCGGGAAGCCTAGCCGGCGGTATTGCATGAATTGCCTGAGAGAACAGGTACTGAATGATTTCACTGCAGAATCGGCACGGCGTACGGTTGCTGAACAAACAGGACCGAGGGACTCGCAGAATAAACAGGGAATTAATCAGAGTGAGATCAGTACATATCTACTGCCCATGAGCATGCTAGATTGGAGAAGAATATTCCGTCAAAAGAGTCAACCAAGAAAAGTTCTTGACGAGCTTGCTGTAAAATAGGTGTGTCCTGAGAGCTAGGTCTACATTGGTCACCGCTCACTCCGACGAAGCAGGAAAGCTTCTGACTGGAGGCCACGCAGATTATTGTCGCCGGAGCCTGGAAGTTTAGGTGATTTTTCGAAAATTTTCCACCAATCAACCAAGATTGGTTCATTCCAGGTTCGCTGGGAGCTGCATAACATATTCCAAGAAATTGGAATCTGTAATATGGATCATGCAGAATTAAGGGAAAGCAAGAACCTGATGGAAGATATCCGTCGGGGAACAGAAAAAATTCTCACCAACCCTGAGGTAATTCCGCTCGCCTAGGATGAGTCCACCACGAAAGGGAGAAACACTTGAAGCCGCCCTGGCGGTTAACAAATTAGTTGGAGTATATGTATGTAGCTCAGAAGAGGACCAAATAAATGCACACTCTTCAATATGAGAGGCCTTCATTTTAATAACACTCTCTTTCACGATTAACGCCTTACCAGCAACGGTGCGATCGAGAATGGAACACAAATAGTCTCGTGGTATTTTGAAGCGTTGAATCTCGGGATAGATGGGCAAGATGGAAGAGGAAGATTAGAGAAGAGAAGCCCTCGGCAATATTGCAAGAGGCACAGACCATCCTCTTAAAGAAAGAGGTCCCGTCCGCGGAAATAGTCGAGGCCGCGAGATGGCGGATGAACACCAATATCCATCTCAGGGAACGAGATGGTTACAAATAGAACAACCGGATTGGGAAATCTCCCCAGGGAAAGAGGGCGAAAAAGAAATGGATACTTGGGCAATCACCTAGTGAATGAAACATGGCTGATTAACGATGGAGTTCCATCCAACATACGTGGATATGAATGGGTAGGGAGTAATAGGACTAGCATGACAGAGAGAAATGCGAAGGAAGACATTCGTGGGCATTCGCAAGCCAGACGAGATCGGTGAGCAGCCGTCTTCCAGAAGAGGAAGAGACTTCGCGGCCACCAGAATCGAGATAGGATCGACCGAATGGTTGCTAATAACAGTGTTCGTGGCCTGTGTAAAAGGGAGACTAAACGCGAGACGGGTCGAAGAGTTGATGCACACGCTCACCCAAGACGGATCCAAGGACGAACCCATCTCATTGTGGGCGCGATATGAACGCTAACCGAGCTCAACTCGCGGAACAAGAAGACGCGGTAGGTTGACTGCTGAACAATCACGTGAGTCAAAATGGGCTCATAATAGCAAACTTGCCAGACAGATCCCGAGGCAGGCGAACGCTGAGAACAGCTGTGATTGACTACATATTGTGTAACGCCAACGCTTTGCAGAAACTCGAACAATTGCAGATATACGAACACAGGGTACGCACACATCATAATCGATTCTCCGCTGTGTTCTGGATCTTGGGGGGCGGAGGTGGTTCCGGAGGGAAGGAGGAAACGAGAAGCAGCACGTTGGTCGACAAAGATAGGGTCACCGTGGCGATAATAGACTCGATGACCGGTTGGGAATACCAGATCCCTATGAATTCTCGATCAAAAAAAACATTCAGAAGAACATTCTGTGAAATACGAAATCACTCGGACATAAGGATACATGTCTTGTCCTGAGAGCGGAAGGTTTCTGAGAATATACGCGGAAAAAAGCAGGGAAAACCCGAAGATGGTTATGTTCGGCTGATAATTCGGCCAGGACATCGCAAACTTTGAAATGAAATCACACCTGACGGATGGTCTTAAAACAGTTCTCGAAATCGCCGAGAACCGACATTGGCAACCCAGGATGCCGAGGCGTGCCCCAGCCGAAGCCCACCGAAGTGCATGATCAGACCGGGCGAAATTATCTTCAACGTACGTTGAGGAAGAGGAACGGTGGCGTTTGGTCCCATCCGACACCCCTTGTCACCCCTGTCAGCCGCGGCACACGGTTTGACGGCCCCTTGCTTACCTGCTGTCAGATAGTGGTTCGACCGTTCGCACGGCTACCTCAACTACTTCTTGACAGGTCATGCGAATTCTCAGTCGTGCCTCGCCACGATGAGCTCCATCAAGATGAGGACACCGTACAGCACACCATACGGCAATGCCCAGTCCTACCAATAGGAATACGTGGAATAAGGCAGGCGAACATCCTCCATAAAATCCCAGCCATGATCCACGGTCGGGAAGTCTGTGACTTGTACACCAGGGAAATTCGATACAATATGAGAAAGAAGGACGACCTGATTGAATGCGACTGAGGAGACTCACACGGCCAGCAACCTCCTAGGCACGCTGAGTCCCATCTCAGTTTCCGGAGGGATATTCAACATTTACTTAGAAAAAAGACATAGGAATCACGCGGTGAAATGAAAAAAAAAACTACCTCTAAGAACAGGGCGGGACCTGGGAAGAGCACCGTTGTGAGTGGTTTCAGTTTCGTTGCGGCCAGCTTCCGGCAAAACACGCAAACCCTCGCCGGTAGAACGTAAGCCTACGTTAGAAGATGGGTACGCCCGTGAATGCAGGTCAAGAGACGATCCAAGTGGAAAGAGTTCATGATTATCAGCCTTCAGTTGCAAAATCTGATGACTCCGGAGAATGGAGTTGATGAGGAATAGCGAGAGGGTATGTCGAAAAATAACACTCTCGACCGGAATAGTAACTCCAGAGGAGATCGAGAAATTATCGACCAAATCTATGATAATAGAAGAGGCAGTACACTGCTCGCGAATGCCCAATCGAGATGTCTACAGACTAGGGAATACAGGTCGAGATAGATGAACCTAGAAGCGACCCACCAATGACGCATGAAGGAGGACGAGACAATGGGGTATACGCTCCTAGAAGGGACACCAGAAGGGAGAACAACATGAATGATAGCCGACACCCAAGAGAATACTTGAGACCTGAGGGATGGGAACGGAAGAAGGAACCAGACCGTATGTCTCAAATGAGAATAACTGCATCGACGACCAGTTAGAACATCGTCCCGTACTGAGGGCATCCTAGTGTATTTGGATTGAAAATACAGCAGAAAGATGGTCCATAGATAATAATCAATCAATATGTCGCCCATAGCCTTGACCCATAGAAGGTCCTTGAGCTTCAAAACCTGGGTCATCGGGGTTGACATCTCAACAGCAGGCCTTTAATTACCCCTATTACTGGCGGTCACACGTGGACCTCCTTCGCGCATCCCGTTTCCTGCAGAACATCAACAACTGACAGGATCGACGACTGAGCTCGATTCCTTTTTCTTTTCGTATCTCTTTCTCATTGAAATCTGGTTTAAGCTTGATTATAACTCCAAGGTCCTCAAAAGCAGAGACAACACAGTTTTCCGGTTGATAATGATGACGATACATTTTATTATCAGCTCGCTTTCGCAGGAATTGCTCCCTCCATAATGAATCAGAGTTAAGGATTGGACAAGATTACGGGTTTTTCCGATCCTCATTATATAGTAGTGATAATTATCGCTATAATTCTCGGTCGCAAAGGATTCGTTGAGACCTTTTTCTTTGTATTCCTATTTCTACTTCAATATTGGCATCGACTAGGGAACGTTTGGTTTTGTTGTGATGAGGTGACAGCTTTGCGGAGCGAAAATACGTACTTGATTGACTGATGGCCGCAAGCGATTAATTTCAGTCGTAGACAACGACAGGATGAGGCGTAGAGAGAACATCAGTCGCTCGACAGCCTGGATGTCGTCAGAGCATAGCCGGAAGACTGCTGGCTCTAGTTGAAGCCATTCACAGAGCTCGCGATCCCGCGGGCGACCGGAGCCGGGAAGAGCAGACAGAGAAATTCATTTTCTTTCGGTTGCGTCGGATGAAAGTGATGAGAAAAATCGTCGGATCTGACAAGGTTCGGATGAAACCCGTCAGGCTCAGACTCAACGTTGATGAGGTGTTCATCTTCGAGCGCGGTATGTCGGGGTTTAGATCTCGGGAGGCCATCGGAAACAGAGGGTCTCCGGAAGCGTAAATTTTCGAGATTGAATTCAATCTCAACCTGTTATCGGAACGGGAGACGTCAATCATCTCCTCCCAACGACCGTCCAGGTTTGGGTACAGCTCCTTCGCGTCGAGTTTCACCATACCAGTTGATGGAGCGTCTGGCTGCGTAAAATGTGCGTGCTAATAATAATTCCTCGGGGCTGTCGGTTAAAATGGGAATGATCGACGGGCCTCAATTGAGCTCCGCCAGCGAAATTTCTCTTGCAACAACATTCTCTTCCGTTACGATTGGATTTGCGTTTGCACTTGCCGCTCGTCAGATGCCGCTCTCTCACCTCTCCGACTTGAGGAAAAAAAGGAGAACGTGATTCCAACGAATTCCACCATTGCACTCGATCCGTGTTTAAAAATTCTGTAGCGTATCTGCCGTATCCTCATCCCTACTTTTTCTCGTTGTCAGATTCAATCTCCAGGTGACGAAAATGAATTTGACCGGCTTCGGGCGCTCTCTCAGGGGAGATGGCCCGTCGCCGCGAAATCCACCCATGAATTTTCAGTGTTCTAACCGAGGAAGATCCCGTCCCGGGATCTATATCACTACGCTCTAGCATTCGATCCTATTAGATATGTGACTGGTTCGGAACTGAGCAGTTACTCTTGCATTCTCGCCCGCATTTATTACTCTACAAGTGTTTCCCGACCTAACCTTGCGAGAACTATCTCCTCCCGTCACGAATTCTGATGAGACGAGGTCGGCACCCCTTCCCCCGCGAAGCGGGTGCCCTCGGGCACTATGTACACGTGTCTCTACGCGTTAGCTGATCGTTTTAACTATGTATCGAACGCGATGACTTTTTACAGGGAAAATCAAAACACCGACCGACGGCGTTCGAAAATCTAGGCCTAAACGGAAGCTGCTTGGCAAGGGGTTCCTTGATTGACAGGCGTTTCGGCCCTACCGGGCTCAGTTGCGTTCGTCTCTTGCCGACTCGACGCGGCCTTGCAGTAGAACTGCTTATGAGCAACGTAGGATGACTTGTAGGTGAACGAGACGCCGCAAGCGGAACAGTGTTTGGAATTGGGTTCGGCTGGACTTTTCTCGCCGTCGCCCCGGGGGGATTTGATTTCTTGAGCGGGCCCGAGCTCGCTGCTGGCGTCCGAAGGACTCCCCGCGTTCGGAGTGGAGTTCACCAAGCCGCGCTCCTCGTCTCCGACGTCTCCTCGAATCCTCTTGATGAGCTCGTTATTGTTCCGGTTCAGCAAGTCGTTCATCACGGAGAACTGCGCAGCTGCCGCCGCGGCAGCTGCAATCGCTGCCTGTGCCTGAGCCTGCGCCGGGATCGGCTGCTGGCCAAGCCCCGTCAGTCCTCCGGCTAACACATCCCGATGAATCAGCTTGATATGGCGAACCACGTTACCCTTGTAGCTGGAGGAATAGCCACAGAAGTTGCACCAGTGGTGCATTTCAGGCTTGGCCGGCGACTCCGGATTGCTACGATCCGCGGGATCGGCCAACGAGGACACAGGAGAACCCTTGCTGGTGCTCATCGAGGGACTCAGCCCTTCGCGTTCAGGGGGAGGAGGAGGCGGCGGGATGACCTCACTCGCGGAGGATGCCGAAGGACTAGTGCTGCTCTTGACGACGTCCTGGCACAGTGCCAGGGCTCCTTGCGAAAGACAAACCCCGGCGGATGTTGCGCTCAGGAGACGCTGCTCGAGTGAGTCCTCTCTGGACGCCTGCTCGGAGCTTCTGTCGGCCGAAGAATCCAACGACGGACTTTTCGCGGCCAGGAAATGCATGATGTTCGCGCCGGAAGGGGGCGGCGGGATCGGTTCACCGTTCTCGCCCACGCACACGATGAAGTTCTCCTCCTGGATGAGGGCGCCCTTCTCGACGTGGATGCGAACGTGCGTCCGCATGCCCCGCAGGGTGTGCCCTTTGTATCCACAAAGGGTACATTTGAAAGCCTTGATTCCTGCGTGGGTCGCCAGATGACGCTGGGCGGCGGAATGCGACGAGCAGTACACGTCGCAGTAGGGGCATTTGCGTGCGCAGCACGCGTGAGCTTTGAGCTGATCTTCGTTGGGATAGGTTATGCGACACTTCGGACACTGCATCTCCATGACGGGGCGGGACACCACCCCCACCCGGACTGTGCCTTGCAGCACTTCGCGCTTCGGACAGTAGTATGTCTGGTGAGCTTGCAGGTTGTTCAGGGAGGTGAACTTGATTCCGCACGCGATGCAGTAGAACTGGAACACGGGTTGCGAGCCCACCGATGGAAGCTGCCGGGAAAGATCGAAAGGTAAGCGTTCGCGGTGGTAGCCGCACATGCCATGAACACTTCTTTAGGTTCAGCGGGTTTCGAGGGCGGACCTCGGTGCTTACCATGACCGGTTGCGTTGCGGGTGAAGTGGACTGCACACTCGGAGTCGGCGTTCTCTCGGGCTCGCTTTTCGGGGTGGCTGTTAGCCGCTCGGAAGACGACCGCGGCGAAGGAGAGCGATTGTTTGAAGTGGCCGAACTATCCTTGATCATGGACAGAGCGTTCTTCGATTCCTCCTCGTGAACGTCTGTCGACACACTCAACTTTCGCTGACGCCCTGCGCAATAATGACGCTTGTGCGCAGCGAAGTTCTCCAGTTTGAAGAACATGATATTGCATTCGTCGCAACGGAAGGTGCCCTGCGATGGAAGCGGAAGTGTCAGATCGATCGGGCTCGAGGCCACACTGAGATGTCGGAGCGGTGCACTGAGGCTGACTCACCTGTTTCTGACCGTTGACGCTCTGCGAGAGATCCGTCGCCGTCTCGACATCTTGGTTACCCATGGAGAGGTCACAAACGCTCCCTGGAGTCTGCGAATCGGATCGTAGGAGCTGTTAATTAGGGAAATTGGCCGAGGTCAATTCCGTGCGAGGAGGAAAATCCAATTCAATGAGAGGAATCAGACGAAGGAGAGGATGTGCGCAACTCACGCTGCTGTCTTCTCGGAGTTCCTTTTTCGGGGTTGTGGAGAGGTCGAGGGGAGCTGAGTCGCACTCCTTCTTGAGTTCGACCGGTTCCCTCCCCGAGGCCGGACTGCTTTCGGGCTCCCTGGGCGTGGAGCGGTCGGGCAAGATGGTTTCTTCTTTGTCTCGGCTCGCAGATGTCGGCCGGGGCGACAGTGACCCCACCGAAACTGGCCCACTCCCACCTGCGATCTGGATAGCCCCAGTGGTGATTGGCGTACCATCGGGAGCTGTCGCGCCCGCCTGGATGGGCACCAGACCGGACCCGGGCACGTAGGCGCACGGCACGAGGACTAACGGGTTCGTGGAAATGGCGGCAAATAACGGCTGGTTCGCCAGCTGCTGGGCGGTGACTGGAGGAAGAGTGGGAGTTTTCGACATGGTGCTGTTGGGAGTTCCGCTGGGGGAGGGCGTCGCGGCCCCGGTGCTGGCGGGTTTTTGCACTGAACGGGTATTGCAATAGTATTGTTTGTGGACAGTGTACGTTTTGAAGGAAGTGAATTGGATATCGCAGTTGGCACAGTAACGGGCAGATGCGGGCGTCACGAGCGGCACCACGTCTTCGGGGGTGACCACGTGCACACGGAGATGCCGCGTGAGACTGCCTTTACGGTCGGTCGTGTACGTGCAGTACGGACACTGGAAAACCCGATCGGACTTCGGGCTCTTCGATTGGGGCCGGTCGTCGTCCTCGGTAGAAGGACTGAGCGAGCGTTTGATGCTCATCGGCGTCTCTGACAGGATCATTTCGGCTTTATTTTGAGCGGCTGGAGGAGTAGTAGACCTGCGACCTTCTGAAATTGCATCGGAAGAAACGACGTTAAACGAGTTCCGAGATGCGTTCCAGTCGTTATAGGGGAATAATATAGCTTGGATGTGCAGTTTCCACGACAGGCTTCATCACGCTTGCTTGACTGGTCTGCCAACTCGCCTCCCAGCGCCGAGTTGGCACAATCTTATCAAACCACATTTTGAGAATGATGTGCGTGAGAGCAATAGACTGAGATTTTGAGGGGTCCCGTTGCTCTGCTATCAGGCTGATCATTATTAAGTCATGTAGAATGAACGAATAGAAAACGTTGCAGGGCCGTAATGCTCGGCTTCCTGCGCGACGCTGACCGCCTCGGATGTCGAACAGGTGACGGCAAGATGTTTATCTGGCAACGTGCGAACGCTATTCACGAGGAACCCGACGAGGAATTCCGAGGCTGCCCCGAGCCGAGTGAATTCTATAAACTCTCTCACTAACGCACAGGCGAATATTCGAAAGTCCCACGGCTCTTTCAGGCTCGACCGAGGAACACGAGCGCCTTTGTCCGAGCTACGCTGCTGCATGACGTTCGATCGTGTCATATTTGTGTAATCCGGGTTCAGTTCAAAGTTGGTCTCCAGGCGTGCCAAAGTGAGAACTGGATGATCTTATGGAAAACTCTGAGATGACGGCCTCGACGAAAATAATCGACTCGACTGAATCGTCGTCAGGGATGGCGGCTGGATTGCTAGACAGAGGTTGGATATCGTGGCTCATTTCAGCATTGGCAAAGATCCAGTTACCGACTTGAGCACGAGCGGGGCGAGCGGAGGGAAAATGGCAATCATCAGCTGACGTGATTTTTCGATAGGCGTCAACGTTCAGAGGTTTAGCCTGTAAACGTGTCTATGGGAAAGGAGGTGGTGCTTGGCTTCGGGGGGTCACCATTATGGTTGGCCGTCGCTCCTGGCAGCGACTCTGGCTGTGATAGATGGGTAAGCGGAGGAAGCAATCGAATCGAATGAGAGACGGAACGCGAAACTCACTTACCGCTGGATTTTGTCTTATGCTCCGACCGTTGCGTGCAGTAATAGAATGTATGGGCCGCGAGGTTCCGAGGACTGCTAAAGCAGATCCCGCAGTTGCCGCACCTGAAGGCTGTAACGTCGAACGAAAATTTAGTCATGGAAAACGAGCGAGAATGAATCATCGAAAAGCTTCGCTAGTTCAAAACTCAGCCGATCGTCGTGTTCACACGAAGCCACTCTGACCCAGGGGTGCGCCCGAGAATCTCACAGTTTACCATGCAGCAGGGTCTGCCAAACTCGAATCAGAGTGATTGGAATCACGTGATTTGATAATTCTCGAGTCGAATCATTTTTGAATTGAATCAAGTGTGATTCGAATCACGTTCCGATCATTTTCGAGTTGAATTATTTCCGATTTGGACTAAGTCGTTCGAATGACTTTTGATTCGATGTTCCTTGATTCGCGAGAGAAGATTATTCGAGTCTGTCCAAATTTGCCATTCAGTATTCTCTGGCAACTGCTTATGTTCACACCCCGGGCCCAATCTTCGGCTATCGAATGCTGATCGAGGCGGACACAACAGCAACGCCTCTCCGAAATTTCATCTGCATGGGAACATTTGATATCTTTCGCCAAGCTCGATACCCATTGCGTCAGGGGATCATCAAGCTGTGCCCTACAATAACACCATCAAGCTGACCTCGACCACAAGAATTTGAATCCTCATTTCTTTGCAATGTCTTCGTTCAGACTGCTGAGCGTCTCAGCTCGTTTGGTGCCATCGGAAACAGTCCGAAGGCACCAAAAAATTACCTGCATACACGAGCACGATCCGAACTGGATGCGAGCCCTCCCATCGCCCCCCTCTGTTTCGTCACACATGGAGACAGCCTGTGTGGGATTTCTCTGAGGTGGCATTCATTTAAGAGCCTAATTCCTTTCGAATTGCCTGCGTTACCCGACTGGTAAGATAATCTGATGTCCTATCGCGAATGATAACTGTTATCAAGCTGCAGGTGAGGGTATTCTCCAATCTGAGGCACATGACGAGTCGGTCTGTGGGTTTGCCGTTGTCAGGAAGCCGAGCACGGTCGGTGCGAGCCCGCAGCAAGCTATTCTAAAGTGGGCTGATCGTTCGCTAACTGGCTGGCTGGTTGGCTGTCTGTTAGCACGCAGCCGCTGGCTCGAGTGCGAACTATCTTTGGACTCCGATTGTGAGCCACTGATAAGCCGAGTGAGTGGTGCTCCATACGCTCGCCAGAAGTCTCGTCGGAGCTTGAGGAGCAGATTAACAACTATCAACCATTAATAATTCCGGGCGGGAACAATGTCGATATCTCAAAGTCCAGCCGAATGGCAGCCCGCTGTTCCACTCTTGCAACGAGAGCACATCTGATTCCGAAGAAGTCTAGTGATAAGAGATGATTCATGAACGTTCCAGTTTTACAACTCCGTCGGTCCAATCGACCGTTCTAGAAATTATCCGCAGGTCTCGAATCCAACACGATGTCTTCAGGCATTTTGTGAACTCGGTATCGGGTGAGTCGTGAGATATTTCAGCCATATTCCGAGGATAAAGGGAGAGGTGGGAGAGTGAGCGTTCGATTCTGATCCCGCAACTTCCCCGATGTGACTGGTTATCGATGGTGGTGATTTTTATCGCATCACGACGGAAGTGTTCGTTGCTGCTGGACGATACTGCTCATCTCAAACTACGCGCACAACGATATGGCTAGCCGTCTATCTAAACGTTTTTAGCCCACGATGATATCATATCAGCGTTGATAGCACAATAACAAAAGTGCTTGTCCGGCGGGTTTGAGGCTTGGCGGACTGGCCGCCCGGCTCGCTGACGGCGCGGAGCGACGGACAGATAGGCTCAGCATTAGGGTCGAACGCGGATCTCTTCGACAACTGTAGCTCGAAATTCGGCCTAAATCTAGGTCAAATCCCAACGGCGGAAAAAAGTTCGACTCCCCTTCGCGAATCCGAGGAGGATCTCGGGCTATCGCTATCTCATCGCCGATTTCTGGACCAGGGAATCGATGTCGAGCGTTGAAGTATTCGAACCTTCCAAATCCGCACACGGCGCCGTGGGAGAAGCCGTTCTCTGAGTTCGCGGGGGGAGAGTGACGAATTCAAGTGATATTGTACCTGTTAAGTCCAACGGCTCGGACGGGTTCTTTTCAGAAGTGCTTTCCGTGCAACTGAGGGTTCCCATAGATGAAAATGTTCGAGTCTGTGTCAGTGGAATGAAGCGGTTTTTTGCGACTTCGGTTGCCAGCGACCGCGCTGGAAGGAGTTTCGGCGATCGGATTCGGCGAGCGAATCCGATTTCGACGACGCGCTGAAACACTCAGATTCCTGATGATCTCATCGGTTTCGACAAGATCAAATGTAGTCGCGCAGGAGATAGTGCTGCCGCTGCATTTTCGTCAGGTAGGTCCAGTCAATAAAGTTCAAAAGCGGACACATTTTTCCAGATTGATGACTACTTATGAATCCCCTACGTCGCTCCTTCGGTCTTCGGGTCTTCAGATAGCGTCTTCTCGACGCAGAGGTGAGTACTCGGAGCAAAGCCGTCTTGAAGCTGCACCGAAAAACACGTTGAATATCTCCACTGACTCTCCACAACGGAGATGATGACGTGGTCCGGCGTCAACTCGATTTCCAGCGGTCGGATACTGTGATCGAAACTCCCGCCGGAGTTCTGGGGGTGTACAGTTCACCCAAATTGTCACTCACACCGCACAAAATCACGATCAATCGTTCTACTGGGGCACAAACAGCATCTCGGCTGGGATGGGAGGTTTCACACTTCAAGTCACTGCTCCCGGAGATCTCGTGTCTCAGAGTTAGTTAAACGCACGCTGCCGCACACTGGCTCCTCAGTTTATTTCCAGTTCGTCCGGCACCTGAAGTCCACCTCGTTGAGCGTTAAGCTCCTCTCAGCGCCGAAGTGAGGATGTCAACGAAGTCGCCACGTTCTCGTCTCACCCCCATTTCGAAACACTTTCTTTGCTCTCGAGAAAAACGGTCACCATTGATGGTAGAACGGATGACACTCCGATAGTTCGTCGCCCAGCGGTAGTTAGAGAGTTTGAAGCACCGAGCCAACGATCAGGAAAGACGATTTTATGGTGTGCTTAACGTAGAGAGAATAACAGACTAGTCGGAAGGCGTGCTCTCCGGCTTCTTTGAACGCTCATTCGAGCCGCATTGTGGCGAGAAGGATCGATATCAGCGTATCAGCGCCAGATATCACTCAGCAGCGAGAGAAGGCTGCCAAACACGCCTATCGCATCGAGCTTATCTAGATGCATCTTATCTATAGAACCCTGGGAAAGCGCCGGTGTGTCGGAAAAAGTCAAGTTGAGGAAGACTTGGAATCTTGAAGCCGCATTCAGCTCTGGGATCGCAGCTGCGAAGCAACAGAGGCAGTTCTTCACTGCTCACACAACTATCACGGAATGCGTGCTCCTGGGAACACTACGTTTGCGAGTCACTGAGTAACCTGTTGCACAACGAGGGCCTCAGTCAAGAGCCTCAGAAGAGCTCTGGCACCCCCGTTTCTAGCGGGCCCCGGCGGGGTGATCCAGCTCTTACGACAACGCCAGAAGGATCTAACTACGTCGTTAGCTAGCAAGTCGAACGCCGCAACAGGTAGCCCATAATCACTGATGGTCAATCTGGCGTACGAAGTTCCGAGAGAGCATCATCAGGAAGAATATAGAGTTGCGCTGGACGATCAAGGGTCAGCACGAGATCGACTAATAAGAGACAAAAATACAAGATATGCTGAGACGGTAGAATATCGCTCAGATAAGATTTGATAACGCTATGGACCGATAGGGTTACAGCGGTACCCAGCAGCTGTACCTTACCGCTGCCGCCATATCGAGTTATATCCATTTAGAACGAAGAAATTGTCACCACGGTGTACGGGTCTAGGGCAGAGGTGATCGGCTGCTGCTCGGCCGCTCAATACGAGCTATGATTGTCTTTCAGTACAACAGCCGCCTCGGAAAGAAGCAAACAACGAAGGGAATCAATGTCTGGAGATGCCCTCCAATCAAGCTCGTCTCTCATCATTTGATTCGTCAGATTGTTTAGACCACCAAGACGAGATCGAACTTCAGCGGACCTGGAGCAGATGAGATGGAGAGGAATCGCTTCCTCGATAAATATGTATAGCACTTCTATGATTCATTCAAGTCTCGCCGCAAAACGCTCGGAGAAAACATCGAAGACTGAAGCGGTTTCCGCCGGTTCCGGCGATGAAAAAAAAACAATTCGCAAGATCGCGCTCCCAGTCGCATTCAGATCCGGAGAAAAGGATTCCCACTCGCGACCCCGGGCGAAAGTAAATTTCATCCCCCTCGAGCAACGTTGGTGCGGAGGACACCTCCGGGTGATGTGCCATTCGATTCTCTGAGCTGCTCCTTAGCCACCCCACTGTTCGCACCGATACGGTTCCGGTTCATCATCTCGGTGAATGTCACCAACGAGCTGGCCAGGATTGCGGCCGTCGAGAGATCCTGCCAACTACGACAGTCACTCTCGCTTTGCGTGGCGTCGCGCCTCTGCCGTCTCCAAGTCAAGTGGTCGACCCAGCTAGCCGCCGGCCGCGTGGAGAGTACAACGTTGTCGCTTCTCAGACTGCACACGCTCGGCGCTCTAGCCTCTCTAGAAGCTGAATGCAACGCTATTTCCGTGCCTTTTTGATCGGCGCAAACGACGCACTGTTTCTATTTACAGTTTGCCAGTAGACGGGTCAATCTTGAGGGATCGAGTCTGCTCGCTCAAAGTGGAAAAGTTATTCGGAATCGAAACGTTGCTCCGTGCCGAGAGTCGGAGGATCGCGTCATGCTCCAACGCGTGGCTGAAGAGATATAGAGCTGGAAACGGTTCATTCCGTCCCGAGTTCAGGTCTCGGAATACTACGGCCAAGTATTCCAGGATGCTGATCGAGCGATCCAAACGGGATGAAGCGCAAAACACAAGGTGTCTCCACCGAGGCAAGATCCGGCTTTAGTGAAGGCTTGGCGCGTTGCCCTGGTGCCCATCCGGTTAACGTCAAACTTTCATCCCCTGATATGTTTTCGAAAATCCGTTTGAGTGGACAGAGAGAAAGTGCGGCCAGACCGGAGATTGTTGAAATGAGTAGATGTCTGGAAACCACGCTGACGAGCCGTGAACTGCCAGCAGCGCGGAACGTAGGTCAACGACGGCCTCGTCACGTCAAGTCATCGGTGGGATTGGTGAACGGTGGGCGATAAGAGCGATTAAATGACGCCGGGAAAGTATGCAGTCCGTTTGTGCACGAGTCAGCGAGATCCTCTTTTCCGCGATTTCTCTCCGACTCGAGCGACGGGCAGAGCAAGGTGTCCATGCCACATGATATCTGAGTGACTAGTGCTGATGGAAGAACTCCGGTGGCGCTATCGAGGCTTCCATCTCCCCGCATCAGATAATGAAAACGGACTGGGAATGCTGCAACACGATGCACATTGATGCGTCAACGTTTTTGACCTGTTTAACAGGACGAATCCAACGCGCGACGTACCTGGCTGCTTGTCAGGGAGCGAACCGGATGGGACTGCAGCCGCGGCGGCTCCTGCGACAAGTGCAGTTGCAGCTAGCTGCTTTGTTACGACGTCGCTTTCATCACCGTCGACCCGCAAGATGCATTCGGGTGACGGCGGGGGCCGAGGCGAGCTGAAACACGAGGACCAGTTAGTTGCGGGGAACGTTTCCTGAGTGCTTGCCGGCGGAAAACAATTCCAAGCCGAACTCGAGACGGAGAGATTCACCGTGATCGTTCCGAATCAACTCACCTGATGGGCGAGTCCCGGGACTCAGTTTTCTCGGCGGGTTGTTCGGTCTTGACCTTGCTCAAGACCATTTTGAAATCGGCCACGAGAGATTCATCGGGTGCGACGTCAGACGTTAGCGTCAGGCACACTTCACCGTCTGGAAATGAATTCGGTGTCACCGTTCCTTCCTCTCGGCTAGTAACATTCCGTTCCGGACTCGGAAGATCTCGAACTGGATATAGAGATGCGCTACGAAAGTCAATCTACCTTGGTAGGCAATGCGACAATTGGCGAAGGCGTCGACACCGTCGCCTTCTTCATCGTGAAGGTTCTTACGAACTTGGATGCACCGCAGCCAGCCGCCGGTTTCCTCATCCACTCTGAGGCTCATTGGTTTCCCGTCCACGACGACCTGATGATCGAGAGCACCTTTCAATCATCGGCATCGATCGGCCATAGAACGAGCTTTGCATAATCGATGATCGGAGAAATGAATGATATCGAGTCTCTCGAAGTTTACCTCTATATCACAGACCGTGGCGCCGGTGGTTCCCTGCTGAGAACACTCGGGAAGGGGCACTAGACTCGCACGGAAGGGTCCGAACAAGGTCCCTCCATCGAGTTGGATACGAGTTCTCACGGCGAGCCGCCCGCTCGCATTGTCTAGGTGGGCCAAACGCAGAACTTCACCGGGTAGGCGCAAGTTCTCGCCGAGTCGATCGATTTCATCGTCCGCTAGCTCTGAAAAATTCACAATTCCGTAATTCAGCTGAACGCCGGCAGCGAACCAAGCTCATATTTGCGTCCGAAACGGGAAAAACGCAACAGCTTTTCTGGAAAGTGAGCTTTTCGAAAATTAGTCCTCTCGCGTTCCTCCCGATCTAGCTCAGCAGCCGACGCTGTTTGCGATCTCCGGTTCCCCGCTCTGGAAAACAAGATCCATTCCCCGCTGAGGCCCCGCCAACGGATGCGTGATTTTGGTTCCTCCAAATGAAACTCCTTGGCCCTTTCCCCAACACCAACTGTCCCATGCTCCAACACTGGGACACGCGAGAGTGGCTGTGCCGCGTCACGGCGGGAATCCTCTGTCGGCCAGAATACCCGCCTCGAACAGCCCCAAAGACCTCCCACTCGATGCTCCCTTACCACTTTCCTTTCCCGAGAGCCGGCCCACGTTGGCAGCATTATGTTGCGAAAACGACGCTGGAGCCCTCTGTGGCAGATGTTGGAGCTGTTGCCTCGAATCTCTCCGCGCTTTCGGTCTGCTCTCACCAGGCAGCGCTGCCGGTTCAAAAGTCGGCTCTTGATTTGATTTCTCGCGGCGAACTCGATCCGTGTAACCGTCGCGGACATCCCGAACAATTATATCGTTCCAACCGTGACCTGGCGCGAGAGGCTGGGTTCACTTCGGGCATTTCCCCAAAAAGTCCAGCGGCTTGTCAAGATGCGATGTTAACACCGCAATTTAAAACCATACTTTCTGCGAGTGTCTACGGCTGCGGATTTGCTCTTCTGGCCAGAATCAGCTGGTCGCATCTAATCTATACAAAAAATCTCCAGCAATTAAGAGCGGGAACTCTCCAGTAGAATTGAAAAGGCGGGGGAATTATTTCTGAGGTGGATCGCCACGCCGAGCGTCTCATGTCAAAGCTGTTCCGAAGCGCTTTTCGTGACGAAGAATAGTGGCAACCTTCAGCTTTCGAAGCGATTCTCGTCGCTGCCCGACGAACGCGAAACTTTGAACGAGCATTCAGCAAACACGTGGGTACATATTCACTCGAAACACGATTCCGAATCCACAGAGCCACACGCGATTGAGCCGAAAACAGAAAGAAAACAAACCGAAAGGTCTCGTTCTCAGCCATATCCGGTGGCCAGTTTCACACAACGGCGCCCGAGACCAGGTGGCACCAAACTTCCATCGCGAAATCGGGCGCCGGAAACCTTTCTCTCGGTTCGAGCCAGCTGGAAACTACTCGCACGAAAGTCTCATGAACACGGTTCCGTGGAGAACACAGAAATGGTCGGCAAGCGAGCTCCTCACTCAGGATCTGGTGGGGCGAGGCAAAGGGTCAAACGAGCTGACCTTCGTGTTCGCCACCAGCCGTCAACTCGTTCAATTCAATCGTCAGTTTGGTGCTGCCAATGCAGTTCTTCTTATCGTTCGGTCTGAGAATCTGTCTGTGAAGGAAATCTTATCTCGATGGCACAGTCGCCCTTATCATGGACGACATCAGTAGCTGCTTGCCTCTCTACTAGCCTGTCGTCTGGTCGCCCGCTCGACTGAGTGACTGGTTTCGTGGTCGGTTCGTGTGTGAGCGAGTGTCTATGACGAAGCGATGAGTAAGGCGCACGGTAACGAAGATCGCCGGTGCGTTCTCCGGCGGACCGGGAGAGTTGTCTCCTGAAGATTTCCGAATGCCGCGATATGAACGAAGAACCCACAGCAACCAGCTCAACGCGAAATCACCAGCGGGCAACAGCGGCGAACACTCCGAAAACGATGCTCGTGGACTGTCGCTGATATCCCGAGCAGAGATAGGGAAAACGCATACCGAAGATTGAACAGCCGATAAGACCATGTCGGCGCTGAAACGCCGATGGACAGAAAGGCGGGCGATCTAGCTCGCAGAACGGGCTGTTTTCTCGCGACGGAAAAGGCCGCAACAACAGGCGACTCAATCGATGAGTAACGGGTGCTTCACGAGGGAACAAACCCGAAGAGTTCATCCCTCCGATGAAATGTTTCGAAAATCCCCCCAGCGCTCTCCGCCCCCCTTCGTCCATTTGTTCGTTTCTGTCGTTCCGTTGATGATTCTCCCGCGGATATCGAGCGGCGACGTGGGACCCGTAGCTGAACGATTTGGTTGCCCGCGCTCGCCCGATTAGTTGACGATGCTCACGGCGCGTAGTTCGACTCGATGTGGTTCTGTCTGAGCGACTTGTACATATTTAATCCGCTTAGCCAGTACAAAGATGCGGTGCCATTGTCGACACGGCGACGTCTTTGCCGCTCGACCATGAGAGCCAGACCGTACTTTACGCAGAAGGTCGTTTCGTGTTAAGCCTCCGCAACAGAAGCAGCAGCTGGTCAGATAAGAGCAAACGAATGTTTGAAACATTTGTACGCTCATCTGACCACCTGTGGCGAGCAAGACAAGTGCCTCGGACATCAACATCGCGAACTAGGGATCTGTCGATACCTTCAGACATTATTTTCGCCTTATCTGGCCGCTAGCGTGCGTGCGTGCGTGCGTACGTGCTTACGCTCAATGTCGGAAGCTGGATTTTTTGCGGAACGTCCTCCTTGCCATCATCATCGCCGTGATCAGCATCAGCAGCGAACCTCGAAAGCAGCCTGAGAAGAAGAGCGAGGGAATCGTATCCTCGCGACATTGATGGCGAATTTTGTGTCTGGCCGCATCTCGCGTGCAATTGTTTTGCTTCGATCGCGTTCCAGTTCATCGAGAGATAGAGACAGCGATACCGTTCCAACCATTAGCAAAACAGCGACGACGGAAGCGGCCATTGTGGGAGCAACGACGGAGCTCGAGCTCCTGAGGAAACTTCACCACCGATCGGGAAACCGACGACCCTGTCGCTCCGTACCTGGAATCGTTACTGGCGTTGGCAAGCGGGAGGTTGAGGGATCGAGTGAGTGAGTGAATGATTGAGCGAGAATCAGGCTATTTACATCCGAAACATAGATAACAGACAGCAGCTAGCCGTCGGCTTATCTCTTTAAGTAAACGTTATCGCGCGGCGGCTGCAACCGGAGTCGCCGCCGCCGCCACCGCAGCGTCTGCGGCCCGCTGTGTTTTGTGTATGCGTATATGTGAGTTAGCGTCGACGTTCTTAGGAATTCTCGCTCAGAGTTGATAAGCCCGTTGTAGTCCGATAGGGCTCGCGATGAAGCTGTTGATAACTTCGCTCTCTGAATATCCCTCGTGAAAACATAGTTTCGCTCGCTCATGACGCTTGAGTAGCGGGCCCATGCCCGGAACAGACGGTGACACTGCGGACGGCCGACGATTATCATCATCCGGGAAGCGTCAGAAGAGATTCTTCTGACCACAGTGGACTGGAACAGCTTCAGGAAGAAGGACCAACGCACGCAGCCTGTCGTTTCAAAATTCGTGCTCCTCTTCCCGAGGGTCAAGTGGAACTGGAGCCGGTCATTCAAAGATAATCCTGAGAATTTTTGACGGGCCGACTCGCGCTTTACGTCTGAGCATGTCGTGGGCATCTAGACAACCGCTCTTTCAGCGCACCTGAAGCTGTCGAGCCCCAAAAACTCTTCGACACTGTGGAAGAAGAGCCTGCCCGCCACTGCAGAAGCAAGATAACTCATGAGCGATAAACTGCGATAAAAGATTAGGCTGCAAAGGTTGCTCGCGCCGTTTGAAGCTATTTCGGGCCGGCGAAGCACCGAGCGGATGCGCGAAGAGCGGGCGAGAAACAACGTCGTTATTCGAAGTGAACTTCACCAGCGCTCCGAATGTGGCCGGTCACAGTAACACAATCAGCGACACAATCGCTTTTTCGTACATGTTCTGCTCGCGTGTCCGTCGCCAGAGGTTGGTTCGCCCAGCCACTCGTCTCATTGACGGCTCCGCGCCCCGTGCCAAGAGTTACCACCACCCCATCGCTCTCGGCCGCCTTTGATGAATTAGAGCGTCAGACAGGAGGGGTCCCGCATCTCCGATTCCTACTTCGAGAATTTTACAACCTGGTCTGGTGGTAATCAGACCAGATAAGAGTCGACGCAATTCACTCAGCGATTTTCTAGAGCACTCTCCGATTCAGAATGTGGTTCCAAGACGACAGCAGCTGGGACCACGGAGCTTTTTGTATTCTGAGGCGGGCACGGAGAAGACCTGCATGGTGTTGGCACGCGCACGCCTGTAAAGATCGTGGATAGTTCTGTGGCGAACCAACGACCGACCGATCCTCAATGTTGGTACCGATGGGGTCACCAATAGAACAGCTCGTGAACCTGATCGATCGTTTCACCGACATAGTTCCCGAATGACTCACTTAGTTCACGGAAGTTATCGCAACGGATCTCCGAGAAGCGGGAAGAATTATATCCACCTCTCGGAAGAGTCGAGAACGAGCCGTTAACATCGTATTGATTCATTGTCGACCAACCTCGCGGAGAATCGCATGCCACAGAGAAGTCAGCGAAAGCTGAGATTGATGTCAGCTGGCAGAAGGAGGACTCGGCGAGCATCTATTGTTTGTTGTCGCGATGAACCGTTTCGGTCTCAACGACGGCCCTCTCATTCTCTGCTTCACGAAAACAGAGCGCGAGGGGTGTCGCGGAGAGAAGGGCTTGCTTGACACGTGCTTCACACTTACGGACTTCCTCCAGATCTTCATCGTCGTTCGTTTCGGATTTGGCGATGAGCTCCTTCATGGCAGAGAGCCGCGAAGCGGCCAGCCTGAAGCAGACCGTCTCTGGTCCGAGTCTGAACAGTTCTTTCATGCCGGCAACAGCAGCAGAGCACATCATTCCGGATGAGCCGGCATCACCAGGAGCAGTGCTGGGACCGTTCCATGATTCCGCCGGCGGCACAGTCTCTGTCGTTCGAACTCCCGCACGCGCACAAATGTCACATATCCGCTGGATTCCTGATCACCGGTGGAGGAGGCACTGTTCGAAAATGAAGGCCCGAGTTGAAGATCCGAACAGCCGCCGGCCAGAGCGCGGATCTCTCCACCGCCGTCGATCACGGGGCCGGACAACAAATCCACGTCTGTCGGAAGGAACGATCCGAGGTCAGGCGCGGCACGCGAACCACCCGCAACACGTCACGGATCCTCGAAGTCAAAGCGCGAACGCAATGATGAAAGCTCACAGGCAATGGCGCCGCCAACGGAGCTCCGTCCCTCTCGGCTGTCGGCTCCGCTCTGAAGCAGCGGCATAGCAGACGGCCCCGCAAGGGAAAGGAGTCCGGGTGAGAGATACGAGAGGGTGCTCCGGGCTGATAAGATTCTTTTAGGGACAGCCGAGCAGCGCGCGATAAGGCGAATATATGGCTGATAGCAGAGCATGAGGTCGCTTATCTGGGAGCACACTCGCGAGCCTGCGATGCCAGCCTGATAGTTGAGATGGAGAACGGCGACGACAACGACGACTGGCTTGGGTCCCAGCACTCTCTCGCAGCCCCGGTCAGCGCACGGACCGACGGACGGACGGACGTACGTACGTACGACCGAAACCATCACCTGACCTTAAGCAATTCGACCCCATCGCGGTTGGAGCGAGACTGGCGGTACGCCGGCGCACGGAGCCGCGCGTTCTTGAGTTTTCGCAGCGCTGACACCGGTCACTCACGGCGAGCTGACGGATTGACGCGAACCTCAATCAAACTCGAAATGCGACCTCCCCGACGGAATTGAAACAGAGCGGGTCCGAACAAATCCCAGACGCTTCGAATCGATCCGTCCACCGCAGCAGTCACTTCGACACTCACTCAGAGGGAACAACAGAGCCATCGGATCGTTCGGCCGGAATCGTTATGCTTATCGTTAGCTTTCATCGCCAGCAACAGGACATCGCGTATCGGACTCCTATCTGCATTTGTATGTCTGCCGTTATCTGTTGCTTTCGTTATCGAGGTTTGTTATCAGCCTCAGCTCTATCTTATCGACATCGACCGTCGGAGCGATCGACTGTCCGTCCGCTCCTCGGTGAGTCGCTTCGAGGGATCGCTTTATCTGGTCGAACGTTCTCGCTCCGCTGAAAGTGCTGACTCAGGTACCGTGAGAGCTATTATGCATCGTAGAATGTCTTCGTTGAAGGTACTTCTGGCCCGCTTTCTGCCGTATCGTGGTCGTTGCCGATGAGGATCGCGTTCGCGAGCCGCAATTCCTTTCGGATGAGAGTGGAATCATTGCTCGGTTTCTCGGAGGAGATCAGGGCGTTCCGAGCATTTCGAGTAGGATTCCCGAACTGAGTTCACCGGAGTTCCCGGAGTCCGAGCTCGAGCGGGGGACGGGCCGTTCTCTCGAGGAAATCCGACGGGAATCAAACGGTCCAGACCACGCGATTCTTCGGTGTCAACGGCATTGCCATGAAATTCCAGACACCCAGTTCAATGCTCAGTCATGGCAACTCATCCCGACGGCGGCTCCGTATCGACGATCGAGGGCGAGGATTATCTCTTCAGTGAAGTCCCGACGATGGAAAGAAAAACGGAAATCTTTCTGAAAAAACATTGGAGACGCGCGGGCCCGGTGAACTGCGACCGACCTTAGTGAGCGTAGACTGCGGAGAACGGTATAGTTTTTCCTCGCCGGTCATTTCTTGCTGGTTGAGGTCATGTCGACGTTATGCGAGACAGACGAGGTGCGCTATGCTGCACACACACACACACACACACACACACACACACACACACACACACACACACACACACACACACACACACTTGCTCACATACAGCACACACGACCTCCGCCCATAAATCAGACACTATCTTTAGTGAGTGCTGCCTTTAGCAGACAGCGGAGCTTCGAACCTAAGCAGCGGAGAGTGTCGGCGGCAGTTTCCAAACAGCGAGCGGCAATGGAAACGCAAACCGGGAGGATCCCGAGAGCGAGACAGTTCACAGTCCCGTCCGCCCACATCCGACTGACTGGCTGCTCCGGGGCTACTTTCGAATTTGTCATGACTAGAATCTTATCTCTGGAGAGATCGCTTATCGAGAATCGTTTCTATTTCAGCCGGCTGGGACCGTCCGACCGACCGGCCAACTAACGAGGTGAGCGATATGCAAAAAATCAGATGCGCCAGCGACAACAACCGCTACCGCGCTGGGCTCTCGACGAGATATCAACGACGAGGATGATGCTGCGGGACAGATCGTTAACGTAACGAAGCCACTGGACTGGGCGCGTTCGTGTCTCATTCCGACTGCACGGATGGAATATCAACTTGTGCTGTCGCTGACAGTCGGACGATTGCAGAAAGCCAGCGCGAAAGTGTGACAAACCGCTTTGAAACAAAGTCTCGAGAGCAGATAGAGTTTAAAAGTCCACCGGATTACGCAGTTTGATTCCCAGTGATCTTGAGCAGCGCAGCGACGCCCACACGTCACGGAAACAAGTTTCCGATCGCGACAAATTATATTTCTTACCAACAAGTCAGGAGCACCACGCGCTTCTCGAGGACTTTCTCAGTCATCCGGGGTCCGTGCTCCGATCTGTCTAGATGAAGTGTTGGAACGCCGCTAGGCTCCGACCACGGCAGGAACCGCCCAAATGTTCGAATGATAGCATTTCAGAATAACGAAACCATTTTCGGAGAGGCTGCCGATCTTCATTAGAGCGAGCGAGCGAGCGGCTCACTTGGCCCGAGCTCCGTGCGTTTTGGTTTTGCTGTCGGCGCGGCCGCGCGGGCGTGCACGCACGGTCGTCGTCCGAGTTTCAGTCGGTGTTGATTTCTCTGATCTTGCCGTCGGACCCCTCGCGCTATCGTAGCGGGTTCCGTATCGATGACAGTTCAGTCCATCGAGGTCCGGCTCCTGCGATGGTGTCCTCTCCCATAAGAGAATTCGTGACGTTAACAGGGGTAGGTGGGTTCTCTCCCTGTCCGGATCGCACGGTAAGCCCGCGCACGTCGCCTTATGTGCACCGATCGACATATGTATTCATCCGGCGAAGGGGGTGGTTCTCACGATGATCATTTTCTCCAAGAAGTCTGGAGGGTGCTGACTCAGCCTATTCGCCCCTGGAATGAGGGGCCCATCCTCCCACTGAGTCCCTTCCGACCCATTTCCGTAGAGAGTGAACGCCGTTGTTTACGCGTCTCGGGACTCAGCTCTCCTCCGGCCATGGAACACAACTTGTTGAACGCATGTTTAGGAGTGGCCTCACCCAGTGGAAGCGTTTCAATGAGCTATGGAGGTCGTATCGTCCAGGTTCTGTAGTTCGCGATAAGTTGCGTAAATTGAGGTGAAAAATCATGAGCATGGATTTCGTAGGTGTAATATGTGATGCCGACCGGACGAGGGAGCGAGCGGACGAGCTATCTTTGATGGCCACAGATTCAGTCAAGGCAGGAGCGAAGCACCGACTAGATGATGGTGGTGGCTGCTATCGCCGCAGAACATGTAAATGTGTCATTTGAGCATTTTATTCTTCCTGCTTCCTATTATTTACCCACCCGAACTACGATCACCACCTCCTCCTCCCCAGGTCCCCCGCCTCGGTCCCCCGACTCCTTCGGTATCCCTCCCCCCGTGTTCAGCAGCAGCAGCAGCAGCACCACCGCGACTACCACCATCACTCTCCTCCGCGTTCCCGCTGACTCTCACCGCATTCATCTCTCGGTTTTCTCTCGCCATCCGCCCAGTTGCAGTGGAGGGATTCTTATCAGCGACAGAGGAGCTTGCGAAGTCGAAATGGTTTTATGGCTGAACGAGCGATAATCTGCTCCGCTTGTCTGTGAGATCCAGGCTCGAGCTAGAAAAGCCGGAGCCGAGAAAAATCTGGAATCTTATCTCCGAATCGTCCACCAACATTCTATTACGAGCTAACAAACACCCGTGCCTCGCGCCGAATTCCCCTCATTTATGTCTTCCCCGCCACGACGAATGCGTCGAACTCGAGGGTGACATCATTCGCTCGACACGCTCTTGCTCGTGCGCATCGGCGCTGAAGAACGGCGATCGGAGATCGTGCAGGCCTGGACGTGTTCGAACCTGTCAGGTCCAGTTGTCTGGCCATCGCGAGCTCTCGAACCACGACGTCCCGCTCATGGCGATGGCCGTTCCATCGATGGAGAAAAAATCTCAGTTCGAATGTATTATAACGAAAGCGATAACAAACTTTTCGCCGGATGACGGCGATATGAGCCGCCATGGATTCGTTCGTTCGCCATGAACCGCGTCGCTCTATGACAGATAGATCAGATTCGGGCTTCCAGAGGAGGGAAGCAAAAAAAGAATCTCGGAACGTTCGATTCAAAAAGAGTCGACCGTTTTTCTACGGCTAGCCGAAGATAGAGCGAGAGAAAAAGGAGATTGTCCGACCACCGTCGGCACCGCTGCTGCCGCCGGTGGTAGGGAGAAGCCGGGAAGGACCAGAGCTCTGTGAGGGAGAGGAACAGAGCACGGAAGAGATTCGAGTCGACTTTTCATTCATTGTCGTCGAATGGTTGGTTCCGATTAGATAGCGCTGCTTGCGATAGATAGGACGTCGTCGTTTTATCGCAGGCAATGAGTTTGCCGATAAGGAGTTCCCCCTCCCTCATCCCCGGTCGCCTGTCCCGCGCTTAGGCGCCCTCCAACGCTTCTTACCCCCATCACAACAGCCTTTCTCTCGGGCCTTACTCTCCGCCGCTCGCCGGGCCGGCTTCGTTGCGAGCCTTCCATCCGACGAATGGCGAAAAAGAGACCAAACCATCGACCACAAACACTATCGGAGGGGATGGCAGTCGGTTGGAAACGAGGATTCGACGCCACAAGAGCGTCCGTGCTGGCAGACAAAAGCGTTCATAGCTGTTCGATCCGAAAGCCCCCGAAAGTTTCAGTGAGACCGAGTCGGTCGGCACGAAGTCCAAGGCCTTGACCGGAGAGCATTTCGCGCGAAGAGAGACTCGCAGCAGTAAGTCGCTCGCTAGTTTCGCCGTGTTGGAGCGTCGTTGTGGATCGTTGCCGTTGTTGTTGCTGCTGTCGGTTTGCTGCTCTCGCCCGCATCGCTGCTGGCCAGTTGTTCCTATCGAAGGCATGTCCATATATATGTTATCTTATCAGACACGTTAACCCTTCACTTGCAGCGATACGGACGAAGAGGAGGCGGACACATGGGGAGAAAGAGCGAGCTCGGGACCGGCGGGGATGGAGAGGAAGCGGGCAACGGGGACTGATGCGGCAGCGGATCCCTCTCTGTATCTTCCTCTCAACGGGTGAGAATGTACAGCTTATCGCAGCTGGCCAGCACAAGGATGAGCGCGGTAAGGGAACAAAAGTGAGAAATGGGGGCACGACTACTGCGAAGAGACCAGGGGGTGAAATCGGGAGGCGGTGAAGACTCTGTTCGAGGGCACCACAACGCGAGGCGGGGGTAGAGCTCCGAGGAGCATGAGCAGCGGAAAACAGGGGACTCAGGGGGGCAGGAGGGCTCACTTGATCGCCACAAGCTTGTTCAACATGGATTGGAAACGTTGCAGGCTCCCAGCTGCGCCACCCTCACTCCCCAGGACCACGGATACCTTTTGACTTTTTCTCGAAAATTCCATACAAACTCATCTGCCTGCCAATGAGGTTGAGGCCACACTGGGCTCGCGACCAAGAAGATATGAGGGCCGTGGCTCCGAAGCACAAAATCAGCCGCGCGATTCTGCTTCAAATATCCGGGAACAGCCATCACCCGTTACCCCCAAGGGATCCGAGCGGCCGCATTCGTCGTGCGTCACCTGGGTCCAACAGATGAATACCTACATTCTGTGTTCACGTGAAGGGGTCGGCGCACCAGTCAGGGTGAGCTCAGTGGAATTCAATTTTTTGAAGGGCTGTGACCGTCGATCCCGCGATCAGCCTGATTTTTCGAGTCTCCCTTGAGCGATACGCCGGAGCAGAGAATGTCGTCTATCGGCGACCTCACCAGCATTTCATTTTCAGCCCAACCCGTTGTTCCAGACGTATTCGCCAATAGAATCCACACCTAGATGCGTCGTGGGGCTGGGATACTCGCGATTCCGATCAGAGGAAAATAATAGAGCGTAAATCTACGGAGATTCACCCATTGTTGAGGGGAAATGGGACTCGGCCTGTGAAGCTCGTCATACCGTATGTGCCTTCAGTGTTCGACGGCGAGGTTTATTGAGCGCGGACGTCTCGGCGTGTTCTCGTTGGGTCGATTTCAAACTCCGGGATCGAAAGATGGGCTTCTTCCGAGGCTCCACGGGGAAGTATCGAGACGAGCATCCCGAGGGGATTGCATCGTTCGATGTGCCCGTTCAATGTAGGAGTGAATTGCGGCTCATATCATCAATCGGGAATAAGCCTCCGAGTCATGTCGTTTTCGAGGATTGATCCGACCCCGAACTCAAAATGCGATCATCCATCGAGTTTCAAGTCGCTGATAGCTCGGTGCCCTTGAGAACTCCGTATCATGGAACTTTGGAAACCGAAACCAAATCACGTGGGAGCCGCACCAAACGAGTGTGTTTAGTGTTCCGGAACTCTCGCATTGTCCGATAATAATGTGAAACCATACTGCGTCGAATACCAATTCGTCAGACCCGGCTTCGCGGCGCAGGTGTGAATCACGAAATTTCAGTGAGCGAAACTGGCGAATATCTTCAGCACGACGAGCGGCTGTCAAAGTCATTTCGCTTTGCGAGAGCCTCTTCGCTTGGCAGGCACATCGGTTGGTTTGGCTGGACGAACTCTGTAATATCACGATACCGTCATCAACGGCGGAGAGTCGAAAGGAATCGAAGACGCTTGATCGCGATTCGAGATAGAACTGCTGCGAGATTTGTCCATCTAGATAAGGCTGTGCCGATCGGTCGGACGGATAAGGCTGCAGACGACGGAGCCGAAAGAACAGCGCTGACTGACTGAGTGAGTGAGTGCCCGCCCGCTTGCCCAGCCGCTCGGTCGCTTATCGGAACAGATCCCAGGGATATTTTCTGCGTTTCTGAGATGCGAATCGGGATGAGAGCCACGCACTCAGAACATATGGAAGCATAGCCTAATAACGGAATTCAATTTGGGCTTTGTGTTGTGATGAAGAACTAATGAACCCGCTTCATGTAGCTTGCAAGTCCTGGTCTCCGGCCATGATTGTCTTTGATTGATGATGTTTTACAGATTAAATCGCTGGACTCTGTGGGATTCATGCAGTCACATCGGCCGGGACATACGCGAGTGTATTCCAACAAATCGACAGTGACCGAAATCATTCGGAATTTATGAGTTCCACACCGGAAACAAGAGGCCCTCGCGAGGTGCGCGTTCACGCAGATCAGATGGCGTGGGGTTCGACCGTTTTTTTCGAGTCTCGAATCTTCCAAAGTGAATCGGGAACCAATGCAAAACACTGACTCGGTCAAGCCGACGAGTGTACCTCGATTCAGCCCTGCATCTCCGACCAGATGAGCTCTGTGCAACCAGATCCAGAGAACAGGAGACCGACACTGTCACAGGAGTCGAACATTTGACACTCATCCTTGGCAACCAATCAGCTGTACTCTGTCGAGGGGTCGTCTGTACCAGCTTTTGTTGAAGGTAGAATTTGATCATCCCCCGTGGGCACGAAAGACTGATTCGAATCGCCTAAAGGATCATTCAGGAGAAGAACTGTTTGCAGCGTCCCCTCCCTCTCGAGCGGGAACACGTGACGGCGTTCAAGCTAAAATCAGCTGATATTTGATCTTCATTTTTTTCTCAACATATCATCCAACGAGATTCTGATTGGTTCTTTCTCCTTTTCCCGAGTTGCTCGTCCCAACGACGACGCCCCGTGAAGCAGGTCTCGCGAGCTCTTTTTCGGCGAAAATTTTCGTAAGTCTACGTCTGCGAGCCTGAACGTTCGTTGGCGGTCGTAATAACGATTCACAATGGGAGAAACTGAATCATCAGTGGTGAAAACAAACGCTACGAGACAATTATGATCAATTTCAAGCCAATTTCACTGTGTTTAAAGGCGAGGCGTTTGTCCGTTGGACAGCTCGTCTGCCGCGGCCCGAGCTGCCTCGAGTAGTGCTCAGCCGACTCAACGGAGATTCTGGCCGTGCGATTCTTCATCGCTAGCACGACTGTCCGCAGTCGAAAGACCGAGCGGTCATTCATTCAGCAAAGAGTCGACCGGCTAGAAGTCGACCGCCAGGGATATACAACACACCCAGCAGCGGGAAAATGAATGCTCGCTCCCGACCCGTTGTGATTCTGGTGCGATGCGATAAGCAGCCCGTCCGCTGATCCGACCAGATTAGATCGAGCGTGCTGTTAAGAGAGGCTTGATCTGATAGCGCGATCTGAGTGCCATCACGATCAGCCAACACGACTGTTGGCCGTCGGCTCGCTCCGAACGCCGAGCAATGGACGTTTTGTCTAGACCCACGGAAATCTGCGAGTTCCGGCTCCAGATATCCTTCAATGACCTCCGAAAGAAATTATCACTGGCAAAATACGATGCCTTCTCTTTGAAGCGGCAGTGTTCGCCAGGACTTGCTCGATCCGACGCTAGGCACGCAAGCTGTCAGTCGTGAGTTGGTGTTATGTTGAAAAAGCTGTTTCGCGTTTCACTAAAGCCTCTCCAGCGATACAAGTGCGCTCAAACTCGACTGTCGGAAACCGTCTCGAAAAGTATGGTCGAATCGACCCCAGAGTCCCATGGGTCTGGCATTGCGCAGGTCATCCCCGACCTCTGAGCCGCCCTGAGAAACAGGAGCTTCTTGAAAAGCTCATCCAGCTCATGAGAAAGATATGTTGAGACAGTTGAGCTGGGAAATCCGCGTCGACCTTCGGGGCGAAATCGGTTCCAGATTCAGCGGCAGTGACTCTCGCTTTCCGAGAAGTTCAACCATGATCTCTGCGCTGCGTAAGTTCTCGAGGAGACGAAGAGTGTTCCACAATAGTTAGGAAAAAGCTTCTCAGCTGTTCTCCGCATGATGCCTAGCCATTGGAGAGTGGAAGGAACTTCGACAGAGGTCCCTCGGTCTGGATTCACAAACGCGATGACTCGGTAGATAGCTAGAAGCGGCTTCCAGTGCCGAATTATTGATAGATGTTGACAACCTGCTGGTCATTCACGATATTGTTCGGTGCTTGCAGAAATCGCTTCGTTCCTCAATTGGATTGACGGCGTGCGATGATCCCTCGCCGTCCCCTGATGAGATGCCGTACCGCGAGTCCCAAGGAAGACTCTTGATAATGATACTGTCTCAAAAATACAGGTGACTCGCGAAAGATGGATGGCATTTGGTTCGAGAATGTTTCATGACATCGTCCTTGCAGCTGAATGTGGGCATCAACAGATTTGACGACGACAGTCCGCCCGAGAGAACTAGCTCGAATGGTCAGTGAACGAACTAAGTTGAGAGGTAGTCCCCGAGGCGGCATGTCAGGCTGGGCTCGAATGAGTGAGTTTGGCTCACCTCACTTCTGTCTCTGTTCGTGACCGGCAACAAGAAACAGAAGATCATTCTGAAGCGGCCGGAGAGATTCACAACGGAGCTCGTCCTTCAACATCGGTTCTCGCATTTGATTCCCACTATGACGCTCTGCCCTCTCTTCTCGGGACCCGGAGATGCTTTAACGCGACACGCGATCATCTCTCCGCGAGGAAATACTTGCCGCGAGACAATGACTCAATCAACGTTTCGAAACGACCGCGTCAATTCCCGGGTTTCAACGCTACGCAGCCTCCGTCAAGTGTATGAACGCGTGTCATGCCTTCGCCGCTATTGTCGCAAATATTGAGCACGGCTCTCATGACGACGTTGTAGTCACGAGAGCAAGAGCTTCATGGAGGACTGCCTTCCGTTCTCCGCAGATGACGGGCCTTCTTCATTTAAGTGCCTACGAGCTCCTTCTTTCGTTGACTTCAACGGCGACCTACGGCAGCGCCATCTGTGTCGCTCACGGCAAACTCCCTCGATTTTCGGTCCGCTTACCTGAAAGGTGGCAACAGAATTAGAACTACGTCGATCAGGAGTCATTTACGAAATGAAATATCCAATTCCGATTCATTCAGGAACTCCTCCCATCGAGCCATCCGATGCGAGGTAGCAATCGTTCCTTAGCGTGATTGGTCGTCTACGTCCGAATAGGACCGGCCGCTCCAACGGTCCAGGCCAGCCTACACCGGGACAGCAATCGGTGGCCGCAGAATACCAGGCACAATCCGAAAATATCGATCCAGCTTGCCCTCCGGCCGTTTCGGTTGTTTAAGCCGCCCCGCCCCCGATCCGCTCGAATCATGACCTCGTCATGTTCAACAAGGGAGGGGATCCACTGTGGTCTCTTTTCGTTTCCATCTCCGACTTATTTGAAGCGTGCCTTCTCCGTTCCGATGCTCCAGCACTCCAGATATGCGGTGGCACAACTCATTGACAGGAAATCTTGTGCTTTCTGTCTCACGGCCTTGAGCTATGGCGGGACGAATCTAATGAGCAGCGCGCGGGCCCGATAAGTTTCGATGATACTCGGTCGTGAGAGGCGAGAACAGGCCCACACCCGAGACTCCGAGGAGCACCGGCATCGTCACACTTCAGGCATCAGGAGTCAGAAACTCAACGCGGTATGAACTCGGTCAATATGAACTCGGATGGCCGAATGTTGAGGCAAGGGTGGCACGGAGCGAGCTCCGGTACTCCGCAGGGATAGGTACCGTGGACTCGTGTAAAATCGTAAAGGTATCGTTTAAAAAGAGGATTTAATTTATATCAGAATTGAATCTGAACCATCTTAAGACCCAAGCCCACCGCCCGCAATGGGATTTGCGAGGCGATAGGGAGTGTTACTGAAGCAATACTCTATGTGATTCCGGTGCACTCCTGAGGGCTGGCTGAGAGGTTCAGCCGAAAAAAAAAAAAAAAAAAAGGTACCGTGGACTCACAAGGGTGCGGTCGAGGATATTCGTATCGATTGCAGCCATCTCGAACACAGTCGCAGCGGTTCACAGGCTCGCGAGGAAGAAATAGCTGAGGAGGCATCCTTCCAGAACAGGGTTGGGCAGATTCGAATCACATTTGATTCGAATCACGAACATCGAATCAGAAGTGATAAGAATCAAAAGACCGTCGAATCAGGTTGATTCCAATCATTCTTGATCGGAACCACTTTGTGGTTCGAGGCTGAATCTCCGATTCTGATTCGAATCAAGAAACGATTCGAGGCTGAATTTTCCGAATCAAACGCCAGAAACCACGGAGTCTGAGCTTAGAAACGAATCTTGATTCGAATCAAAAGTGATTCGAGTGTGTCCAGAATACGCGAGAAACGAGGAATTGAAAAGAAGCGTCCCAATGACGGCGTCAAGAAAAAAACGCGCCAGAGGACGATTACACAGAATGTTGGAGAGTTCCGAGGTGTGGGTTACGTTGAAAAACAGTCGGAGTGCACCACTGGCGCTTGCCCGAGCCGGAACGCCACCCAATCGAAAGAATATACGATCCCTCACGGAACAATTTCGATGTTTGAGAATCACCCCGAAGGGCAGAACGAGAGAGAGAAGAGAAGTATATTCCGGAATCTCGCACAACAAGCCGCTTGTCGGGCCCCTCGGGTTATCCTTGTTCCCGAATTTCTTCCCGGAGTCGGGAGCGAGTTTTTCAAGAAAAGTTACGTCCCAAAACGCTTGTGTGAGTGCTCTGGTGTATTTCGGACATTTTCGCGAAATTCAGACCCGTGCACCTTGTGCGTCCAAATTAAGCCAGGATCATTTATCAAAACCAGCGGCACAAATCCCGATAATCAGAACGTTATTAATATGGAAAGAAGGACAAAGATCCGGGGATGCCAATGAATCAAGAACGCTTGTGGAACCGCTCAACCTCGTTAGATTCAATCCCGTTGAAGACGCGATCATAATCCTCCTTCTGATCACATCTGGCGAGGTCGCGGGAGCTTCCGACCCGGTCCGATACGTTTCTGGAGAAGAATTCTCTCGCTCTTCGTTGGAAAAAGTAGAGAAGTATTTCGTTCCGGAGCAGTGCGGACTATGGTATTATGAATCGGTTTCGAATGTTCTGAACCACGGAATCGCACTCAGAATTGTCATCGGGAACAGCGCACATGAACTACCTTAAACACATGTGCTGGCATGCGCCCGGGTGTATCGGAAGAAGAGCACCGGAGTTTTGACGAGGTGGGATAAGACCTCCATGAGTGGTACAAACGGAGCCTCGACCGCTGCACGACTTGCACGATCGAGGAGTTGAGTACCTCTTCGCTCAATCTCGAGTTCAGCCCAACAACGACGGATGACCTCAAAACAGGTGAATGGGTAATGTAACTCTTCTGCTTTCCTGGTCGATGGTTACCGTTCCGGTCAGAGCCGTTGCCCTCGTTCCGAGCGCGGGGTGCTTGACGGTGAGCACGTAGTGGGGATACGGCCGGGGCTGTTTCAAGACGGGAGCCGAAACGCGCTCAAACGAGTTCACCGTGTGTGATGTTACGACAGGAGAATCGAAAACGCGAGACAACCCGAAGGTGAGTGGAGTCCAAAGAGCTTGATTGAACGAGATCGCTCCGATGCAATCTGTCTGGAGTATGTGAAAGCAGGTCGATGTTTTTCGAGATTACGATCTAGAACGATCGCGGCAGGAAGACTTATGCCGTCTTTGAAATGGAACGTTCCATAAAAGGCAGCTCGATCGATTATTCAATCACTGCTAACACGGACAGACCTGTATTTCGCCCCGTTGACAGTTGGCTACACCGCGAGCGCGTTCTGAATACCCCATTCCATCTCATACAAATCGACCATATTCCATCTCGACCAGTCCTGAACAGGATTCGGGGCTGGGCAACTTGTTGACCTATCTGATTCGTGCTGATACTCGTTGGCGAACGGGGGCTGAGCAGTATGCTCATGTCCATTGAATGATGGATGGGGTGAGCCGGACCGGGAGGAAAACAGTGTTGCTTCCAGCGAAGGTTCTTGCTGATGACGTTCTAGGAGTCTCATGGAAACGAGAGACAATTGTTCTCCACCCGAGCATTCGTCAAACGGGAGAGGTGAACTTTGCGTAAAAGAAAGAAGTAGGGAATGATCTGATCTCAGATTCCTCAGGGGCTCCGTGAAATTTGGCTGCGACCACTGATAAATATTGAGAAAAGTGTTCGTTTCTGGCATATGGTAAAATCAACCGATCCGCCCCCCGGGACAATTCCATCCGGTTCGAAATATCGGGACTGACAGCATTGATACCTACTGATAACTGGGATCCCAGTTAGAATCGAACTGAATTTGTTTTTGAGTACACGAAAAAAGTTGCAATGCGCGAGGACCACGGCCGAAGAGCTCGAGCCGAGGCGACGAGCGGCATTCTTCGCGAACCTGTATCCTAATGATGAATAATGTGTCGATCCTCGATCATTTTACCAGCTTCAGACCTCGGAGGTTGGCAAGAGAAATAGGAACGGTCCTCGCTCCGACGGGCTTCTTCATCGAGCCCTGCCGACGAAACCTCGATGCCGGACATTGTTCTCAAGTCACGACGCGTCTTCTTCATACGGTGCCGAAGATTGGCTAACATGGCACGTCGGCGTGTCGAGAACGTTGCGGAGTCTATTGAACAGAACTTCTGCTCGAAGTCTCGGCCGGAAAGCAATGTAAGCAGGCTCTCACTTCATCTGAGGCACGTCGCCTCAGAGTTGTAGAGCGAGGAGAATCTTTGCACGAGGACAACACCGCATGACGAATGAACTTGTAGATAGCTGAGAGCAACAGATCCAGACGGGGCATCCGGCAGCTCGTGCGATCATCTTGCCAGCTCAGTCGCTCTCCGCTGCTCGACTGGCTCGGATAGCGGGCCGTTGAAGAGCAGCACAAACAATTTCCTCCGTGTGCGCTGGTCCGAGATGATCGTTGATGAAGTTCAGTCGGATCGACAACTGAGCTCCAGCAACGGAACGAGGTCACGTTCAGCATTGATGGACGCGCCCGGAAGGCTCGGGAGCGGGTCTGATCTCTCTGTACGAGAGAAGGCGCCAGCGAAGCTCTTCCGCAGCCTCCGAGCGTGATACGCCTCCCCAGAGTTTTCGGAGTCGATTCACTTCGGCGACCACGCACCTTTTGGCTCCACGCTGACCTCACATCGAATAGCATCCGTCTTTTGTCAGTGGGTTTGGACCCTTCGAGGAGCTTGAGGTATTTCCGAACCGCACGCTCGCAGAGGATCGGAGCCGGTCCCAGAAACCGACAGATGTGCGTCATCGGTCCATTTCGGGACGTAAAGGAGTTTGGCAGGTGTTTCTCCAACAAAAGGTTGCTCAAGTCGGTGGATGCGGCGAGATGCCGCGATCAGCTTATTCTGAACGAGCCGACTGTGTATGTGTGCGCTGTCTGTCTAGTTCGTTGCACAGGCCTGGCCGTTTTCGTTGGGCTTATCTTATCGCACCGGCAGGCTTGTCGCTTATCGCGCTCTCTCTCTATCGCAGACTTACTCACACACAGCCACACAAACACAACGTTCCCTCAACGAGTCGGCGGCATCCGACCCCCTCGTCTCCCCTTCGTGTTCCACGGCCCTGCCTCTGCCCTCCTGACTTTCCATCGTATCTCCACCGCCGAGCGTCTTATCTGTACGGATGGTTCGAGTCTCATAGTGCTAGCTCGGCGGACAAGTCAGCCTCACTTCGGTATGCTCTAGTCTCACTTCCTGTCGGATCTCCTCTCGGCACAGGTCTCCATTCCGAGCGTTCGAGCACTCGATGATATCCGAGGGAAGGCCTCGCTGCGGATCAGCGGTTTACTTTCGACGTTTCCTCGTCGCGGCAACGGTTGCGGAGGGAACGTTTGGTCCGTCAAGGTCGGAAGATTTCCCGGCGGCGGAGGAGGCGTTTTTGAGGAATTCGCTCGCGGCCAGACGAGATGATTGCATCTGAGGGAGCGATCGTTTGAAGAAATCCAGACTATGAGCGCTTGGCGAGAACGCGCGCGAGGTCGAAACTGTCGGGCGAACCGTGCGGCGATGAACAGCAAGAGGAAAAGGGGACCGCCGAGCGAGAAAGGACACCCTCAGGGGGGCGGCGGGGGAGGGAGGGCGGGGTGAGGCGGGGCTGGCGGCGCGGTCTTATCGTTTCTCCACATACTCTGTGTTCCATCTATTTTTCAACTGATAGTGTTTCGTAGTCGTTCCAGGCGGGGGAAAGGCCGATAAGCTTGTCGTCCTCACTACGGCTCGCATCGTTCCATTTCTTTAACTGTTTCTACGACAGAGCTGGATTCATATCAATAGTCAGCTGGAGCCTTGTTCCATTCGTCTTCCAGTCAACGTACCGCCTCGACTTTCTCAAGGTTTTGCCCACCCCAAACGCTTATGCCCTGAATCCAGGATCCTCCGACACACCCGTCCGGGGGCTGTAAACGCCACAGCTCGCCGCGGCTAACGTCGTGTCTGTTCGTGGGAGTTCCATTCTCCTCCGAGGATTCCCGTCGAAGCTTCACGGAGCTTGGGAGATCGCCGCACAATCCCGACGGTTCCCAACAAGAACTTCACAACGAGTCAACCGACTCGTGAGTGACTTCGAAACTCCACGAAGAGCTCAAGGAAAATTCCAACGATCATTTTCGCGATCGTTTCGGGAATGCATCGATCTCTCGGCTCCGTCGGGTTGGGGAAAGCGATGAGCATGTGAACGGAATTAGTTTCGGTGTCGGCGCCTCGACTCCGCCCCTTCTCCCCTACAATCGCGACCCTCCTGCTGTCCTACCGGGAACAGTCGATTCCTCGGTAGGCTTCCGTCGCCGCGCTGGATTCGCCGATTTGCCCTCAACCTCCCTTCATCCTCCTTCTCGTCGTCCGAAATCTCCCTCGATCTCTTCCCTTTCTCCTTCTGGTTCTTCAATCTCATGCACACTCTCGTTCATCCACGCAGTCTGGTGGATCAAAAAGATTCCCTCGATATCTCCCGGTTGTCCTCCAGTCTATCCGCTACGAGTGCATGAGTGGATGAGCGAGCGGGTTTGCGCTCGGAAAAAAAGGGCTCAAAAAGCGTCGGCCGCTGCTGCGGCTACCGCTTGGAGGGAGTTTTTTGGGGACGGCTTTTGGAATAATATGCTAGAAGATAAGGGACGAAACCCGGCAGGCTCGTTCTCTCTCTCTCTCTCTCGATCTTTTGCTCGTTCGTTCACTCACCAGGACGGATATCCATTCCGGCGTCGGCTGGTGGTGATATTATTATTACAGGAGCGGCGGCGGCGGCAGCAGCAAATTCTATTTGCTCTTATCACCACCACATGGATGGGTGGAAGCTCCGATGGCTCTTCGTCGCCTCGTGCTCTTCCCGCACTGAGAAGCACGACGGGTAGATCATCCCGAGCTCCAGTCTGTCTTTATCTCCACTTTGCACTTAACCAGACAAAACATCGAGTTTCTCACCTAGCGAACCTCATGACCGAACGCGCTCCTTGCGAGATCCACCTCGAAAGCCCCACGAGGATCGATGCCGGTACGGGTCGACTCAGAATAGCCCGAGGAAGGGAGCAAATCACCGGCCTGGATGGTACATTCAATTCGAGATGAATAATCTCGGTAGCCGGTGATCTGAGGGAATCCTGGAACCGATCGCGTCCAGGCCGAGGGGACTGCTGACGCCGCCACAGTAATCCCCGCTCGAGAATGAGCCTCGCGTTCCGGTACTCGAGCCGAACTTCTCCCTGGGACTCAACTGAAACGTTCGCGACGCAAAAACTGTCCACCGTTGAACTCGAGTAGCCGGGTTAGCAGCGCCATATCTCTTCCACTCATATGACTATCACGCACGCCTTCGCTTCCATTTGAGCTGCCCTCGTTTTATCAGTTAGAGTCAAAGCGAGGCGGGGGGAAGTTGAGCGAGACCACGGACTTCAGGGCCAAGGCGGGGTCGGGAGAAGGGTTCACAGGGGGAAACTCCGGCTTATGAGCGCAAAGCGGGTCGGTCGTTATCATCCACAACTAATGCGAGCTCAGTCTTTTTCATCATTTGCAGGCCCTCCTCCATGTGGTGTCAACGTGTCACTATCGGGAAACTGGGAGCCGAGACGGTCGCGGACTGCAATTCGCCTATTTGCTCTGTGTTTGGAATGACAAACGCTCGAACGTTGAAGGAGGATTCGGCGAGCTATTCCTGGCTTCGAAACTCAATATATCTATTCTTGATATCAAATCGAGGATCTGTTTGTTTGATCGGTCTCGATGAGCACCCGAACCATTCAGCGGATCACCATGAAGCTTTCGATATGCTGTGAAGCTCGTTCCTGGGGAGGTCATAGGCCAACCTCCTCCTGCCAACCCAGATCCCTTTCCCCCCGCCCTTGTTGGCATCACGGAGGTCTGAGCAGGTATCGAGGATTCCTTCGTTTGTTTGTCTGCCTTCGATGGAGTTCAACGCGATTGATCGGATCGGCATGTAACTTGCGCCCTGGTGTGGAGCGGGCGTCCGGGGAAGACTAGGGCTCCATCAACTTTGGAAAATATGGTCGGAGCTACTCGAGGATTGTCCCAAGGCTTCGATATGCTTCCGGAATGAGGTTTTCAGAACGAATTCGCGGGATGGTTCCTGGGAAACCGTTCGAGAACTGTCCTGGTCATGCTTGTGGGGAGCTTCGTGGATAACCCAGATCGGAGCCCGACTCAGGACCCGACAAGGAAAACCGAGCTGAGGGCTTTATGGAGCTTCCGAAGTGAGTTGTTCCGATGCCCTAGCTAGACCTCACTGAGAAGCCGAAGCCAATCACGAGAGGAAATCGGACGCAGCTCTCGGCAGAATACCTGCCAGACAGCCCAACCGGCTGAAGCCTCGGGAATGAATGGATTCTCACAGGACTTCAGGTAGAAATGGATCCATTCACGGCTGCCATGTACTAAATATGCAGTTACTCGAGCAGTTTCAATTACGTTCCGTAGGGGGCGCCACTGGCGGGCTCCAACCGCGCTTTCCACCTGTAGATCGTCTCTAAATGAAGTCTTAGGTTCTTGGTAGACAGTCGATGAATAATAATCTGATATTCGTTTCTTCAAAGAAACGAATTCGTAGAGTCGAGTTCTAGTGCCTGAATTTCGACGAAACCTGTTGCGAGCAGTTTCTAGAGGAGGATCAAAAATGATGATATCGATGTTGGCCGCCAAGCCAGGTCGATTCAACCTGCCGCATCAACTCTCGTCGTAGTGCATGCCCGACTAGTTTTCAATCATCAAGCCCGTTGTGAGCCCGCTCTCCTTCAATGGAAGAGAAACAGTTGTGTGAGATGTTTTTGTGAGATGGTGAAGAAAGCGGGCTGGGCGAAGTTTTTCACTAGGTCAATTCATTTCCTTTGAGAGACAATTAGATGTTCCTTACATCCCAAATCAGTGACTTACATAGATGGAGGGAAGGCGTTCCCGAGGCGTCAAGGATTTGAATCGAAATCAAGCCCCGTAGCGGATACCGGGACGGCCCGACGAGCGAAACGGTTCGGTTCGAACACCATCCGTCGCCGAGGGATACTCGACAAAGTCAGCAAAGCAAAGCATACCGTGTGTCTGGTCACCGACGATACGGAGTGCGAAACTCTCTCCGCTATCTTGGGCAAAACACTTACTTCCAGCATCCTTATTATTCTCATTGTGAGTATTTGCAAGCGCAACGCGTAATTTATATGCTAATACATCGAGCACAAGCCGTCGAGGAGCTCGTGAGGCCGCCGACCTGGTCGCGTGTGGGTGCAGGAAGGCCCATCAGCATCTGGCTGACGATTGTCCAATGCTTCAAAAATCAGGCAATCACGGCGGTGGATCACAGGGTCTTTTCCTCCAAGAAGTGCGCCGCGAAGATGGCCTCCGCGTAACATTGCGAGACACATCGCAACTTCGCCGTTCGGCAATCGATTCATGTTCTCGTCGATACGGGGTCGGAGGTATGTGGGTTGGAGCTGATGGTCTCGACGACGGCGCCCACCGATGACAACAATAATGATGATGAGGACGATAGGAACGCCGTCGCGTTACCCAGCCGTAGAGAAACGGAAAGGGAGGCCGGGAGGGGAGCTCCCTACTCATCGTTCCGAAGGAACGGTGTGACAACAAAGCGTTTGAACGAGATTTTTAGCCAACCAGCCTATATCGTCATTGTTGTGAAAAAGCCCCGTCGTCGATGCTGGCTATCGGCGAAGGCGGCTCTTCCTCCTCGCACTCGACGACGTTGTCGTCATCGAATGCTGGTTCTCGTATCGTTTTATCGCTCGAGCAAGGCGGCTTTCAGAGCAATCGAACAAAAAATTAGAGCGCTTTCCCAGAGATGTCCGCGAAATATAGTGGATACAGTGGAGGACGTCCGTCGACGGACCCTATCGGAACCGCGCGCCGTTCAACGCTCGCAGATCTGTCCGTGAACGCCCGTAACGGAAGCGTGTCCGCTGAGCTTATCGTCCTTCAAACTGCCCACTGCCGAACTGTCCGGAGGTGCTGCTGCTGCTGCTCGGAGCCAGTTCTCGCAGTTCGAAGAGTGAGACGATTCCAGTTTCAACCACTGGAAGCTATGACGGTGCTCCTCAGGATTCACATCCATGCTTCAAACACCAATTCTGAGGGGAGCATACGCAGCTCTCGCCGACGAAGCATCCGCGTCCCCTTCGGATGACTGGGGAGGGTTTGTCCTGGCGTTTGCAGGACCACCGGTCCAGCGGGTCGAATGGTCTTCCGTGGTCCCGGAACGATTCTCGGAATTTTCCACCTTCAACCGGGATTGGGGAACGAGTTTATCGCGACGAAGTGTTCCTCGGTCATCAGGCCAAAAGTTCAGATTCTTTTTTAGAGAGACGACCAATATGCAGCGAGGGGCGCGAGTTGGGCTGCGTGTTCAGATTGTGTGTCGATTGCGCGCCACGTGTGCTTGTCTTGCGACCAGCAACACCCAGCCGGGCGCCGGAAGACCCGCTGATAAGGATTTCCGGTTACTTTATGTCGTATACGCGGTGTTGTCGTTGTTGCTGCCGCTGTGCTCAGCCGGCTCACTCGCAAACTGGCGGTTCGTTCCTGCTGCTGTGGTTGTTGTTCTTGCTGTTGCTGCTCTGCCACCAGTTAGGCAAAACTTGATAGATATGAGACAGCCAAATGCCCGCCTTGTACCCCGCCCAGGCCGACGGCGTGGCGAGGAAAGGAAGGAGCGAAAAGCCCGAGAGAGTCTGCGAAGATGCCGCGGAGAGGCGGGGGAGACCGCATCCAAAAGGCGAGCTACAGCTGACCATTCGAGCGAGCGACGGAAGGAGGGGTGGGAGAAAACACACAAACAAAAGCAATCGTAAACAGCCTCCCAGATTGATAACAACCGAGGAATGAATGAATGAATGAAAGTGGGATGAATGCCGTTATTACCTCCCCATGCCAGCGGACGCCACAAGGATAACGCCGCGACGATTTAGCTGCAACTTTTATGACAACAACAATCGCCGGCAGTTCCACCTGCCCACAGACCGACAGATCTGGCCAGTGCCCGAACGACCGAGTCGCCGAGGGAACTGGACTCTGACGCGAGCGCATTCGAGTAAAACCAGATATGTTCTCCGAAGCTCCTCGGAATGCAAGAAACGCCAGCTGATGCATGCGTTCATTCGTTGGTCGCGAAGCTAGCCAGATGCAGCCGATTGGGTTCGGCGCTGTGGCCGTTGGGTCGACTTTTGCGTCGAACAACGGCGCTTTCGTCCCCTCGGGCGCCGCTTGGTCACTTCCAGTATCCTCTACGGAGGCGGTGACGCCGGTATCTCGCCAGTCGAACGACGCCTTGTCAAAACCAACCGCTCCTCCATCTAAACCCTAGGTCAGCTAACCAAAAAAGCCAAATGTACCAAGCCCTCCGTTCTCTTCCGTCGTCGTCCTCCTGTGGTCAGGAGTTTAGGTGTCCATATATCAACGCATATTAGGTGCCACCGGTAGATAGGTGCTGTCGCCGGACACCAAGCAAATCTAGCCCGCGGGGCGCGCAATGGCCGCACAGAAAGAGAACTCTCGGCTCAGGGAGCCGGATGCGGTTCGGAACTCGTCTGCTGCAGGTGGCATCCAATTCATGGAGGAAGCTCATCACCTGCGCTATGGTCTCACATCTCGACCAAGGAACCGAATCCGAGGCCTCGAACAGGTGAGTACGGCTAGATCGGGAACGGAGTCCATGTCGAACCGTGAATCGGAAGTGGACGTTGTTGTCATTTCAGCCCCTGCTGCTGTTGTTGTCAAAAACTGAGATCAATTTGAGTTGGGTGCGCGCGCGAGAGGTATCTTATCTCAGCACGAATCATTTTGCTCGAGCTCTCCTCCTCGACGCCGCTCACAGAGCTGGTCATCGCTTTGTCGAATGTTCGACTCGTTTTCCGAAGGAAGTGCTACCCTCGGGTTGACGAATTTTTCTTCTTTGCTTCTTCATAAACAATTAGCTCAGTGCCCCCTCCAGCCACGAGGAAATCCTCCGCCGCCGAATTGTTCCCTTTTCTGGCTTTCCCGAGCCGCGAAGGGAAACCGCCGGACTCGTGTCGGGACCAACGGGCCTTCGGCAGCGTTGACGTAGAATGGCGCCGACGTATGCGTTCGGAGCCTCTCATGGCCTCGACCGCTTGTTGAGGTGTCAGTGAGAAGATGAAGATGGCGATGATGATGATGATGACGGAGACGCGGACGATGATGCTCCCACCTCGAGACCAATCAGGAGAGTCGCCGCCCCGGGCTAGAGGCTATAAGCCATAACATAGTGACGCAGAGGATATCTCTTAGCGATAGTTGTCGTGAAATATGTCGAAGAGATCCGTTCTGCCCCGAGGGGCGGCGGTGCTACTGGCCGTCGTCGAGGGTGACAAGCTGGACATCCTCGTTTGTTCAGGGAACTGTGCCGACCCCACATCCACATCGAGAATCAGCCGCCTGACCTCATGCTTCGCTTCGTGATACTCCTTGTCATTCTCACATTCCCACCGGTCGACCCAAATGAACCGCTCTTCAGCGAACCCTGGAAAGCGCGTCCTTGAGATCGATCGGCCGACTCGCTAGCGATCTCCGAAGACGGGATGGACCCCTATTCCTCTCGGAATTTGGATTGACTTCTGCAGGAGGTTAGCGAGCGGAGTCGGGCCGCGAGGAGCGACGGGTGAAGCGAGGAATATCTGTCGGGAGCGAGGACAGAATTATAGAATCGAAAAGAGACGCAACACGAGACGTCGTATCGCTGTCCCGACGTCTCAGCCGTAGCCGCCGTCGTCGTCGTGGTGCTTCGCCACGCCGCCGGTGGGTTGGTCGTGGCTACGCCAGGCCAGGCCTGGCTAGATAGAGCCAAGAAGCTCTAAATTAAGCGAGAGTTTCTCAAAAAGAAATGGGCTTTTTAAGAGGAAACGAGAGGACGACGACAACGGTCGAGGAAAAGAAGGAGAACTGACGTGTGCGAGAAGTCAAGGGGATGGTGAAGAAGAAGCCGCTCCAGCAGCACTGGTAGAAAGATGCATGGCGACCGCGATTCTCAGATAACAGCCGCCAAAGTTGAGAAGGGTGGCACGGCTCCTGCGGAACAATTTTCGACTCACTTCTATTTCCAACGCTCGACTCTGTTCATTCACAAATTACTCGCAGGTTGGATCTCATTGGCCTCCGATGACGAAGATTCGAGAAGAGTCTCCTCTTCGAAGACTCAATTCCGCTAGAAACTCTGAGGATTCCAACAGCAGACCACGATCTATGGCTGAGTCCGAGTTCCAGAATCCTCCACGAATCCGGAAACCCGCGAAGCATCTCACGGAAGCTCGTGGACGGTATTGAACGATTGTCAATTTAAAAGGCGAGCAGCTAAGGAGTTCGGCCGATTCACAGTTTCGAAAGCCACGAACAGTTGGAACTCATTTGAGAGTATCAAAAGCTAGAGGTGGATTCGTTGCCGCCGCCGAAAGCGAAAAGGAAGAGGAGCCACTAACCCACCCTCGGAGTCTCTCATCACGGTGCAAATCTGTAATTGCAAAGATCAACACCATCTGATGGAGACGAAGGTGCTGCTTCTTGGCTTCGTAAATGGCTTCAAAGATATGCTCTCTCCAACCCTCGAATAGCTGAAATTACCTTTTTCTGCTAGCTTCTTTATCCAGACCGCTCTTCGAGTTCACCCGCTCCCATCTCAGACAATTTGGGCAGAGGAAAGCTTTTGAAAGACGAGATGTCTTTCTCTGCCTGCTTGTTGGAGGAATTCGACTCGAATTGAGAGCTCGAATCTCCGGTGGCCGGAATCAAGACGAGAACTAGTTCCTCATGCGAGTGACGAGGGCTCTCGCGACTGGGTAGGAGGGTGGGAACGTTTGCATCAAAGAAGTTCCAAGTGAATCAACAAAGAAAGCCGTCGTCGCGATGCGCATGAGTAGATACCATGAACGATTCGAGTTCTTGGAATTTCGTCAAGGGAACAGTACCTAGAATCACGGCTTCAATGGTGTAAAACGCTTGGAGAAAGCGACAAGCTCAAAAACAGTGATCGTCTGATCGAAGGAGCTCGCTGAGCAAAAATTAGAGCTAGTTCATACATTTAGCCGACACGGCTGATACTTAATTGCTTGTGTTAGATCATAAACAAGGCCACAATACGCGAATAATTATGGCATCCATTAGCTGACCCGAATTGGTATCCTGCTCAATGATAGAGACGCAGCCGTTTTCCGCGACTTCGTGTCGTGACTTCGTGTTCCAAGAGAAAACTTGTAACGAGGTCTCCCGTCGCACCTCATAATCTACCATCCAATAATTAAGAGACGTTCTTACGGGTCGATATCCGCTGACTCAAACCGAAGATGTTTTTGAGCCCTCAGTCGAAGCTATTTCTGCGGAGAAATTGTGCTGCTGAGAAAGCGATTCCCAAACTTCTCATCATGGAATTCTATACCAAACGCTCCTCTAGCACGCATGTTTTCCAGAATATCTCCAGGCCGGGAAATCACAATACCGCTTCGTCGGAGTCGATTGGAAGCAACGTAGCTCATTGATCTTTTATCGACATGGAAATACGGGGATGGTCATTTTGTGGGTTCAATCGCTTTCTCTTCCTATTGCTCGCTCGTGTCGGAGAAAATTAAGTTATTCGAGCCCTCCAATCAGTAGGTCTCAACTGCGTGACTATTTCTCCGGGGAGCCGCTTTGGGTTTAGAAATAGGGTCTCACTCTGAGAGCAGCAAGCCAGAAAGCCTGCCTTCGAGTTTCCTGTCGATCTCAAAGATAATGAGTTTGTGTTGGAAGAGTCTTTTGTATGGAATCCTCGATAACACATTGATACTAGAAGTTCTCCAGATTGCTGCCATGACGCGAGAGGCGATCCGTATCAGATCTTAGAAATAGAAGAGTGCACTAGTGCAGTTTCTCGCGTGTCATTCCAGAGTTGCGGAGAAGGCAATTCGTGAGAATTTTTTCCTCCCAGACGCATGGTGCTAGAGTGAAACCCGGGAAACGAGATTTCAAAGCGCCCCTTACGCACCAGTACTCATATGTTCGCGATGGAAGAGCTGGCGAACAATTTTTTCCCGTTCAGAGCAGTGAGGAGCAACAGATAGCTGTATTAGCTGTTACGAACGTCGTTGTTAATCTGACCAGAGAATTCATGTGCAAACCAAGGGAGACTCATGATGATACATTCAGCTGCGGAATCCTGTGCATATCCTGTCTTTCGACATAACTCCTGGACAGGACATCCGACTGGGTTGGAATTCACACCGAGATAGAGTTTCAGCATCCGGATTTCGTGATTTCCATCGTTTCTGAGGGCAATACCACTGAAAACTGGAGTCGCACTGCTTCACTTGTTGCAAAGTTACGCGCTCATATCCGTTTTCGCTGTTATTTCTGGATGGAACGTCTCGTGAGCTGAAAATCGTCCCTTGCTCGGAATCCGAGTCGTGATTCCAGAATCCCTTCGAAGCGAGATCGCCCATTTCCATCCACCGCGCTCGTTCGCTGTCCTCCACCATTGAGCCCCCTCGATCAGTGAGTCGACGCGAAGTTTCCGTAATCTTTCCCGGTAAGGTTTCACACTGCTTCACTACAGAGGAAGCTGCAATTCACATCCGGAGCTCTGTTGAGGAGCGATTCATTACTCGGAGGAGTCCAGCCGGCAGCGGATTTACTAGATTCCAGGGAATCGACAATCAAACTAGGGTATCCTCTCGATTGCGAACACTCGACAGCCCATCCACCGCTTCCAGTTTTTCTGTTACCGGAGAAAGGATTTCCGGACTCTGACGGTGGAATTATCGTAAAGAGCACGGAACCCAAGCCCGGTGCGAACTTCCGGACCGGACGAAGGTAAGTTACATCGAAAAGCAGGGGTGCGTACACAATTTTGTAGCAGAGTGTGTGAGGGCCAATGTCCCTCTGAGATTCACAGAGTTCCTGAGCAATGATCAGAAAATCGCGGAAACTGTTTCGGTGGTCTTTAGAGGCTGCTCCAAAGCGGGGTTCTGGAGAGGACACCGCCCTCCACCCCCTTCCTGCTCCGCGCCCCTGAAACCGACTGCATGTTCGTGTCTGAGCAACGGACTGCTTCACCAAGCATCGGTTCGATCTGAAACATGCACCAGGTTGTCCACGCGGTCTCCTCGGAACTAGGGCCGGGAGGTTTTGGGTGAATTCTCTGAAGCAACGTCGTTCTGACCATGCTTTTCGGAAGATTCGGGATAATTATTCCGGGACTCGTTTCATCAAATCTTTGGGGTGATTCTGGGGATACTGAACCGAAACCGACAAGTAGCTGTCGGAGTACTTGACAGAGCGCAGGATCTAGCTTGGTTCCTGTAGATAGTCCAATCTGAAATATAGCGAAACCCAACAGAGAAGTTGAGAGAAAACCTGACGGCGGGACCTAGCCCAGCCTGGCCGGCTTGCGCAGTCGGCCAAAGCCCCTGTTGTGGTGAATTCTCTTCCATCCACGATTGAAATACGCTGTAATTTCTGGGGAGCGTGTGCGCTCTGAAGCCGAAGTATAAGCGGGCTCCCTCGCTGAATTCTTTCTCCACATGAGAAGGCCCTGATTCTGCCTTGTCATCGATTGGAAGAATAGTTCGTCGCACTGAACTCGTTGGTTGGGAAATTTCGATATGAAATGAGGTTCTCCATAATGTGCGGCGAGGCATCGAGCTCTTGTTCCGCTCAGCAATGTCGCCGTTTTGATCTTCCCGGTTCGAAGTTTTCTATGAAACAGGACATGTCCGGAGCTCACCAAGAGCCGCTCCCAGGCCCTGTTATGTCGTGCAAGGCGCAACTCCAGAAACCGCTGCGTCCCGGAGGCTCGAGAGGTTCCGAAGAATGGGAAAGTTTCTCGCGCACCGTTTTCGGAACTCAGTGGAGATGAACATACACCTCAACGCACCAATTGATCCTCCGATCCTCGATTCTCGAACGGGAGCCAAGTGATTTCGGCTCGGTAGGATCAGTGTACGCAGCCGCGTTTCGCGCGTCTCTTCTGACGATCAGCTAGCAGCGGCGGCGCTGCGGAGTAGGCACCAAACGAGCAGGCCAGCTTACAGGAATCGGGTAGTTGCACATCAGTGCAGACCACTCGTACGACTGACTCTACGTGCCGAGTCTCTTTTCACTTTTGGTCGCTGACGACGAATGAGAACAAACTCCGTCAACCAGAAAATCGAGTTGGTATCTCCTGGGGACCAGTCGGACACTTTTGACCAATTGGCAGTGAACTGCCCTTCGTATGGCTCGGAGTGCCTCCAGATTTTCGCTTGTCTCGTCGACCCCCCTCCCCTCGCGTTCGCACCGTCTTAGCCGATCCACTCTCGAGGCCCCTTCCATCAAGGGAGCTAGGCTTCTTTGTCTTTTCACGACTGGAGAAATGGCTGCGCTCCCTGCGACGCCAGCCGGAAGCGACCAGCGATGCGGCGTCGCCTCCAGTGCCGCCCTCGCTCCGTTTTATCGGAGTTGGACACATCACCTCGTTGAGCCTGTGCAGCAGGAAAACAATTGTGAGAGATGGGATGGAATGTTCGTCGCTGTCAACTGGTCCGTTCGCTCGAGAGGTGCGTGGAGAGCGAGCCAGGAGCCGAGCAACAAGCCAAGCGGGAACGAGGGCGAGAGTAAAGTGAAACACATTTGCCAAGTGCACGACGGAGAGCTGTGCGGCCCCCACGTGCAGAAACACCCGCTGGCAGCAGGTAGACAAGACTTCTGATGATGAACGATGACAGTTCCTGCGAATTGGCGAGAAGGCGGGAAAAACTCCGAAACGGGAGATATTCGCCAGAGACAAAAGAGATCACCAGCTCCGATTCAACGGAGCTTGCAGCGGCGGGAAGGAGCACTCACGTATCGCTTGAGTAGAGAAAGAAAATCTTCGTGTCTCTCGGTGAACTCGCGCAGTTGGCTTCGCTCGAAACAGTGGTGATAACTCAGTAATATATTGATTTAAAATATGATTCTCAGGGGGCGATTCCTCGTCGCGATGCCCAGCATATCAGAACCGTTCGTTTGGCCTATTCGCTCGTTCGTTTGCGCTCTGGCTCGCTCGCTCGTATGGCGAAGATTGCCGAGGGTATGAATCGGTTCTCGTGGGAGACCCGGGTAAGCTGAGTCTACACCACCGAGCTTTTTTCACTTTGCAGCGATTCGACTCGATAATTTCCACCTTTGGAAGGGGGCAAACTTCTGTATTTCGGCGCCCGGCACTGTAGCATCCGGGAGCGCAGACTGTCCGTGCGGAGGATAAATCAGCGGCGGAGAAGACGGACCGGAGTCGACCTTCGAGCCGACAGCGGAACTGTGTCCATTCAACATGAAATCGAAGGGAAATACACCGGTTCGAGGGTAAGAAGAGCCCGGACGCCCCGGGAGATCACCCGATCCGCAGAGAGATTCCCCATTCGCGGATGTGAATGATTCTGAACGAAACCGATTCCGCCACACCCCCCCGCAAGAAAATCGGCGAACGATATATGTGCTCAAATGGCTCATGAACAGTCCCGAGTTTGGATCATGGTTCACACAAGTGTATCTCACTCCCCCGTCTCCAGTGCTGTGTCGTTTAACGGCGATTTCCACCTCCTCTCCCATGCGACAGGCTGTGAAGTGGGTTCTGATTAAAAATCTCAACAGTGCGGAGAAAAAGCCAGCCATCTGAATCAAGTGCGTAACCTGCGCCGTGGTGATAGGTGAGTTTTGCGCTCCTGAAAGCACTGACCTCGAATACTCACGGTAGGCCTCGATGGCAACACCGATTTCAACGCATGTGGCGATCCGACTTCGCCTCTCCCCAACGGACTCCGATCTGCAAGAACTCCGGTGCGGAGATAACGGCCACGCAGAGGCCCGAGAGAACCAGCATCGCGAAACCGTTGGGTATGGAGGGCTTTCGAGCGGCCACGGGGGTATCTAGAAGGGCGCGAGGGCATCTGAAGGGATCCGGAGGGAAGGCGATTGCGGCCGTTGTTACAATAATTAACATTGCAGACAACCGGAAACACAACAGAAAACTCAGCGTCGCTATCTAGCGCACACTCTCTCACAGCTGCGCCGGGTAACCCCTAGCCGTTGTCGTCGTCGACGTCGTCGTTGTCGTCGCGGCCGCTGTGGCATCGGAAAATTAATTAAGGCCCGATGATGTCCTGAAGGTCTTCTTCTCGATTTCTACTCGTTGTGCATTTTTTTCAGATGGCAAACCCTCCCATCATCATCAGCCGCGGCAGCATACCGCTGACATCACAGGAAAAACGAGGGGAGATCAGTAACGGGGGACACGCAGATGGGGAGCGGGAGCAGATGTAAACGACACACGGGCGAGCCGGAAAAAATGAAATGACAAACTTGTAATCATCCGGTTGCTGAAGCTTTCTGCCGATAACGAATGTCGTTAGGATGTTTGTATGTTCGTGCGTGCGTGTGAGGTACACACGCACGATGCGGCACCCCGTGCTCGATATGGATCGAATAACCTTCCACACGAGCACGCAATACTCATCTCGCGGAGAGCCCAACGGTGATTTCCAGGCCATCGATTCCGACAGAACTTCCTGAGACCACCACAGCATCAAGAGACTCCAGTTTAGCGTGTTTTCACGGAAGTGACACTGTGTGCAGTGCATCGTGCGTGGCAATAGGACTTAGATCCGACTCCGTGGTGACAACTCCGGGTGTATGGGCGCCCGAACACTAGATACCCCCGAACGTCGAAGTCGAGTATGAAAAATATTTGTGTTGATGTTTGCTGAATCTCCGACCGCCACCCTTTCAGCGCGCGTGGCTCTTCGCGGCCTCTCCTCCCGCTGTCCTCCCAGCAATAATCGTTCGTGTATTTCCGGCCCGGTTTCCGGTAACTGACTGCGGCTAACACTTCTTGGTGCGCGTCCGATATGGGCGGAATCAGCTTCGTGGGGGAGAGGGAGACACTGACACCGGGGAGTCAAGAAGAAAAAACGAAGGATAGAGAGAGATAGTGAAGCTCCGAACGCAGAAAGGGTGAAAGATTGAAGCAAGATAAGCCTCAACGAGAACAGGAAAAAACAGCTGAAAACCACAAACATCCAGCAGAGGAACACGTCAGGAAGCGATAAAATAGGATATGTGACTTCGATGATGCTGGAGAGGGGAGCACCGTGCCTAAAAACAGGCCGCGAACGGAGTTTCGTGGTCGGATTGAACTGGAGACGATAGCAAAGGCTCGCCGTGGAGAGGGGAGGGAAGGCAATGATGTGTTTGCTGAGTTTGAATTAATCATTATCTGCAGTCAGTCAGGGAGAAGGCAGAGCAGCAAATATCGGCTGCCGCTTGCGTCGCGAACGCCGATGGTTGTGATGATGAAGCTCACCCATGATAAACATGCACACTCCGAATCCACAAGAACGAGTTCTTCCCCTCACATTAATAATCGTGATTAATTGAATCTGCCAGCTTTTTTGTTTTGGAATGTTTTTTAATTTTTTTGCCAGTTCTGAGCTCGAGCACACGCTCCCGTCGGTACAGTCCCTGATCGTATCTGTCTGTGTACGCGAGTGAGGCGTCAGCGTCGTTGCGCAGAGCCGCTCCGCGAGTCTAAACCGAGCCCGCACGATGCTCTATAGCAATTGTCCACGACTGATTGCCTTCGTCAAAGCGAGTTTAATCTTCATTGTCGCCACCGCAGTCGAACGCCGCAAGCGGTGAAGAGACACACGCTGTTCTCTTGCTCATCGCCAGTTAATGGATGTCGAATTCGAAACTTTGTTCCCTCGGCCGCGAAAATGCGTCCTCGCGTGAGGAAGTTCTCCGCATCGCGTGGGATTGGATTCGCGGATTGTTTTCGAACGAACCATGCAATGGGATTCATCGCGCTGGCCACTCGACCAACCCGTAGGTCAGAACTGTCTCAGAGCTTTTCCAGATAAGCCCGCCCGCCGATCCAGGCGATTTCCTGCGGCTCGCGTACTCGTCAAATACCCTCCCGCGAATATCCGCGCTTCGGAAGAACCGCGGTTTTGGTGAGCTGGAATCAACAATGTCGCGGTCGTGCGGTCTTGGTTGTCAGAGCCCGACCGGTGTTTCAAGACTCCCATGAACACTTCTGTGATGGTCGGTGTTAGGACATGGATCATTCAAGTTTCCATGAACTCGTTTCGCACACGATCCAATTCCCATCGACATCGATCCAACAGACGACTCAGAGGATCAAGGACCCAATGACTCCGGTTATCATTATCGCTCAACGAGGATTAGAGAACAAGCATGGGTGCAAATGTGTAGACAAGCAGCACTGCCGACCTGATTGAGAGAGCTGCGCAGAGCGTGACAACCCCGGCAGGGGCGAGATCATCTCACGAGGCGTTGTTGTCCGCTCCGCAGGAAATGGCAAGCAGGCCAGGCCGGACAACGCATCTGCGGCGACAGACTTTGGGATCTATCTTTTTTTCCTCTCGCCTTGGCTTTCGTCGCTCTCATCTCAGCGCGACCAAAGCCGTGGTAGCGAGACCACAACGCAAGGCTGCTCAGAGATATTCCTCTAACTTATAAAAAAGAGAGCCCTAAGCCTGCTTAGTGGTCGCCTCGCTTTAGCCTCTGTGTGTTATCGACTCGGAACACGCTCGCGCCAGATCGCAGTGCGCGGCTCATGCTTCACGGTGGCATCCGCGAATGTATGGACGGACAGCGGTTATGCAGATCATCTCGGCATCCCCGGGCGTCCGATCCGTTCTGATCATCTTCTTACTCGCTCACGGATCTTCCGACGGCAGAAAATTAGTATGCTGCCGCATTCCCAGCGCTGGGAACTCAGAGGGCGCACGCGCCGTGCTCCTCGAAGACGGCCAAAAGTGAGCTCTTCGCGCGTTCTCCTTCACCAGAACCGTCTTTCGTGCAGCCGTCGGAAGCCGCGCTTCGGAATCAGTGGTAGCAATCGGAGGAGTGTCCGGTCGCACAGCAGATCTTACCTGAAATCGAGGAGTGTTCATCAGAAGCTGCGCCTTATCTCTGTGTGTGGGGAACGCTCGATGGAGAACGCTTCATGAGCTCGGATGAATAAATTGGGAAATCGGTAGACGTAGGACTGCCTGGTCTTCCTCTGTTACGCCCGAGCGGGCGATCGGTCGATGCTGCTCCTCACGGGGATAACTCAGCTCTGTTTAGTTGAGAAAAGATTTCGATCTTGCGCGGCGAGTAGTAAATAGACCCTGGGGAGTTCGAATAGATAAACGAAGAGATAACACAGCTCACTCATCGTGTTCGAATTGAGTTGGGTGTATTCCTTCCTACAATCTCGGAGGACTGTCCTACCGATGCCGTTATCGTTCCTCGTCCACTTCGATAGCGCCGAGCCGATGACAGCCGAGTACCGATCCGTCGCACGGCGATGGGATAATAGATTCTTGACGAAGGGAAGTCCTGTTTGAACTCATCGACGTGGGCATGAGACAGTTATGTGACTACACGCCCGATAGGGTTCGGAACAAAACTTTCCACGAAAATCACACGCGTCCCAAAGTTTGATGACTTTTTGCGCGTCGATCCTCTGGAGCAGGGGCTGACGAGGTCGGGGCCCGAGCTTCGGTGCTTCCGGGCAGAGCGTGCGACTCGAGACGGTTCTCCAATCCCTGCTCCAGAGCTTGCCAACTCCTTGTCCGGGCAAAATATCTCACCATGTGTTCAGGAACTCTCGGTTGCGACGGTCTGAATCCCCGACGTCCTCCCCTCTTTCACCCTACTGTCCCCTCGGTCAGCGTTCCAAAACGCCTGGAACGGTATCAGGGCGCAAAGATTGGCAGGCAGGCAGGCGGGGGAGCTGACACCCGGGCGGAGAGACAACTCAACTCGCGTATCAGTTGTGCGGCTTCGGCAAGGGTCAAATTGGAAAATCAATACTGTTGACACTCAATTATATCGCACAGAGCGGGGTAGAGGAGGTTCATCGAGCCATCGAAGGGGCGACACGATATCCACGATGCAGGCAATAAGATGGGGTAAGGAGTCGGCGTTTCTGGGCGTGGATTCCGCGGGGGAGCTCCTGAGTGCATATTGTTGTGCCATCATGACTCGGCAGCACGCTTTGTCGTTTCTGTTTCTTGTCGTGCCGATACCCGCGAGCTCCGTTTGAATATATTGATACGATGGCGGCTCCCTTGCAGCCTTTCGAATTTTTCCCCTTTCCTTCTCGCTCCCCCTGGCGGCCGCGGGCGCCAATCGATGCATTTCAATGATGATCCCTCCGCTGATAACTCCTCCGTCTTCGGCAGCGACGACCAGTCTGTCGTGCTTTTGTGACACTTCACCCCGGATAAGATAATTGTGGCCGCCACGTTCTTTCACAATTTCAAAAAAACGAGGAGAAGAATGAGCTCCTTCAAAACTCTCCGTCCTATCGGGCGCGGCTCGTTTGACTCGAATCGAGTCTTGTTCGATCGTTCGATTACTCAATGTTCTCGATTCGTTGTTCCCCGCTCGGCAACTGGAGCCTCGCTCGACGAACTTCCCGATCCCAACGGGCTGCTGCTGACGAGGATAATTTTGAGAAGCCTCTCGAGAACAGAAACAAGGTTCCCGAGGGCGGAACCCTTCTGTCGTTGGCGTTATCGCAGAATCGTTTTCGGTGACCGGTCCCGCAATCATCTTCGGAGTTTCAAAACCCATGTACGTATGGTCGCCGAGGTAACGCCGAGTCAGCCAGGGCCGTTAGAGCCGACGCAGCGTCAACCTTCGGCGAGTCGTTATCAGATAAGGTGCTCTATGACTGCGGCCGACGGTCCATCACCATCAGCACGATTAGCGCTATAGGACATAATTCATTTTTTTCAGCAATCCTTCCACGGACGGACCCAGCTGTCTCCCACGTGAGTCAGCGGCCCTTGCTCGCTCCCGTCGACCACAAAACGGAAGCACCCGCTTAGAGGACCATGGATATTGACCAGGCGTGGGAACCCAGAGCATGCAGGCCGCCAGGCCCGCGCATGCGTGCAGGTGAGACTCACGGGTGACCCCGGGCGAGGTCGGTCGCTCCAGATGGCGTCAATGGAACGACGTCCCTCGTATATCAGAAGATAATTGAGAGATAATAGTAGCTTGACAAACACTCTTTGCTCTCTCAGGTATCGTGGCTCCCCGAGATTGGGAGGAATCACGGGGTCTAAGAATCTGTTTGGTTCACTATTCCGTCACCTTTCGGTTTGTATCACTGCTTAGCGGAAGAAGCGCTGCACGACACATTTTCTTAGCAGCGTCATTAGAAGATTTGGAGGGAAGATAAGTATTACTGCCTGCGGAGCTCGACCACGTGTCTGGAACACGGGGCGGTAATAGCGCGCAATATACAATATTTCAATAAGCGTGCGCAGTCTGATTAGCGTGAAGTATGGCTATCTCTCCTTTTCGAGTTCGTTGATCTAGGAATCTCATTCGTCTAGCGATTTAATCAGAGCTTTTTAGGCTCCATCGACGGTGCGCCACTCTTTTTTCCGCCGCTGCACGCGCGGAGCGAAGGCGGCACGCTGCATTACCTCGTCTGTTGTCGTAAATCGGTCGAGATATCGCCGCAAGCACGAGAAGTCGCAAACCTAGCGAAACGTTTGACAGACGATTGCAATCCGCTCATTTCCGATTCGTTTTCATTGGATTCGTCGGATGCCCAAGATCTGAATCAGTCAGTTCTGGAAGAACAGGAATAATTTTCCAGAAAGTCTGGCCCAGCGCACGCCGAACTCCGAGGAACGGTTATGGATGCGACCTTGAGCTATCATAACGATGAATACATCGTTTGTCGCCAGATAAGAGCTGACCGAGAGCTGTGAATAGGAGTGGCGAAGTCGTCTCGCACGTAGTGTTGTCTTGCGAGGAGCACCTTCGGTTCTTCCTGTTTTTCTCCACGTTCCTCGCTGACCTCTCTCGGATGGGAGCCCTTCGCAGAAAAGGGAGGGGAATCGGAACGATATCCAGAGACAGGGGTCCCGATTAGACATCATATTCCGTAGTACGGAGTACGGCAATTGAATTTCCGTACCGGGGCGGCGAAAATGAATTTCCATTTCAGGAAGTACGGAAATTGAATTGCCGTACTGGGCCGGTACGGAAATTCAATTGCCGTACTCCGTACTACGGAAAATGATGATCGGGACTCCCGATAATGGAGTTCACAGCCAGCGTTGGGCTCGATGCCGAAAACAGTCTACGCCAATGCAGCAATCATCAGAACGAATGTGACTCCAGAAGTCGCTCTCATCTCTCAAGTTGCGCGACAGGAAAAAAAGGATTGATTGGCGCGTGAGGTGATCTCTTCTGTTTCAAAACCACAATGCTGCTGGAGCCCGGCTTCCTAGTGTTCCTCCTAGACATTCGCATGAATTTCTCAGTTGTGAACGCGGCTGTGAATCACGTCGTCAACGACAAGAGACATGGCCTATCGAGCGAGCAATCAATGACGCCCACTTGGCTCGGACGAGTTGCAACTGTACAACGGCCGCTGGATGAAGAAAATTACAAGAATGGGCGAATGACGCGGAAAATCGGGGCGACGTCGATCCATATCACATAATACAACGATATGAAGTTTCGTTCGTTTTGAGCCTCAAGTTGAAGATAACCAACAATTTGTTCGGGAGACAGGTCCTGTTTGGCAAGATCTTAAGAGTCTGATTCTCGCTTCTGGTTCTGGCCAACCGCGAACTGATTAGATATATGTAGATGAATAAATCACCCGCATATCTCCGCAGTCTTCGTTAACCGTGTTGATGGGGCTGCGCGGTAACTATCTCGGGATCGGACAACTTCCACGGGAACACGGAAACTCCCGCGGAGAACACCGGACATCCCCGACGATTCAGTTCAAGAGACACCGTCGTCAAACTGCGACTCATGAGAATTCTGCGGTTTTCCTCCACGGCGATGCAGATTCACTGAGCAAACTTTATGAGTCAACTGATACGGAGACGAAACTCAGATCTGAAACCATAAGCCACCCGCGCACTCGTCTTCGAGAAGTAAACGGAAATTACGTCCTCCTTCTAGTCCATCTCACGTCCTGAGAGGATCGCAGAGCGGCGATTTCAACGTTCACCGGCGCCCGTACCCGTTATACAGGACGACAGAGCACGCCTTTCCCAATGCATGTTGAATGCTCTTCTCTCACGCACGGTTCACCATGCTGTCCCAGCTCCTAACAGATGTGAAGTCTTCCATGTTTTTCTTCTTCTCGTGGTGGCCTTCTGGTTTTGGCGCCGACAGCCGGTGGTTTGGTTTTCTGGCCGGGCGGCTCACAGCAGAAAATCCGCCATGGTATCGAGATGCTTCATCTCCTTCGCAACAGATAGATTGTCGGATACATTTATCTTCCTTTGTGGATCACATTGAATGAATGGTAGACCCAATCGGAGATCAGATAAACGATAGCTCTGGCATCACAGAGAAAGATGAAAACGCAGATGACAGCCATGGGGTTGATGAAGTGGACAACTTCCATCATGGTGGCGTGCGTTGATGGCAACAGGGATAGGTGGGGGCAGATGGTGCTAAGGCATGTGTTCCGTTTGGGGGCGGCTCCCTTTTCTGTCGAAAGCTCGACGAGAGAAGATGGGAAACACCATCTTCCAAGAAGGGAGGGGGGGAGGAGGAGGAGGAGTCCGTATCGACTGAGTTGTTTTTGCGTTCGATGCCGATGATCGCTCCAACGTTTCGATAGAGACAGATGTGCATTCAACAGATTCGACGATGATACGTCCTGAAAGATTGTCCGTCTCAGTCATGAACGGGTCGCGTTGATTACATCGCCGCGATGGACGCCGCAGTTGCCTCGCCGTTCGGCTGAACGTTTGGAATTCCTGGACTGGTATCCTCGAAGTCAGATCAAATGCTACGTTAGGAGCAAACGGGCTTGGTTCTTTTCTCCGTGTCGACGTTGATGGGACGACGTCTCACTACGGAACGAATTACGATCAGCGCAGACGACTGCCTCCTTCTCGATTGGAATATCCTGTTCTCGGGTCCGAGTGCAATCTCAATCCTTTCTCAGAACATGGCCGCAACGAGAGATATCGATCGTTCTCACTCTCTCGGAAAAATCTTTCGTCACAAAGAAGAGTTGGCTCCGCATGCCCAAGAGGCGAGAATTCACATTAGGCACATCATCCCCCCCCCCCCCCCCCCCCCCTCCAACTAATCGTCGGACACCCGAACGAAGTATAATCTGTCGACAACTCCGATGCAAGATTTCAACGAAGGGAGCACCGCGATGCGTGATTGACACAAAAGATCGATCAACGGCGCGACTGGTCCGTCTCGAAGCGCCCTTTCTCGCTTCGGAATAATGCTGTGTTGATGAGCACGTCCTTATCGTAAGTCATCTTCACTCTATTCGGTCGGAGTAGGAAACGCGATGGGAGCGGGAGGCGCGGTCTCGTCGCCATCTTCACGGCAGCGCTGTCGAGATCGTTTCCATTCGCATATTCGGCAGAGTCTCATCCGCTCCTAAGTGAAATCATGCCGTTCTTGGAGATTGGGTCTGAAAAGAGGCTGAGGATGCGATATATGTGGGCTGCACCAGAGGACGCCCTGTTCCGGTTTATGTAACTTGTTGGCTTGCAGCGCGGCTCCGATTGATCTGCATGAACGAAGCGAGGGACGGATCCACAGATAGATTGCAGATGCCGACAGCCTCTGCGGCTGGACCGACTGGCTCGTTGGCGCTCTCACTGGCAGAGTGGAGCACTCGTATCTGCTCTAATCACTTATCAGTGGAGAGTTGCCACTCACTTCTCACTCAGAGCACTTCCGTTGGCCGAATTCCGGTCCGCGGCCGGGCGGGCGGCTGGCTCCGCTTGCCACTGCGTCTGACAACTATCTGTGAAGGCGTTGGAAGAGGACTGAGGATACGAATTACTGGAGAGCACAGGAAAATGGAGAGGAGAACGTCAGCAGAAGCGCCGGCCCCGCTGACACTACTTCTACTACAACCACCAACAGCAGAAGCGATAACACGCGACAGGGAGACGAGTTTTATCTGCGTCAGCAGCGAGAGCACCGACAATGGCTACGAGGGACACCATGAGTGTGTTGATTATAGGCCGATTCTGTGTGTCGTCACGGAATTGGAGGGGGGGGGGGCTTCCACGTGTCGGACGTCCTCCCGACCGGAGGAAGTTTCTCAGACACTTTGGAGCTTTCCAGGGCTGCATCGAACGTCGGAGGGACCTGGGAGATCGGTGAGACCCCTCCTTACGTGAGCGACCGATGCTTTGCGGGCTAGCCGATCGGAGCCGACAAAGTCGAAGCGCTCCGTTGAGCGGCCGTGGTTTGATTCGGATCTCAAACCGGTTGGCGGGGGAGCCTGGCAGCAGATGCTAGTCAGCACCGCTGTCGAGAATCAAAAAGGCCCGACGAGAGGCAACGCTAACAGCAGATACGGCGAGGACACCGCTTCCGGCTCTGATTTCGCTGATGATGAGACAGCTAAAGCGATGCCGCTGCCTCACTCGCGGGTGGGGTAAGCATAACAGTTAGCCACGCTGGTTGAAGGGCTCCCTCTCACTCATCCGAAATAGAGTTCTCTGGGCGGTTGCGCAACTCGTAGCAGGCGGTGTCAAAGCTGTCACACGGAGAGCCTGGACATGAGGGGACTCAAACATGACGGGGCTCCATCAAAGACGCGGGAGCGGACAACTAATTTCTCGCCGTCCGGCTTTGCGGCTTCGCTCGCGATGGCCCACGTTTGCGGATGATAGACACCTCAGAGGCATGGCTGCCCGAACGTGAAACCGAAACAGCAGCACCACAAAACGTTGCGGACGTCCCCCGCATCCCGGGAAATCCCGAACCCGCCCCCTTGTTTCTACACCTGTTTCCTGGAACTGCTTTTCAACCGTTTCCCGTCCCTCTGTCTCGATCCTTGAACTCGGAAAGCGTACGCAGCCGCTCAGCACCTGCTCAGTCGTTTCGTCATCCGACACGACGGCTTCACTCCGGACAGGAGACTATCTCCAGGTTTCCCTCAATCGTCTGATCGCGGATACAGGAAAGGAGTCGGCTGCGACGACAACGATGGAGGGAAGGAGAGCTCGCATGAACGATAAGAGCCAGAGGTAATCCTGCCTGCCCCTCCTTCGCTTATCCTCATCGTCCTCTGGTGCTGCAGAGGCTCCTTTGCTTCTGAGCTGGTGACCTGTCAATTTTCAACCAAACCTCGGCTGTGTCGTCGTCGTCGCCTAGCCAGCTCACGAACTGGCTGCTGGGCTCTTATCTTCCTTTTCCTCGTTGCCTGGCTAGGCGCCCTTCTTCCCCCTTCCGGAATGTATAAAGTGAACTCAGATAGCACGAGATAGCCTTATCAGGCGCCGAACAGCCGCTGGGGGACGCGATAGGCTGACCGGGGGCGAGCCGAGCCGATAACACTCTCAGCCGGCCGCACTCCCGCTTCTCCCTATGTGTCCCTCTCTAAATATCTCTTGGTTGCCCCTCTTCTGACACGACTGCGGCGGACGTACGTACGTCCGTTCGTTCTCGACGGTCCGCTTACCCCTTCGAAAGCAGTCACTCAGCTCTCCACCAAACGATGGTGGTCACCATATCTGTTCGGACGGCTCGGAACGATGTTCGTCGGGAGCGAACGAAGGGAGCGTCGATCAGAAAACAATGCACGGAGGCTCTCATCGCTCTTCAACACGCCCCGCACCAGAGCACGATTAGAACCGATGGTCGGAACAGCGATTCCGGACTGCGGTCTCACCCTCGCCGCATGCAGAAGTCTGCGAACAGATTCCAAAAGCTCCTATCTGAGGATGAGCGCTCCTCTGAGTTGACCGAGGAGCCCCATTTCAGAGGAGTCACATTTCGGAGACTTGGCGAGCATTCCTTTTTCCGATGCCGAACCTCGGCGGATCCTTCTCGGGTGAGGGGGGGGGGGGGGCGTTCCCTCCCCCGAGCTGTGCATCGTACGAATCCATGGCTCGACAATATCGGAGGTCCTTCAAGCTGAATTCCGGAGATCTCTCGTGGCGCCACCTGGGCGGGGAACAGGAACTACTCAGGAAAATGATGCCTCACGAACTCGGACCCTTCTGATGACCGCGATCGCTGTGGAAAACGTGAGCTCGTCCAGTGTGCTGCCGAAGTCGAGACTCTTCTCCTACTTCAGATCGTCATCGAACGACTGTGAACGATTATTTCCAGCGGATGTATCGAGAGAGACGGTCCAGCCATGCTCGTGGTAGAATCGTTCTCATCGTGTAGGAGAGAGATGCCAATCGCGTTCCGTGCATTCCAATCTCAACTCCGGGCCGGACCCTCGGACGGCTTCCCCTTCCGCCGAGGACGCGAACACGATCCTCATTCGAAGTTCTCCTTCGGCCGCGTAACAGCGCTCGCGCCGAAAAAAATCGGAGCCATCGTCACCACATCCGGTCAGCTCTCGTTGTCGGACAGGAGCGTTGCGCAATAAAAACAGCTGCACCCGATGCGACTTCAGCGAGCCGATTCACCTCAGGAGTCTCTTATACATAGTTGAAGCGAGTGAAAAATACAGAGCAGCGGAGATACTGCGCCTGACCCGTGAAACTTTACAGTCGCACACCCAGATAGGCTTCAGCTGAAGTCACATCTGACCCCGTAGTTGTATAAGTGGAGATGGGATGCGAGGGATCCGGCGGCGAACAGGAGCACTTCGTCAGCGCCGGCGATTGCGGCGAAATTTCCCCAATCTGCCGTTCGCAGGACCTGAGTCCCGCAGCTGGCCGGACGCCAAATTTGAATCCGAGAGGACCGGATGTTCGACTCCTCGGCCTCGTTCTGCTCAAACACTCAATAGGGGAATAGTGTGTTCATGTATCAATCGGCTGGTTCACCCGTATCTCTGGGGCATCAGAAAGGAACCCAATGGACCGACCAACTAACGACCGACTCAACGCCTTCGGACGCGATTGTAACAAACACTTTGATGACCGGCAATCGACATCGGTGGCGGCAACGACGACGAAGACGGCGCTTCTGGTTTCGGTATCGAAGATAACGCTTTCGGCTCGCTTTGACTCTTCCTCGCTGCCGCCGATTCTCTGAGGTCAACTCATCAGAAAGCTATTTTTCCTGTCCAGTGGACGGAGCGATACCCGTTGCCGATAGGACGCGCGGCGTGTCCCGTCAGCTCCGGTCGCATCAACGAACGCAACAAGAGTCACAACAAGGCCGGATGTTTCCCGTGATTTGCCGCAGAGTGCTCGGTAGATTCCCTGCGCACAGCCGACCAGTACACTGCTGCATCTATCCAATGCCGAGCCACAATACTTCGCGAGCGCTCTTCTCTCTCTCTCTCTTCGCGATATGCCAAGTCCGAAGATTCAGATCGCTTCTGCGACGAGCCAGGGTCAAGCGAGAACGGGAAAGCTTTTATTGCTCCATTCGACTGTGAGACCCCACTCCTGGAACCTCAACCTGCCGGCATCGGTTGTCAACAAACACCTAGACAAGTTGCCCAGACCTGGCGTAGCGGAGAAAAAATCAAAATACAGGGTGTCCCTTTCGTTCTTGTCTGTGGAACGACTTTATCGAGGTAGTTAAGTGAGCGTTTTGCTTTCGGTCTCGCATGACAAACACCGTGACCCGGGGGCCATAAAAACAAATTGTATAAACAAAATTCTCTCAAGAGCTGCCGGTGACAGCCGAAGAGACATTTTAGATAAAGTTTCGGGAAGCTTCGTCGCAACTCACAGCTGAGATGTGATAATTCTCCAGGAACACTCTGTGCCGTTTGGATATCGAGTGTCTTCTCACTCGTTGTTGGTAAATTCAGGAGGGGCTGTGGAAGGATTTGCGGCGCCCGACGCCACTCCTCAATAACTGACCACCGGGAACAACTGTCACAAAGAGCTCCCTAAATTGTCCACCGAGCCAGTTCGTATGGAGTAGCGTTAGCGAGCGGTTCCCACTTGGTCGCTCGCGTCGTACGGAATCAATGGCAACACATTTTCGCGGGCGACTAAGAATGATGAAGTATCGCTGTTCGTAGCTCCGCTCTAACTCCTTTCCATTTTTTTTTTTCATCACGGCTGTTATTTTATTTGTATTGGTCTTTCTGCGCCAATCGATCGCCAACGAACGCACTTGCCAAAGTTGCTCTGGAGACTTTTTCGGACACGATTGATGTTCGGTTGCGTGTGGTCCACTCTTAATACGTGAATTACGCGTGAGGTTCGCTCACTTTCGCTGTGAACCTGGCGATGCAACGTTCCGTCTCGACTTCCCGAACTTCGTGTGGGAGGAACTGTTCGAAAGCTGCTGCTGTTGTTCTTGCGATCTTCGTCGAAATTCCGTGAGCAACGCAGACTTGGTGAGCTCTCAAAAACGATGAGGAAAATTTCTCGAGGTGTTACGATCGCTGAGTGTGAATGTTTCGAGTCCCCACCTCCAGGGCATGAGAAAATGTACTCTGGGTCACGTTTCGCAGAGCGTGGTCGATCACGAGGATTTCGGCTCCGCTTCAAGTCCGGGGACGGTGCAAAACGGCTTGGTGAGCATTAGTCGGTGATTGTAATTCAACAAACATCGATCAGGATGGCCAACGGTGGACTCGTTTTCGGTCTTCGCGGGAACGCGCTCAGCAGATCATCCGCACAGCGGTGGTTATCTGGTCGCGATTTCGTCTGTTCGTCTATCCATCGTGAGCTATGGATGTCCGCCGTGGAAGAGCTTCAGATAAACTTTGGAAAAAGACTTGTTTTTCGATGGTACACCGATAAGCCGTCCGTGAATCTTTGTTCGAAAGCCGTATTGTTCTTTACTACGACGTTTCTCCCGGCCTTATTGATAGCGAATATAAGCTTGATGGCGGTCGTGTCGCCGATTGGGGATTTCATGATGGTTAGATTACTCGTTGCAAAAACGAGTACGATGCCTGCATGAGCGCGGTCCTTGGTCGCGAACGTTACCAACGCTGCAGACGTTCCACGATTAACGTACACGTCAATGAGATGAACTTTTTGACGGAACTCCCGGAAATCGTCGGTCGGCAGAAGAGCGAGCCTCAGGCGTTAATTCGGGAGATGTCCATCCGGTCGGAAAAAGGTGTGGCTGGATCCGGCATTCCGGAGTTTCGGGAGCGATGGAGATGTCAACAGTCACTATCGCGTATCTTGATGGGATCTAATCATGGGAACTTCGGTTGTGGCGAGACAGTTCCAAATGACTTGTAATTTAAGAGCTGAATTCGACGACTGATCTCTTGGTCATGAAACGTTCACAAAGGCGAACTCGACACACGATGAATGGAACCGCGCGACGGTCTCTTCGATGGGGCGGGCGATGCGGACTTCGTTTCGATTTTGGGAGAAACGTGTTGCCAAATCCAAACTCGCTCAGGTCCGTGTCGAGGAGGGACAATTCCTCTCCCCTAGATGGCCAGTCGAGCAGTTGTTTCGCGATGTTATCTCGGTCGCAGCAGCGCGCGATCAGGAGCCTGCGATGTCTGGTCGTTTCTCATGGTGAAGACCCTGGTGTTTCAGCAGTGTCTGACTTGTTGGCCACTCGGACGGATGAATTGCTCGATGCTTGACGGCCATCCGCCGGTGGTCGACGATATAATCTTTTCCGATCTTCTCTGACACGGAGTCAGAAACGCAGTGCCAGCCTGCCGGCGGTGCCGATGGCCACATCGTACGCTCGCTTCCCGCCGAGTGGTGCGTCGTCGGGTCTCAGGCGGCCCGCCGGTTAGTCGACGTTCGCTCACGAAAACCATGCAAGGGATCAAAACTCCGCGAGAGCCCAGCCGTCACCTTGTCGACGTCAGCCGCGGATGGCTGGAACAATACTCTTCCGAAGAACTGTGCCCACGAACAGCTCATTGGTTTCTGCTTTTCGGATACGCGGCGATTTGTCTACGCTGTGAGACAACCAGAGCTTGGAGCACGAATCTGGCGATTACATCTGGCCGAAGATCATACAGCAGATAAGCAACGGCTTCGTTGTACTTCAGCCGAATGGACGGGATATTTGCGCGTTCTTGGCGTGCGTGCTCACGCTCAAGTCCTCCCGTCATCGCTGTCTGTGTTCACCATTTGATGATTCGCAATGATTCCTATGCCTCGAGAGCTTGCGTAAATTACAGGTTGTTGTCGCTCGTGCTGCTCGTATGACAAAATCAACAAAGACAACAACCAGCGTCTCAGGAGCGAGTTCGGCTGAACGTTGTGTCGCCAGAGCGCCGTTCATTCGGATCGGACTCCTGGTCTGGCTTCTCGTGAAGAACAAAGCTTGTCCAGTGCATCGCGGTGCTTGACAGCTGGAACACTATCGGAGCTTTCGTATAACTCGCTCCTCGGACATCTCAGGATTTCCAAGCAGCGTTGCTGGCCAACGAATCGCCAGCGTACGAGTTCCGCCACCCACGCTCTACCCCAATCGTCGGATACTTTGAGCGTCCGATCCTCTTCTCGCGGAGGTCGGACCTACGTCTTGCGCTCCGATTTCGACGGGTACGCAACGCCTGGTCTTTGACGCCATCGGAATTCCGAGACGGGGAAAGTCAATTTTTGTTGAAGCTTTCCTTGAGGAACTGCGGAGTAACCAGCATAGACTGTGAAGTGCTCGACGATCTCCTGCAAGATGTCCTGCATGTCCGTCGACGGGTCCCTGGGAAAGGAAGTTGGCGGGTTTGGGCGATAGCCCAGGCAGGCTGAGAACGATATTCACCGATCGCTGATCACTGCGTCCGACGCAGATATTGCTGCTTGAAGGTGTCAAGGCAGAAAATATCTCGGATTCGGTCGAAGGCGTGGAATCTGAGAGTTCCGAGAGGGCGATAGCAAAGAGAAGGCAAATGTTTTGGCCGAAGTTCCCACAAACGAGAGACATCGCTTCAGAATCGACGAGGGACTGAGCTTCAGTTGATGGCACGAAGTGTTCAAGACGCATTTCAGCCAGACTTATTCAACTTAGTGTTTTCCTTCGATCAGAGCTCGTTCGAAACCCATCCACAATAGGACTGCGACTCAACAAAGTCTGAGAGGGGCAAATTCCCGATTGTATGACCTGATAGGACAGCTCTGACTTTGAATGCGGGAAGAGCTCATGCTGCTTCCAAGAATATCTGACTTCCCTCTTTCCTCGGCGGAGTTTAAGTACGAAAACAGATTATGGCTTTCTGAAGCTATGTGCGGCGGCAGTCGGAAGCTCCGCCGTCCGCCTGTAATTGTGATGCCACAACCATCGTCTGAGTTTTGAGAATATCGACAGCGGCCAACAGCATGCGTGTCGCTCATTGGAGCCGCGGACGCTTTTCCCGATGGTCCATTATCAGTTTTCCGGGATAATCCGCGTGAAGGCTACAGCGCCCGACTCGTGGAAACGAATCAAAAGCTCGTTCGGCTTAGGCTGTTGCCGCTCCTCGGGCATGATCGATGAATTGGGTGTCGCGCACGCCGCAACTCGCCTCGAGCGCGACGGCACGCTTGTCAAACGGCATAAAGAATAATCCCGTGAATATCATGACAAGTACAGACCTCACTCACACCCAGCTCGAGCCCGTTCGGGCACTCGTCGCGATGCCACCGCGTTTCGCCGATTCCGCTCGCGCTCATATCGGCGTTTTGGGAACTCGTCGAGGGAAACACAGAAAAGAAATGTTCGCGAAGGGTGTCGGTGGTCACGACCCTCGATGACTTCACGATGTGCATCGATCTGTCGGAGAGCTTCCTTCGGGCGTCCGTCATCAGCAATCACTCCGTCCGTCGTCGATGACAGCGACGTAAGAAACTCATCAATAAGTTAGGCTTCGTCGACGGTGGGTAGAGTGGGTGCTGAACGACGAGTGCGAATACTGGGCTGGCTTTTGATTCCGCTTTCTCGAAAACTAGTTTTCATCCACTGATCAGAGTCGGTTTTTATCATCTCATTTCATGGTTCCCCATTGGCAACTCATCCACAAACACTCCCACGAACATGGTGTGTTGCCCCCGGAAACGTCGGAGCGGGAGCAGCCGATGATTTGATGCATCCATGACCGCTTTGGACTGAGAGCGCGTTCGACGGAGGCCGCCGATTCGAGCTCCTGTGGGCAATGAATCTGTTCTTCGGATCTCGGAGACAGCTCACAGTTCCGTGGTGGAACAAACGAATCAACAAAAGAACAAACTCGCAGCGCGCTACTCGAACAAATGAGTTGGGCGGCGAGATCCGAGTCGAGCTCTGTCGATAATTTCCTGCAACAGTAATAAAAACACTCTGCGTGCCGTGAGCGAGCGGTTGTTCTTTAATCACAGAGATTTTGAGGAGTCCATCGTGCGGGGCCACCGCGCAGAGATTCAGATCAGAGCTAAATTCGCTTCGAGAACAAATTGATTCCTCTCCGACGAATCGATAACCAAACAGGGAGAAATGAGTCTCTCGAAGACGGGAAGACGATCTGATCCGCTCGAGAGCAACGCGGGTTAGAGAGCGTCGACATCGACAGCGGGACGTTTTCGCGGGTATTCAAGAGATATCCGTGCATGTATCGTGGGTGGTGAGGGAAACAAAAAAAAACTCAGCGCAGAGCCGTGCGTTCACCGCTCTCTCCTGAAGATCCGTTGAGTGTTCGTTGTAGGATTTCGCCGATAACCTCGAGCTCTGAACAGAGGGCCGATCGCGAATTTCGGTCGAGTGAATGAACGAGTGCGTCTATGAAGCAAAGAGCGCCGGCCGCAGCGGGCGAAAAAACGGAAAGGCTGCCGGATCTTCTGGCCGCTCCATAATCTCACCGACCGATCTCTCGGAGCTAAACCCAAAATCGTGATAAATGCCTCGGCTAAACTCCTCTCTTTTATCAATGATTTCCCTTGGATTTCCTTCCAAATGTCGCCGCCGGTGCGGCTGCCAGCGACTATTGATCATATCTGTGTTATTCTCCGTCCGTGGTTTTCTGTCTTATCAACCAGACGGACGGACGGACCAACGGGCGGGCGGGCGGGCGGAGGAACGAACAAACCACCCAGCTGGACAAAAAGTCGGACAACTGAGCAAGGGGGTTTCGTCGGTCTGGAATTCACGCGAGACGATATCTTATTCTCCAAAAACCGACTTTCATCCAGCGCCACAACTCCCCCCTCTCACTTCATCGTTTACGACTATCTTATGTCACTTGGCTTGATTACGCGGAAGGAAGAATTGTTTATGACCCTCACATTACAGGGACAATCAAAAACTGATCGCTCTCGCATCGATGAAGTCTTCGGTGATATAGCCCGCGGTCCCGATCGTGTTCCCGTCCACAGTGAATCGCATTCACTATCTCACGGACAACACAAAACACGCGCGTCTCAGCATACAATGGGATCCCGATTTTCTGTCGATCGAAACATGAATATGGGGAGAACAAGTCATTAGGGGAGAATACGAAGAATGGTGATTTCAGTCAGACGATCATGATTACGTGGTGATCGAGGTTGATATCGACCATCGGAGCACGGAAAGCCTCTCTCGAGTGTTTTCACCTCACGTTCTCGAGTGCACGTTAGCTGGACAACACGCATGGCGCGGAAGTGCTCCTGGCCAGCTCGAACAAAAGTACCGCTTGTTCCCTGCCGTCCTGTGAGGGAAGTCCAGGAGGTTCGTCGGATCCTCCTCGGCGAGCGTGATCGCGGTCGGAAACCGTCGGAAAAAACAGCAATCGTTCGCTCCGGAGAGATCCCGATAACGTCCGTCCATGTCAGTGAACCAGGCGTCTAGACGTGTTTCGAGCACAACTTCTCATTTCTCCCCACGCGATCTTCATTGAACTGGAATCCAACATCTTTACGAAAATATCGCGATTTTCCGGGTCGATCGAGGTTGACCTCATCAATCCGCATTTGATCTTCGATTCAGATGGTGACCATGCGCCTCGATCGAGGGAGATCTGATCTTCGTCCATGTGTCAATCGGTGACCGTGGAAATCTCGGGAATCGGAATTTCAGGATCCGAAGCACAGTTTCTACTTCTGTGATTTCCGATAACGTTCCTCGATATCGCATGTTATTTTGCCAATGTAGATCCAAGTCTTCTGCGTCCGTTCTTAGAGTTTCCATTGATGGCAGAACGTCTTGGAAACCCCTCAATGTTCTTCCCGCGTATTCACGGTAAGCGCATCGGCCTGCCGCCATGTTTGCACGGAGCACGTTGGGACCCTTGCAGAAAATCGAAATGGAGCTCTTTCTTCTGTTCATCGACGTCAATAGTCGGAACTCGCGGACGGCGCTCTCAAGATGGAGCCGTAGAGGAACCGGCTCTGCAGACACCCGTCTCAGGATTGTTGGGAAATCACTGAGACCCACCGCCGTACTTCGCTTCCTTCGGGATTCTGTCGAACTTATGATGTTATGGCAACGTTCTCGTAAAGTAACGGAATCAGACTCCCCGGAGCTTCTCGGAATACATCACGCCTTCCCTAGTCTGCCGTCATCGCCGCTACGTCGTTCCCGGCTCTCGTTGAATTCAACACTGATTTCTGTTCGAGATAAGACGTTTCATCCGATCCTTCGTCAACAGTTGGAACGGAGCTGCGTGCCGCTAGCGTTTACCGCAGACGTTGTCCAAAACGGCGCCCGATTGAAATAGTATAGGATTACTGAGGTGTTGTCGTGAACGTCCCCCTCGGCACTAAACTGATTCAGTTCTTGGAGCCCTCACCCACTTCGAGATACCGTCGGGGTTTAGAGAAGCGAGCCACGGAGAAGTCGAGAAAATCGGTTTGCTTGTCGATGACACGGAGCTCGTGTCGACGAGCTTTCAGAGGCTTGCTTCAGACGCTGTTCGAGGTGATGGAAGTGGGAACGGTGAGACTTTCGACAGCTCAATACGAAATATAATAATTATGATATAATACAATACGAGGTACGAAAATATCGAAGGAAACCGCCCGACGTGAGTCAAAACTCATGACCTTGGGAACCTTTGCATCGAAATTATGCCATCGCCCGGTTCGGATGACGCCTTGATGAACCCATCGCGCTCGTCAATCGTTAATCGGTGCGCTCAATGCTTAACTTGAACCGAGGAGAAGAGTTCTGGAACGGCCGCGGTTGAGCCAACAGCCGCTCGTGTTGAACCAGATATACCCCGGAGGCACCTCCCACCTTGCTCTCGGTTAGATGGGGATACGATTTCCCGCCATCGTAGAATACGGCTGTGCTCATGAAAAGAACTTGAGCGCCGAGATAATCCGGGGGTAATTACGGCCGATAACAGACCTATCTCAAGCTTTTCCATTGTTTATGGTTTTTTTTTTCTGCTTGTTCGCCCCTCAACTCCTAATCATGAGTTCAAGAAACACGTCCCCTCATTATCCTTTTGTGGGTCAGACGTGTGCGTGCTTTACCTTTCGTCGTTTCTCAAAACGTTGACGTGATTGTTGAGACGAACATCAAGTTTCGCTTTTGTTCGCGCGCGATGCATTCTCCGGCTCGGATCGAGAGAGCCGGCGAGAGGCTCGGCAAAGATTAAATGATCCTGATAATTTAGATAAGCCGGAGCTTCATTAACCTCGCAGTATTCCTTGAGATAAGCGCAAAGAAAGCTAATCTCATTCATTTGATGGAGCGAGCGCTTGGCATCTTGAAATCAAGCTCGTGACGTATTCACCCGTTCATTAGGAGAAATTTCAAATTCGGGAGATAACCGCCGGAAAGCACGACGTTCTGCTCGGGGAAATCCACTGCGAGTACATGGGGCTTCAAGCCATCGACTCGGATTGGAGCCTGGCTCACTCAGAGAGTGCACGTCCGATCGGATGATCTTTGACGAAAATTCGAAGGGGCGCACCTTTTGCTGGGCCTGATATCCTCCGGAAATGGAAAGCTCCAGACATGGCAGCACGGCAACAGTCACTACCACCGGCACCGAGATCACAAACGTGGATTGGCAAGTGTGTCTCACGTGATGTTTGTCGCCTGCGCGCAGTCACGCCCGGCTCGTACATAATATCGTCATGGCGTGTTCGACTACAATGGCTCCGTTCGTATCGGGACAGCGTCAAGTAGTGTCGGCACTTAACATCGCCCAAGCCCCGCCCCTGCCGCGAGTGAGTGAGCGATGCATCCTTTGGCACCCAGAGATGCGTCTTGTTGTTTCTGACATTGACCCGACAATAGCTTCCGTTCGACCCCGCCGTGGCTCCGATCCGGGTCCGAGATCTGATGCGAGCGAGTCGGAAGAGGCATGAATTCCGCGGTTTTTTTTTGGGGGGGGGGGATGGAGGCGGTTGCTCTCCAATCAACTCTGGAGGAAGGAAACGATTCCCCGAGTGGTCGCGGCTGAGATTCCGCGCTCTGAAGGCGCCGATGCCGATTGCGCTCTCTAGCGCTTGGCCACGGAAATGTCGACTGATCGATGGCTCGACAAAAGTTTAGATGTGTGACGAAGCGGCCTCGTCGGTATGACCTATTCCGATGGAGGGTGCGCGTCCCTAGAAGGACTCCCAGCAGGGTTGTCATTCAAGTGCAACTATCAGCACACCAGCTTGCATGTGCATGCTTGCGATAGGGTCCAGCTGCGCGGGAGGCTCTTGTCGAACAGCGTCACGCGTGGCGGCGATTCTCGTTGCGCACCGGGATGAACTGTCCGTTGTGTCAGACACGAAAAGCGGGGCGCGGTCGATCCCGAATCAGCACTTCGTTCGGGCTTCTATGTCGGATTCAAGGAAAGGATGAAGTCCCGAGCTCTTCGCAGCAAAAGGTTCATCGTTCCGCGAAACCACGGAAAGAGCCTTGATATGTAAAGAGCCGATGGCCGACGGCGGGCAAATGTCTGTGAGCGATTCTAACGTGGCACAGGAAAATTATGATTCCAGAATGAAGAAGAAATACGCGATAGGAGGCAAGGTGAGACAGGCACGATGACAGATTCGACTTTGGCGAAATTTAGGGCCTCTTTCTGGTCCCGCCGCGAAAGGTCCTGCGAAGGAGCTTTCGCCGGCATTGGCTGCCGGAACATCGGCGGAAGGACATCCTGGCCGGAGCCCTCGCGGGAATCCAAAACCGGAGCGGAATGCGTTCGAGACGATGGAGGACGTAGCTGAGGATGAGAGAGCTCCGACTCATTGCCTCTCGTAGGCTGCAGAGCAACATCTACGATTCGGAATGAGGAAAGTCACAACTATTCTAAGCTTCCGTCCACAAAATATCTCTCTCCCTGTGAAGAGTTATTCGTAAATCCTCATCGGTTCTTGGTACGATCGAACGAAATAATTGCAGGCAGACTGACTCAAGTGCACGGATATGTTGCCCTTCTGGCCAACTGCTCAGAGTTTCAAGTTGAATCCGCCTTTGAGCTGAACCGGGAACCTGTAGATATAATTTCCAGGAATATTATTCATTCCACAAACGGAAAATATCAATTCCTGGTAAAACGATTCGCGCAGAGATCAGTGAGTCAATCGGATGAAGGGGCGTGGTTCCCGATCCGGTGTAGGTCAACAACACGGGATCGGGACTCGGATCGGAGCCGCGAGAGCTGAAACAACGATACCTCCTGCTCCAATCTTGAATCTCCCGAGTATCATAACTGCTTGGAGAGCCTCGTTTGCCAAGAGCCCATCCGGCGTTTGTCCGGTCTTTGAGGCATCACAGCCGTGTATTTTATCTGCCGAATCCGCGCGCGACTTCCGGTATCGTTCCTGGTTTTCTCGTGACTCGGCGCGCTTAGAACACTTCGCTTCTCTGAGCTTCCGTCTCCAGAGAGCCTGATCTCTCATCCATCGGCGCTCACGGGAATCATCAAACATGAGATTCGATGGGAGCGTTCCGGCCTTGCATTCAGGCGCGACCCATACGAAAACAGGGAACAACAGGGCGGTCGTTGATAGGTGCCGCCATCGGGCAGAAACGCCGAGACCGTGTGGTGAAGATAAACAGCCATTACCTCGTATTCCTATTAGGACAAGACAATAGGACATCCGACACGGATAGCTGACCACGTGATGAGCGCAGTGAGATGAGGATGAAGCAAATGAACGAAACCATGAGCTGACGACGCCACCGACATGATTCGATTGATTCCGTTCGGGCAAACGAGGTTCTATCTCAGATCCCTGGGGAGAAGGTGAGGGGTATGCGTTTCCGCGACACATAATGAGAAGCTCAGTGAATTTTTCGGAATTATTCCGCTTGCGATGAGGGGATAATCTCGAAAAATAGCCTGAGCTTCCAGGCTCTGATAATGAGTTTTCAGAACGTGAAAAAAAATCCCCGACGGAGACGACTCCCATCGTTGTCTACACACCAGCACGCATCGGCGAAAAAGCGCATTTCACAGCTGTGGGTGACTTTGTGGCCGTTGATAACATCGCGAAAGATAGGTCGTCGGTAACGTTATTCACTTCATCACTCGTTCGCCTGGCGACCGGATAACTATCCCAGAGATTATTTGCTCGGCGGGTGCGAATATTGTCTTCATCCACCTAATTTATTCGGAAAGTGGGTCAGCCATCAAAGTTGCTGTGCGAGTTCTCTGAGCAACCGATTGAGCAGCCGGTGTACTGGCTCGACCATTCCATCAAATAATAAGAGAAATATCGATAATCAAATCAAATTCGCGGCGGCTTGTTGTAAATATTATTCAAAGTAATGACCGCTGTCGAGCCGTGTGTTGTTCGCTGATAATCGCGGTGCTGACGATGGGCGACTAAAAGGACGACTATATCGCCTGAATCATACAGCCCGAAGCTGCGGAGGGAATCGTAGCGTTTCCTCTCACGGCTGGTGGCGAAATCGGAGAAATTTTGTCGTGATCCGCTGGTTCGCGAAGATCGCTCGCGACCGGAAAGCCTTGGTTGAGAAGCTCCACTAGTTTTCGAACACATTCTGTGTTTGTATGATACTCCGTATCCACTAGAGACCGAATAGGAGATCAAATTGAGGGGAGAGGACTTTCCACCGATTTAGGGAAGTCCCGTTTGAGCTCGTCTGAACAACGGCAGCAGGATCTAGATGTTACGCTGAAGTTGCTCACAATCAGTGATTGGAAGCACCAAGTTCCTCGACTTTAATGGGTTACACCTCTGAGAGGTTCAACGAGCTGTTTCTCGGAATCGTAGATATGATTTTTCGAAGCCGAAATCACAGAATGAAAGTATTTTCCTCCTCATGTGTGAGATGAAAATTCTCCCTACGTATTCTATCCCGCAGAGTGTGGAGGATCGATAAGACTGAACAACGGAAACATCGGCCCTCGATTGATGCTATCAGCCCGCGCGGTCGGTGAACTATCCCGTGGCAACTTCAGCGTTCGACGCGTTCTCATCGGATGCTCATCGCTGGTCTTGTTGTTCAAATTGTTGAAGGATCTAATCTCTGCTGTCGTACAGAGGTCTGCGAACGTCAGCCACTCGATGGGTATTCCTTCTTCGTTCTCCCGCTTTCTCCTCAGCCGACTGTTTTACCTCTCCTGTCCAACGGCAGTTGCTGTTGTTGAGGGACTTATCTGAAAAACGAATCGTCGCGCATGCCGCGCTTACACTCGACCAGAACTTTATCGGCGCCGAAAATGGGTCTGCTGAGATCCTTCAAGCCCCCGAAAACCTATAATACGCTTGCAATTCGTCGATCCGGGACTCGCCCTCATCCGTCGGTGGTTAACGGCTCTCGAAGCCACCCACCACCCGACGTGTTCGGGCGCGCCCTCACATAACCCGCCGCGTCAAGTTGTCATTCTCGTAATGCTCAATATTTCCGGTCACAGGGAACCCCAGATAGAGACTTCAAAAGTATCGGTCCGCGGTGGCTGTCGACCTGTTATCTGGCGGGTACGCTTGCCTCGGTTCCGAAATTGGTGGACATGTAGTTCGCGCGGGATCGAGGGTTTGTCATCGATCGCCAGAAGGGTTGCTGTGATGCACTCACCGCAGATCGGAGTTCCACCGCGCATCGTTGAGGAATGTTGTTCCATGTTTCACTCTTTTGGGTGAGTGGCGTCGTACTCGGCGACGACGGGAGTGGATGTGTTCCACCTCCTCGGTGTTAACCGTGGCCACGGCTGAGTGTTTTTGTCCGCTTGCTCGCGAGATCAGTTTTCGGAAGCAGGAAGGAACGCGTTGAAGATCTTTGAGGCCAATCGCCAGGTAAGCTCGTCCTGCTGTGGAGTTCCGTCATCAGCTGATATCAGCAGCAGCCTACTAGACCTTAATGGGAAAAAGATGAGCGCTCTGACCGCTCAATGCGGACGATAGCCACCATCGCCGTTGCCTATACGAACAGATACTCGTCGCTCAGCGTTGACAGACAGCCGCTGGGCAGCATAAGTAGGTCGTTGCAACAAGATTGCAGCATCCTTGAGCCCTGCAGCGCGAGAACCGCCCGGCCAGCATACTGCTGCATACGCACTCAAAAAGAACTGATTTCGTTCCGTTCCGGGTCAAGCTCCCGACGACGAGTATGTTCGTGACGTTCGGATACAAATCGCTCCGGATATGTCATCCGACCCGGTGGATGGCTCGAGAGCTGAACGAAGGAATCTGAGACAACAAATTATAGTGGTATGTCTCCCCACGAACTGTGGAGGGACGCTTGTCGTCACCGTCGTTGGATGACACGATCGAGAGGCGAGAATCAGCTGGCGTTTAGAACGCGATCCGATGCGGACGCGAAACACAATCAATCCATTTTATTAACGCGGTTTTCTCTCCTAGCGACATCTTTGGGGTAGTTGGAGACGTCGCCCGCATTCAACTGTCCGAGCCCGATAGAGACTCGATCCTCGCAACCCATGGAGGTCTGTGCAGTTCCCGGATAGGCGGAAATTCAAGTTTTGCATTCTCGTTCGCTCACCAAGGTCCTGACGGGTTTCATTCACTTCCACTGAAACGGAGACACATGAACTGGAAGTTGGGGCTCGAACTCGGTTTTTGTGAAGACTCACCAATGGGGACAGCGCGCGGCTCGACACTTTTCGATGGTTGAGCTAACGCATTCATGAGTTCGGCCCGTTCAAGGTACATTTCTTCCGTGGGAAAGGATTTGTAGCGGACCGCCTCGAGTGGTGCATCTAGTGGAAGCTCTTCGGCGGGACGCGCGCCCGTTCGGAGAGCGACCGCATTATGCGCACTCCTCTCGGCTAGCGAGGATGCTCACGTTTCGGCCAAAAGTGCGTGCAAACAGTGCGGCAACCGAGTCAATGTGGATATCGATAGCTTTGCCGATTCTTATCGTAGAACTTTTTTCCCTTTCTCAATCAGACCTGGCTCAGGTCAGGATTCACGTGCGGGAACGTTCAAAGAAGCTCCAACTGGTCATCTGCGGTCGAGTCCTGACTACACATATGTGAATATTCCCGGCCGCCCAGCTCAGGAGAGTTTCGGGTTTGATTTGATGCGGACTCGGGACCACACGCCATTCCGGAACAGCCTAGCGATACGGGCTCCTGAAGTCTCCATCGGTAAGAATCCTGTCACGTCAGCAGTCGGCCATGAGCCCTAGTCTGACGTGCACGACAACAACAACTTGACGTGCTACCACTATCGTGGGATCGAAGATGGCCGCCGCGTTCTCCAGCTTCCAGCTACGAATTCTCAGATCACGAGCTGGTCAGGATTATTTTCCGGGCGAATTTTCTCGTTCGGAACAGTCGAGTCAACAGTACGCCGCGGACATAAATCTAGTGACTTAACAATAAATAAGAGCGGCCATTCTCAGAGCGGGTGACGACTCGGATGGTGGTGCTGATCGATCTCAGAAGCGGAATAACAAAGCTTTTCTCACGATCATTGAACGATTCCGTTTTCCACGAGTACTGGTCTGGACGATTTTATTAGTAGCGCAAAATTGCTGCGGACCCGAGTGGTTCGCCCGATCCCCCGATGCACCGACGACGATTGAACAAAATAATCGAGAAGTTCGATTCCGTGACGGACGGACCCACCCCTTGGCGCATCAACCGTAGCGGCTGCAACGCGACAACGTTTGACATATGAACTCAGCGCAGCGTTTCGGTATCCATCAAACCAAGCGCGGAAGTCCAACTGAATTCAGAAAATTTTCCTGTGACCGTAGGGGATGTCCGCATAAAAGATCCGAAGTAATGTCGGAAGCATCCGTTCCTCAACGACAACAGTGTTTCGCGACGACCGAGGAGTTGCTGCCCCCGTTTTCACTCCGAGCGCAAAGTGAAGCTAGCCCGGAAGCATCGATCAGCGTTTCATGTTCTAAGCGCCTGGTCTCCTCGGATGGCGCTCGATCGTGTGTTTGAGTCGTGGCAGCTCAGCTGAAGTAGCTTTTGTGGTTGGCCAGCGCCCATGACGGCGCGCTAGCCCGACGGTTGACCTGGAGTTTCTGCTGTTATCGTAAACACTGACTTTCGAGTCGCCGTAAGGGAAACATTACACCAACAATTACTCAGCGAATGCCGCTCGCGAAGCTAGAATTCCCATTGAGTCCGACTGACGAAGCCCATGAGATCCCCGTGTGCCGACATCGGGAACTCACCCTGGCACTCGGATCGCGGCACTGATGGTACCGCAACCGAACGATACATTCTCTAGTGCTAACTGCCGAGCGATCGCCCGGTGGCCGAGTCGCACCTGAATTTCAGTGAACCGGCTACAACGTCGTTTATCGTCGCTTATCTCACATTGTACCCAAATTGCCGAATGCCTTGTCGGTGTAGTCGTCGCCGTATCCCATCGGGCGAGTAAGGCGAAGCGCCGACCTCGGCTAATAGACGACTGAGTAGGAGTACCTTCTTTCACGACTGCTATTGTTCCGTCGCTATCCAACAACTGAACATATCAGCGAGCGTCTGTCAGTCAAACTGGATTTCAGCGTCGAAATGAACGAACACACTCACTAGCCGATCAGCGGGAAGAGAGACAAAGCGAGTAGAGTATCGTCACTTAAATTCAATGCTATCAAGCAGCAGTCGCTGTTCCGCGTGGCTACTTTCTCGGCCTGTCTCGTACAACTCCGCGGCTGTATCAGCGGCTGTATGACCTGCAGTTTACAGGTATCGAGCAACTTCTGAAGAGAACACCGTGTTCCGCCCGATAAGGAGTGTCTCTTTATCAGAAGAAAATAGTTCGTGTCGCAAACATACATCGCCACGCTCGCCTCTCTCAATCGAAGCCGGGAGTGAAATTTCTCCGGTGAAACGCACGGATCGAACTGCGGAAGGCGGTAAGGGACTGATTGTGAGTCCGTTTTCGGAGATGGACAATTCCTGAAGAACGATAATTACCTCACTCCGTTGTCCTTATCTATTCGCTTGGCTCGAGTTCCTATCTTCCGCCTGGAGACGGAAAGTCACCAAGATTCGTCAGCGCGTTCCCATCAGCGGTTGCAACCTGCCAATATGGGCAATATCAGTTCCGCTTCGGAGCTAGCGATCGCTAAAAGTCTCTCAGAGCTCGAGCTGATCTTCGCCGATTCGTGGGAGTTGTCGTCGAGGCTAGTTCCCCAATGATCAACAGGTACCATGGAAGTCTCACATTGGCTCTCGATGCCGTCGATTCCTCGAGGAGTCGGAGAAAATTGAGTGAGTCGATAAGACCGTTATCTGCGGCAGCAGCCGGTGTCGATGAGGTGATGTGTGGCCACAGACACAGCGTTGGAGCTGAACATTTCTTGACTGTTAACTACTTTGAACGAAGGATGGGTAACCCGATAATTGAATCCGAAAAGTAGGTTTTGCGACAGATTACACGGCCTGAACGGTTTCCAGAGATCTCGTGACTACAGGTCGGGAAAAATGGACAGTGCGACAGAGAACATCGGCTTTATTCGTCATAAGTTTTCCCTGTGATAACAGGTCTCTAACCGGCGAAAGCCAAGCGAGATGTGTTGATCCCCGTTTTTCGTCGATTTTCCTGGAAGCCACCCTACGTCTGCCGCTTCACATTCGTCGATCTCAAGCACGAGATACGAGCGCTGTCATTGATCGTCGGACATGCGGCCCCGCTCTTTTTTGTCAACGTCGCGAAAGAACACGACGAATTTAATAAGGAAGGAATATATTGGCATAAAGAAATAAAATACCACGGTCGAAGCATCGGGGAAGGTCTCGTGTCGCGACCGAGATCATCTTTGAATAGCGATGATATCCGAATATCAGAAAAGCCTGATCGAAAGCTTCCCGCTCTCTGTCTACAAATAACCTGGCCGCGGAGCCTGGTCGCTCTCCTTGGTTTTCTCCAGGAAGCGCACCTGCGGCTCTTGGAAACTATTTGTCTGTGTTTATACCCGCTCGTATACGCTGGCGCAGTGAGCTTGAATTTTATAAGCGGCATCTCTTCGTGGCTCTGGACAGAATCCCCGGTTCGATTCCTGTCACCAAGCTCTTGCTGCCCCTGAGGTGCGATGTAGCATCGGAAATCTCCAAAGAACTACTTATTGTTAGCACCCCATTAAAACCGATCAGTATCGAGTTCTCCGTAGATATCGTGGACTTCGAAGGCGTGCCTGAAGTCAGCAGAAATTCAGTCGAGCGATGGGTTCGAACGATGTTTTTTGGCTTTTCTCGGACGAACCGATGTCCTTCCTGCAGAACACGAATCCATTCCGACAGTTTTGGCCAATCACCAAGTATGACGATCTTCATATGATGAGGAACCGATCGCTCCTGCTCCATATTGAAGTGAGTCAGGGCTCGGAATTCCATTTCCATAAAATAGAACGACATTCATACTGCCGCTATGGAGCACTGGGAAAAAGGCAGGAGCACTTCTTGACTCTGCCCGAACTTTTCTCGTTCGTTTCATTACTGAGAACTGCGAATTCTTCCGAGCGTGTCAGTTGCTTCCAAGCCCGGATTTAACTTCAGCTCGGATGGTTTCGTATACTTCCTCCGGCAACCTAACGAATGAATGGAAGCTCATTTCTCGAGCGTAAATTACGCTTTCGCGCCAAGAGCCTCAGTTAGATTTTACTGTCAACCCTGAAGCGAAGCACTTCGATTCGAAAGAATTCCGTTTCACTCTGCGATTACCTCTGATTATTACTGTGATTTGCTGAATGTTCTCCTTTAGTATCGTTCGGGAAATGTGAGTGGGAACTGCGGATCGTTTCTTTACGTTAAACACAAAAAGATCAAGATGAGCGATAAGGCGTCCGAGACACTTTTTGACGAGGCAGCACCAGATCGGAATGACGCCGTAGTTGATTCGAAGGACAAGTTGGGCCCCTTTCAACACATAGTTGAGCGAGATGCATTGGAGAAAACAACAGATAATTGTTCCATATTTAATCTGAGACGGACAAGAACGGATCCAATGTGCCTCATCGGGAACCTGGCCGAAAAAGGATAGCCGCGATGAGTGATCGACGTTTTTCTATCTCGGTTAACGGATCTGTATCTAGTTTGCTCTCGTATCCGCGCCAGGGACGGATCTCAGTCGCTGGCGGTAGCGCAACAGCATCTGATCAGACAGATTCGATCTGTCCACAAATGCGCCTGTTTTCAGCGATATTCCCAAAACGCGTGCGACAGTGAGCCCACGGTTCACAGCTCAGGACAGCCCTCCCGGTGATGGAACAAGCCGAGATACAAGGATTTCCCCTCCTTTCCCGTGCAGCGACTCCAGGGTTTTTGGAGCCGGAACTAGCCAGAGTTTCGAGCGTTCAGGAACGAGCATCGAATCTCAACCTCCCGAAGTCTGGGGAGAACGCTCCTGGACAGAGTGACGCATCTTTATTTCGCTACCTTCCGGATGTCGGATTGAAGAAGACTCGTCAAGTTCACTTCGCACAGGGCACGCTAGCGCTTCCCGATTCACTCTATCGGCTCCAGCTAAGAAGCGTTTCTCGTTCTGTTATCTCTGAAAATGGAAATCACCGCCGAACGGCAGACTGATGCGAGGCTGCCATAAGACGGCAGTAGCAGGTGGAATGACAGGGGAAAACGCACTTCTCAGAACAACTCTAACTTTGTCGAGTTGCCACTAGCGGCGAATGGTACACCTGACTTTGTGATGGTGTGCTTCCGCTCGAAGAGGAAATATGAAAGCGCTGAAGCAAGAATACAGCGCGTCTGAGCGGCGAGTGTCCACACATCTGAAAATATTGAACGACATCGACACAGAACGAGCCGTGTTGTCGTCTGTGTCTGACTCGGCTCTTCCTATCTGGACGAATTTATCTGCGCTGTTATCACGCTGAGATCGGCGCAGATGATCCTGAAATGATGACGGTCGTGGACGGAGTGAGTCGTTGGTCGGATGGAGCACAGTTAACGGCTACGACACGACGATTTTCTTAAACAGACGGAGGTGCCTGGTAGAAGATTCACGACGAATAGTTAAATCCCAATGTACAAGCGGGAGAAGAAGACGACGACGAAAAAGAAACGTCACTGACAACACTAGATAAGCTTCGTTTATCTCAACTCGCGCTATTTCGTTGATTCCATAATTTATGTTCTGTACGCTGTGCTGCGACGTTGGTATGCATCGACAAGAAAGGCTCCGGAATTCAACGGCATTTCCAGAATTTCCAACTCTTTATCCTTCCTCGCGCGATACCCATCTGTGCTCTCGTCCAAATCTCGTCTGAGCACATATCAGGCTAGGATCGTGCCGTCGCTTGCGGAACTATGATACTTGATTGATTCCTCGCGAGCCGCTGGTAGGGCCCGGCACTTTCGCGACGTTGGAAGAAAAACCGGCGTTCCAATCCGTCCGAGCTCCTCGGATGTTTCGACGCGCACTCCCTCAGAACGGTGACTCGAGCTCAAGCGTCAGAACAGTACACGACACGCGACGATGGGATCTTTGGCTCAGCGGGCAAGCCCGAACCGGAATAGGGGCGGCCGACAGCTTTTCCCATGGGAACACAGCTGACTGGGAATAGCTTGAGAGCACCAGAATGTTGATTGAATTCTCGATTCCCAACCGAAATGGCGGAGAGCCACCCGACGTGCTTTGCTCGCGCGAGATGATCAAATCTCCCCCTACAATCGCTCTAACCAGCTCCAGCTTTTCGATGGACAGTGATGGCGGCGGGCTTCAGACTACCTCCTACACGGGGTCGGGAGTCCCTTTCGGGGTCGAAGGCGGCGAAGGGACAGCCTTGCCCAGCGAAGCTCGCTGGCTCTGATGCTTCGTCATCTGACGTCGCGTCCATGATAATAGAGCCGAACGCGAGTCGACCTCGGCTGGAACATCGTGAGGACGAGCCGCGTGTTTTGGAAAAAGTGCTTTCTCCAGGAATTTCAGCTGTCTCCAGACGGTCATATCTATCGTTGAGAACCCATTTTGAGAGATTAGTTTCTGAATGGAAGAGTGAGAAATTCCAGTTTCGGGTGCGATACGTGCGAGAAAAAAGATTCGAGCTCTTGACGAGCTGTCAACGATACGGCTCCCAGGCAACAAACAGAAAGAGTTTAATTTGTTCCGAATCCACAAAAGTGCGGACTTCAAACGGGTGATAACTTGGCTTGAACGGAGCTCGGATTCATGATGAACGAGGAGATATAAGCATGATGAATAGATAAAATCACGACCGAGCATTCGTCTCGAGACAGTAATTAACTCCGTCGGCGACGCGATTCGAGGTGAAGTGGCCTCGGTCGTCGGACGGACGGACCAAATAACGAGACAGAACCAAGGAAAAAAAGAAGAGCAACGAAAAGCGAGCGAAGTTTCAACCTAATCCACCTTCATCTCCACACACCATGCGATGTTCACGGTTTTTGCGCGAGCAGTTTGGGACCGTTTGGTACGCGTGGTATTACAAGCTGCCGCGTGTTGCTCGTATCAAGCGCGTGCGCCGATCAGAGTACATTCCCTCTCCGGCGCTCCTACTCTAAATCTTCGAGGAGCAGCTGGCTGATCGAATCGGGCCAATCGGAACTCTCGAAGATAAACCGAGATGCAGGTCTCGGGTCGGTTCGGATTCGAGCAGCTGGGAAGCTCTCCGTTGCGAATCGAGTCGTCGGATGTCAAGAGCAAAATGAGAATGATCTCGGTGAGTGCTTTGGATCTCTAGACCATCTGAGCAACTCTGGGGATGACGTGGATTCATGTTGGTGATTTCCGCAGGAATGGATCAAGATGGTTCGAGTATCTGGCCACGGATCGCGCCTCTGCCACCGCTGATGCCCCTCTTGCACCGAATTCAAATGCAGTTCGGACGAAGGAACGAGTCCGTTTCGCATTAGTGGCGACATTTGGACTTCTCGATGGCGAGCTCGATGATGTCGGTGTTGATAAGCAATGTTGTTTGTCATTTGAATGCTCGATATGTTGCTGGCACGGTAGAGAGAGACTTGCTGAAGACATCCACACCGAGACGAAATGCATTATTATTGATAAATATGTCCAACTGCATCAATTGAATCTGCCGCGTATCAAGCAGTCGATGGCGATGAATCAGACTCTGCAACAAATGATTCTCCTGCTCGACTCGATATGGGTCAGGGGGGAGGGGGGATGGGGGGGGGGGGGGGGGGGGGAAAGGGGCCAGAATCTCGATTCATGTTCATTTAGAGCTCCACAGAAGTCGGAGACTCGCCCATTCTAGCTCATGATTGAAAACGTTCGACAAACAGTGCCAGACGTGAATTTTCGATCCGCACATTTGCAGATCCAGAGCCGGTTTGGAACTTTCCAACAGATTTCGTTGCTGTCCCGGTAACAATGCGCCAAATCATTACCCAAGAATGGAATCAGTCTTGTGTCGCTCGCTCTCGTTTTTAGCCGACGAGGGTTTTTGCACGTGTAACCTCTTCGTCAGAGCGAAACTACGGGCTTGTTGGTCTGTTTGACATCGAACGCTGTCGGGTCACCCTCTCGCTTTCCGAGAAGTCGATGATCCATTCCACAATCTACGGGTAGGTGTGCTTCGACACAAATCAATTTTGGTTAGACAGGCCCTCTCTTAACAAGACGCGCGCCTGTTCCGCTGTGAACAAGCGCCTTCCTTGTATCGGACTCTCAGAACCAGAGTGAAGATGTAACGACTTCGGAACGAACAGATCGAACAGCGCGACTCCCGCAGAACGCTCTCCCCGTGGTCCACTGACGAAATCAGTGGATTTCAACCGAGGACTCTCGTATGAATCGAGCGACTCGGCCACCAATGAATAAACATGACGCGAACAAAGCTTCCTCTCTTACAACAATCACCTTGGATCGGGAAAGTCGGACAAAACTGCTCTGAATAAGCGGCCGCGATCATAAAAGTCGGCCGGCGACGATTTGTGGGATGTTCTGCTCGGAGCAGTGCCTCGACTGATTGGGGAGCGCACTCGAAGCGGCAACATAGTTCAACGTTCTGAGCTTGGCATGCAGAAAACCAACTCGTTCGGCGATGGTTTCGAGAGCACCGCCTCGCGACTCGTTTCGGATACTGACCTTGACTCGCTTTGATTGGTTTCGGATTCAGCTGCTTCCGACGTGAAGAAACTCGATCGTGGAGATCCATACTGTCGAGGAGACCCGCGCGCGCGGAACACCACTCCCGGAGGGTCCAAGTCATCCAATGAGCTGCGAACACTCAGAACAGCTTCCGACACTCACTCTGTGAAGAACATTCTTTGTTCGGTACGCGCACAAATCGGAATCACTGGAGAGTTGAACTTGGAATCACCAACGCTGCTGAGACCGTCGTTACCGCGCCGTCAGAAGATTCGCACCCGCACATGGTAACGAGCGAGAGCTACGGCGAGGCGCTCTGAGAAACAGACGCCCGCAATTTCCGCTTCATCATCCAGTGTCATCGATGAGATGCTCTTCTCGGCCTCTGGCTGACCCTTGCACGAGTCGAGAGCACTATGCGCGCTTCTGGGCTTCCCTCCGCGGGGGACGAAACGCTATGCGGAGCTCCGGGAGTCGTCGATTCCGAATGCCGCGAGAACGGGGAGAAGGTTGAGGGGAAACCGCTCCCGTCGACGGACAAACTTCGAAACGCCGATTCGGAACGAGAGTCGTGAGGATGGTGCATGAACTGAGCTCCAAAGCAGCACTTGGCGCCCGAAAAGTCACTGATCAGAACTTGATTGAAGGTCGGTGAGAGCTGACGACGTTCGTCCTATACTCGGTATTCGAACCCTTGGTTCGAGGTTCGAAAACGAGCACACGCGAGGGCTGCCAGCTGGAGAATCTCGGCAAACGCCTACCTCCCCGAGCACGGCGCTTCGCTCTGCTGTGGAGCACGGCAAACCGGCACAGCGCGCGGTAAGGGCCTTCGAACGGGCGGCCTGCCTAGAGGCGGAGTTTCGCGTGAGCATGCGCGCAACCCACTGCCAAAGATAAGTAAACAGAAGCACGTGGCCTTTGACGAGATTGTCTTTTGCCAGCCTTCTTATTTGGAGGATGATTTAAACGCTTATACCTGTTCGCTCCTCCATGGATGAAGAGCGATATTATATCCGCTGGGAAGTCAGTTTCTGTTCTCCGCCAAGGGTTGACAGCTGTATTGTGTACCATTCATCTGTCATGAAAAATGTTCCAGAAAACAAACCCGACAGTTCCCAATACGCATACGATGCGAGGTGGACACGTCGCCGCAACGTTTGTTCGGCAAGGACGCCGCATCATTCTCATGTGAGCTTTGATACTCATCCGACTATCATCAACAGGAATGGGTCACCTACGAATGAATGAGGATGCGGTCAATCCTTTTCATCTCGTATTGGCATTTCAGGAAAACAGGTCGGAAGATTTGTGAAAGGTGACAACGATCGAATCTAAAACAGGCAAATTACTTGGCTGGATATAAATGAGCAGCCCCTGCGTCATGAGAACGACTTGTCCATTGTTATCATAGATTATCGAAGTGGTTGCCACTTTTGAGGCAGAAGGTTTCTGTTGAGGACCATATGTCATAAGATGAAAGCGCGCTCGTCAGGTCATGGGCATGATTAGGATTTCAGGTGGGTAACGATTTCAGACACGAAAAGTCAGCACCGTCCGAAGTTCCGCCCCCTATGTGCACGCAATCCGATTCGAAGTTCGAATACGATTCCGGCGAAAGAAACTGTCCACTGTAACATGACGTCTTCTTCGAGTCGGGCCTCCGTAATGACATCTTCCTGTGAACGGGAGAGCTCCTTCTCCTGGCCACAAACGAGCCTAACGGTTCTGGTGCTGTTCAGTAACACAAATGTGATAAGGTCGGACGGAGTGCTCCAGCTCCCGGTGTACGATCGAAAGCCAATACCTCGATGGATAATTCTCACCTTCAAGGCCTTATACATAATCGGACCGTGCTGAATATGACCGGGCGATCCTCCCTATGAATCGGACCGCGAATCCTCAAGGCAAGTCGTCGGATCGCGTTTGGCACTCCATGTTTTGCCTCCGATGGATCCGACCATCAGATCGAATGAATTCAACGAGACGCATTGGCCGAAACGAGTTGGTCTCGACTTCATGCCTGGGAGTCCGCGCCTCGTTTTCGCGTCAGAAGTGCGATGCGCGCCTTACGTGAGGACTGCTCGGCTGGTTCCGCCCGGCGCCAATCGCGTTCAATCTCATATTTTCACGGGTCTGCAGATCAGAGCAAGAAACGGCGAACCTCAGAGTAAATGGAATTTCAATCTGTCACGTCCCGGGCTGGTCCATCGGGCGGGTAGGCGACGGCTTCTTCCTCTGTCTGACGATAAGTTGTTGCTCTGTTCCACGCGGCCAACTTTCAAAGAAATCAAGCAAGAGCGATTCTGCAGAATCCGCTGCGCCGCGCCGGTCCGCCGTGGTGTCGGTGGCGGCCAGTGGATCAGCGAACTGACAGCGGAGAAGAAGCTGTTTGGCCTGATCCTTGCCTTTTTCCCCTCACGGCCTTCTTCCCTCACTGCATTCTCTCTTGCCAGCGTTCGCCGCCTCCCTCGTTTTGCCCCGTGTGCCTTCATAGATTTTGGCTTTGCTTCGGGCACACGGTCGGGGAAGCTGCAGATTAAAAAGTTGAAAAGTCAACAAAACACTCCCAACGAAAGACGCCGACCAATCGCTCTCCGATGGATGGTTGGAAGGGAAAAGGAGCAGGGGCAGCTGGAGATCTTTGGTTCACACGGCCAGTTCGCAGGATCCCATTGACAGCTTCCATCGCTCCTTCAATCTTCCGCCCCGCCGTTGACAACCCCGGCACGAACGTGACGAGCCCAAGTCGCCGAGGATTCGCTTCAAAGAGCCAAAATCGAACCAGTGGAAAACTAGGAAGCACCATAGACAAGCGTAGAGTCGGAAACGGGAGTTCTGACGATTCTCGGCAATATCCGTTAGCCACAGTATCTACCCCTTGCGTTCTTCCCTGCCTCCCGTCAATTGATGTCGAACGTAACTGAATTCGCCAAGAGCAGAACACACCCAGTTGTCACCATGCGCTATTCTACGAACACTTGTGACTCGCCCAACCATGAGCGGGAACATGGGGAATTCGGTATGGTGTTTCCCCTTTTTCCCCAAATCGTCGCCTTCCCCCCCCCCCCCCTGTCCCTCTCCCTGAATTTCGACATCATTCAAAGCGGCCCGAAGCCCGATGCAGGTTGAGCTGCTCCTACGTCTGAAATCAGAATCGACTCGAACAGCTGCGTTCGGCTTTACAAATGACCTGAGGACTCTTCGTTCGGTCGATCTGACAATAGTGTCGGTTCAAGACGTGACTACCTGCGCAGGAAGTGCCTTCGGGATGGCCCCGTTGACCAAATCGATAGAGTTCTGGGAGGATTCGGGGTAACCGTGCGATGATCCTGAACCTGTTCGGGTTCAGATTCTTGTGAAATGACTCGCAGCATGGGGAAGGAGTTTATCTCGAGAATGTCCACAAAACATCGCTCAAACTCAGGAATGCAGAGAACTTCTGATGAGCAAAATCTACACATTTTGATAGTATCTGCGATCCTCACGGATCCGAAGAGGCGAAGGTGGCACGAGGAACGGACGACGGGGTTTACTCGGGACCTTACTACCAATGACGACATGATGAATCTGTTTGCTCGCGCCTCGTTAATCAGGTGATTTTTTCGCATCTCGGAACGCTGTGTTATGTGGACAATAAGTCACAGCCTCCATCAGATTTGAAATATAGCCTTCAAATCGTTCCCGGGTGTGAGGCTCCCGAGTCCGTCAGATTACTCCAGACCAAGCGGTCACCAGAGGAAGCGGCGATTTGGAGTTAGGGCCCAGCCGCCGCTCGGTTAGTTACCCCGGGATCGCATGCGCTAAATGACAGAGTCCCAGATTTACAACCTCCCGATTATTGATTAGCAAACCTCGTTTCTCGTCATCATGCCAAGAAAATAACTGCTCGATCACTCTATTGTGCGCTATTTCTGAAATATGCCCTATCGAGATGCTCCACGTTCAGTGTCAGCTGTTTGGATTCCGATTCGACCGAGGCCACAACACCAGTTAGGCTGACCGATTAGAGTTCCCATGAGCCTGTGGATAGGATTCATGTGTCCGAGTTTATCTTCTTAATGAGTAAGCGCAAGTTGACCGTCTCCTACTATATGACTATGTGTGCTTCGTGTTGTGTCTTTTTTTCGCCCTTGCCTTCCCGCTGAGTTCCCCCCCTCACGCAGTTTCGTTTCGGTTCAAGCGAAGCTGTTCGGAATGTCTCCGTGGAAAGGTCCTGTTTCTCACAAATGACAGGCCTCCCCTGGAAAAATACATCCCGTAAATGTCTCCAAGAATTTCGAGAATCGTCCCCGTCAGGTCACGGCTGGCTGATTCTGATGTCATTTCGATCCATGGCTCCTTATCATCAACTTATATCCTCTCGCATCTCACAGATGATGAGTCCCAGTTTTTTTTCGTGGATCTTATCAATATTAGCTCCACACTACACCAGAATCGTGCCTATATGCATTTATTTTCCCGATAACTCTCCTATATTTTCCTCATAGTGATTTTCCCTTCTTCGCACTCACAGTTCCTTCCGGGAATCACAGCGTCTCCCTTTTGTGAGCTGCTCCATTCTAAAAAAGAATAGTCCATGGAAAACCTGATTTTCTCCGCCACCACTGCTTTTCCCCGCGAAGGGTTCACCTCGGAGCTTCATGATTTCGACCCCTACGAGGGAGCCGGAGTTGGGAGAATCGTTCCGAAGAGAGCGCAGATCGTAGTTCGAGGGTCTGCTCGCAACAAATGATGAACCCATTCACGTCATAGTCTCCCATTTATTGAGATTGAAACGAGAGAAGACTCTAAGCCTAAAAGCCGTGAGATATGAAGACGAGCTTCTCAAAAGATAGCGTAACGCGCACACACGCCGCGGCGCTCGGAGTGGACTCGAATCACTCATCCTACACTCGAACCCTGGAAAGCTCATCGAGCAATATCGGGTGGAGCTGAGTAGGTTCAAAACACGCAGAAATACATGAAAGGAACGCAAAACGCGCCTGTCGATTCGAGGAGGGATCAGGCTGATACGTTCCTCGAAACAAACCCACCGAATTCCGTGTCTTCGAATCAAAGTGAGGTGCTCATTCACTGAAGTGCTAACAATCGATTCGGATGCATCCAATGACCATCGCGAAAAGTTTTTGACAAAACCGCAATGAAAAACGATTCTTAACGGGGAACATCGTTCTTACATCTTCTCGACCTCAGACGAAGTTGAAAATTCCTCGGTGTTCCCCGTTCTCAAGGAGGTTTCGATAACGATGGAACCCAACAAGCGACATTTTCTCGATTCACTCGCCAAGGGACCTGCATCCGCTGAAATAGAATGTCAACCGGTGGCCGGAACCTCATTCACAAATGGCTCCGTCACGTCACGACTCCGCCGACGCACTCTTCGATCGGAAATGACGTCATTAACGTCAGCTCGCTCTAAATTGAAGGGGAACTCCTCAAATTGGTTCATTTAAAATAAACTGGACCAGCTCGTTTACTTCTCGATTGAGAACCATCGACACGCGGAGAAATCTTAATTCCCCGTGCGCTGAGAACAGCTCGTTGCCAGCAGAGCAAAAATTTATTCTGAGAACGGTTTCGTCAATGACACCACTCCCGCGGAAATGCGAGGGAATAACTTTCGAGAACTGCGAGCTCCGGTGTGTTCAGAGTCATTGTAATCGCTTCGAGCGTTCCGACTCCACGACTCTGTATTGGCTCGGAGGATCGACGCTCACTTGGTATGAGCGAAGCGACTGGACTTGATGATTCGTAAAGGCTCCCTCAGGTGCTTCTAACTTTTACCTACGAGGCCGCGCGTCTCTTTCCTGAAGAGACCGAAGATTCGTGAGTCAGTTGGTGAGGGGAGCACGGTTTTCCCGCTAAGAACGAGTCTCGAACGCACTCCCCAGCACATGCTGAGTTCCCCGTGGAGAAAACCGAAGGCTCACGGAGGAGCTGTCGAAGGAAGAGTCTGCCCGCTGAACAATAGCTTCTGATGCATTGCCATTACATCACTCGCTAACTCAAGGAGATTGGGCTCCGGGAAGCCTCCCCATAGCGTCCGCGACCACAAATACGGCTGCGATCCGTGCGGACCGAAAGTCGTTACTGCTCTGAGCCAGCGAGCTGAGGGAAGCGTCGGTTTGTACCGATGCGCCTCGGGGTTGGGACTCAATTCAGAGAGGGATGGAACGAGGCTGTCGCTGGTGCTCGACATTTTCCCTGCAAGAGTCGTTGTCGGTGTGTCATGGGAGCATCAGCGTTTCTTTTACTGGAAGAATTCAAACGGCAGTCTTCTGGACGTGCAATAACTGAGTGGGGCTTCTCGGCCACTAGCAACATCAACAAGTGCGGAGCTGCGATGGGGAGCCGTGGGCTTTGGACTGAACGACAGCTTCTGGAAATAATCAGTGTCAGTCAGCAGGCTGGAGATCCCCCTTCATTGCGTGGCGATTCGTAGTTCAGTCGTGCGAAACCACGTATTTTCAGAGTTCGCTCCCGACGTCGAATCATCTTCCCGTTGGGAGAAGCAGCCGCTTCAGCAGCAAGAGCAAGCGCCACCTGCAGCTCTAGAGATGTAGGGCGACGGCGGGAGCTGCACAAGCGGTGGATGGATGCAACGACCCGATAGAGGCACTTGGAGGCGGGCTCCTGTCTTCGAAGCTTTGAGTCTCATCTCTGCTGAGACTCCGCCTCCCTCAAGGCTCTCCCGGCACCTCACGATAGCCAACTGGCGAAAGTGGCCGAAACTCGCTCACTTCTGCTCGCCATCTTCCGCCAAAGTGATTCCACTTCGTAAATCCTCGGGAACTCGGTGCCCGACAGCTCGTCCTCACACACCTCGCTCGTAGCAGGTTGCCTCTGCTGTCCCATATTTGCCCGGCTGCAACATTGACTGAGCGCCCTCAAAACCTTATGCATTCAGCCGTTTATCGATGTTTTGACTGCGACGGAGGAAGATTAGCCCTTGACCATCGATGATGAATCCCTCCCTCCTCGCTGAGTTCCTGCGCCACTGACAGATCGGCAGTCCAGGCTGCGTTCGCGACGTGGAAACATCACATTATGCTGATGTCGTCTTCGTAGTCGAAGCAGGCTCGGAAAACGGCGAAAACCCCGCGGCGTATCTCTCGCCTGCGCCGCACCAGAACAGGCTGGCGCGTGGTTGTTGTTGTTGTTGAACTTGTTCCTCAAGGAGCGGCTCGTTCGCCGGGGCATCTCCTGTTTCGCGAGGCCTATCTCGTGTGAACACACCTCGCGGAACGCAGCCAACAACGCGCCGCAAGAATGGAAAAAAAAAAACACGAATCGGAGTTCGACAGCGGAAAAAAATCAACAACACAAACGAACATGAAAGGAAAACACACACGCGCGAGCGTAGGCGGAGAGACAGACAACTCGTCACACATGGTTTGGCTCGGACGAGATTTCGGATGCGGTTGTCGTCGTATTTCCTCCCTCCGACAGTTCCTACCGAGATGACAGATGTCACCGTTCGGTCGCTTAGCGTGCCGGCCGGGGGAAACGTAAGTTGCGCCCGCTTCGCACCCGCTCGGATCTTCCCTCCACAGGGTGGAATGCTCCCCTGGAAAGCTCTTTCAATCGAGGTCCGTTCGGAGCTCTCTCCGGAAAGCGGTTATCGGAAGAATCCCGGAGTTGCTGGACCAGGAAATTCCGTCGAGGGCTCCGATGCCTCGAGACACGGCTGGTCGCTCAACGGACAGATGGATCTGCGCTCTCCGAAACACGAGGATAAACGCTTCGGAGTAGCCGGACTTCATTTTTCCACGGTGCCGCGAACAAGGATCAGGGCAACGCGAGCAGAACAGCGAGCAATTGCGCTCGGAGAAGAAGGGCAGTGAAATTGCAATGTAAATTGAAGTTGAGATATCTCCGCTGCTTTCTTTCGCGAAAGGAGCCGGATGAGCTGTGAGCGCTCGTTGAGTCGAATCGCACCCGAGCTCTGTTTACTGAAGCTCTCCAACGCCCACGACGGCATGAAGGAAAGGTTGTGCGCGAGGCAAATCAAAGCAAAATAAACACCGCCATTCGGCATCGGGCCGCAGGAACAGCCACTCGACTGAGAGAACGCTGGCAATGTGCAATGAGCCAAACCGAAGTCTAATCGGAACCTCAACACAGCTCGGGGCTACGAGCATTGGCTGCAAATCGTTTCTGACGCTCCGTCTTCGCTTGCCCATCTTTTCTTTCTCGCTCTCTCCTCCTGAGGAATGGGAAATCCTCACACGTGGCGCTCAACGTGCATTCGAGTGCACGAATGATGGAGCAGCAAGGGGAGTCCCCGAATCGTGATGACCCCAATGTGACGTAGGCGACCATGGGCCGTCGTGCCGTGTCCTGAGACACGAAGCAGCTCTCTTTCAGACCAGTGAACGTTTCCTCCATTTTGGGGGCGGTTCAGGGAAGGCAGCCTCCGAAGGGGAACTTATTGCGAAAAACAATCATTAAGGAGCTGACCGGAAAGTATGAGACAGCCGACGAGCCAGTTGACGAGCCAATTCGCGGCTCAGGAGCGTTCCGGGACCCAGAGACCAAGTTTGGAACCTCCCCCCGCGCAGAATGTGAGTTGAAGAGTCGCAATTGTTCCGATACGAGGATTTCCGAGGGCAGGACACGACCACCAGCTCGATTCCGTCCGGCTCTTGCTGGTTTTCCGTTCAAGTTGAGAATCTCCGGAGGTGCTCTCCGAGAAGATAAAGAAATCGGGGCTCGTTGTTCTCGTCTGAGTTTTCGAAGCTCCCCTGAGCCAAGGTCACGCTTTTTGTGGTAGCTCAGGATTCAGGACGGCACTTCCTGGATAGCTCGCGCGAAATAACGTTGTAGCGCAGGAGACGGCCATTGCGTTGCACGTTTCCTCAGAGATCTGGCCCCGACCTATCATCCTGCTGATTTCGGAACGTTCGATCATCGAAGGAGGACAATGAAATCGGGGCCGGGTGGATTATCGTCATTCGAGACGACCGAAAGTGGGCGACTCAGCAACGACTCAGTTTGCATCGTTTATGGCTTCGAACTGCGCTCATCAGAGGTTAACTGGGTATCGCACCCGAGGGATCCAACTTCAATGTGTCAACAGACGTCTGTCCCGGCCGTATCTATCCGGACAATGGTAGCGAGCAGCCTCACACGGATCCTTGCAGTGACACAGTCGCTCGTCTATGGGGGACGTCTATTAGAAACGCATAACTCGTCCTGCCTGTTGTCGCAGTCATCATCATAGCCGTCGTCGTCGTTCTCTCTCGCCCTTCCAACCTCGTCCTCAGCGCGCTGTCGCCTTTTGACTGCCAACTCTGACTGCAACGACGACGACAACAACGACGAAAAGATAGATAACCAACCGAAGTGTCTGACTGACTGACTGCGGTATACTAGGTCCCTGGGGCAGCGAAGTGCGAATTAGTTTCGAGGGGTTATCGGTGAGCAACAGCGAACGAACGAGCCAACCAAACGAACTCGTCCCGCCAAAATAAGAGCCAAACTCGACCCAAAAGTGAATGAACCACGCGCCGTTCCTCGTTTCTCTATTCGCCTCCACCCACCACCACCAGCAAGAGACACAGGAATAGGGGTGGAAACCCTTCAGGAGGACTCGCCACCATTGCTCCCTCCGAGCCAGCGACGCGTGGTGCAATGCCCAAACGACGACGATGGCGACGTACGCTATGAGAAGGGGTGGGCGGGCGGGCGCATGGTGAAAGACACCTTCGAGTACAACCTTTAATCTTGATGGAAAATGCAGAAGCGGCAGCGAGGTTGCAGCTCGACCCCCAGGCTAATTACCACCTGGCCCACCTGCCTACCCGCCCGTCTGTCGCTCTGTGGGTCTTGCGACGGGGCTGACTCTCCCCCAAAGGGAGTGCGAGTCGCTCACTTGAAGGAAATGTCAAAGGTTGAATCGTGCCAAGGATGAGTCGCTGAGTTTGTTCCCACCTTGGTCGAAAAGGGGCGGTTGGCTCCAGGAATAACGTTGTCGTCCGTGCTCACGGACAAGGCGGTTCAGGTTGCTCAATGGAGCAGGAAAAAAAAACACCCTGATTATTGACAGGCATGGTCTCGGCATCAGCTCCGTTAGCTTGCAGCTGCCCCCGCCCCTGAATCTCCATGGACTTGAACTCTCAAGGGCGCTGCATCCATTAGCAGATGATGTCTGACATCATGCAAACGTTGTCCTCCGAAAAAGAAGCCGAAGAAATATTCATCCATCCGGACGCGAAGGTGCTGCACCGCCTCCGCGCTAATATTCAGGGGAGCAAGCTGAACTCTTTCGCTGGCTTTGTCCTTGCCGACGACCGTGATGAACCGCGGAACATATTTGATCCGGTGTTCTTTGAGAACGAAGCTTCATTCCCACCATAAAATGTTACCTGTGATATAATCGTTCAACAGGGAAGACGAGGAGGAGGGGATCGAATATTGTGTGATCATCCAGATTCCACAGATCATCGACCTCGAAATCACATTCATGGATCCCCAGATGTATGTTCAGGTCGACCTCTGAATCATCTCCATGGACCCCGAAGGATGGGTCAGATCGATCCCGGTTGTGTCAGCGCAATGGACCTCCAGAAATGTGAGTAGATCGTCCTCGAAACGACCTCCATGGGCCCATGAAAGTATGTTCAGATCGAGGCGGAATCTCCTTCGAAGTACGCTCGGAGCGGGCCAAGAGTATGGTCAGAGCTCTGTGGGTTTCGTGACGAAGATCACGGACGATATCCTTTCAGGAATAGAGAGGATGAACGTTTGTCCAGTACCGACAGTTGGCTTTTCCGTCTTCAGGGAGACTCCAACACCTAGAGTTCTCATTCCTGCAATACTGGAAAACGTAGCCCGTAGCGGAGCACGGATGGTGCAAATACGATTTCATGATCTTGAAAGTTCCATGACTCGCACAGCCGAAGAAGGCTCAAAGCTATAACCCATGCCACGCCGCCCTCGATTCGTTCTGAGTCCTACTCCACGAACCTGAAACCGCCTATTGGGGATGATCGTCTTAACTTCGCCCATCATGCCACCGGCTTTCCACGCTGACGTATCCTACGTTGGATTGTGTCAATCTGATGATTGAAAATCTCGCTCCAATTGACTCGCTCCCAACGTTTCGGTCGTCGTGGTCAGACTGATGACAAACCCAGTCATCCGACCATCAATCCGAAGGGAATATTCGGGGGGTTGGGTAACGCTCATCGAGTTTCTTGTCAGCGTCACACGGCATGATCCTGGGTAGTTGTGTGTGCTAGGTGAGGCGAATTATTTACCCTGATTGCGAATGCTCGGTAAATATGAGACAACCGCGATATTCAAGTTCAATCCGCGCGTTAGATCCGTATTCCTTTGCGATTGCAGGGAGATAAGCCAGAAATAACATCAGACCTATTCGCGAAGCTCACAAAGCGGAGCAAAGGTGGAAATTTACGATTTTCAATGGGATGTGGCCGTAGAATCTCCGTTGATATCGAGGCGACTGACTTTGTGAACAGGAAAAAGCAGATGTGAGCCTCTGCTCCGGATTCTGCTTAGATCAGGGGTCCCAGCCCATACTCCAGCGCGATAAGGTTTTCTTGGGAATCATTAATTTTCAGTTTCTGTCGCGAAGAAATGCGCGATTTCGTTCTCACTCATAATTCACCGAGCATCTGTGATCAGAGTCATCAATCAGCGACGCCGATGACTTGCCCCCAACAACAGCACTCCGTGAGGAGAGGGGATATCTGATTTCTCGAGGTCCTGCATTAGAAATTTCCCCTCGCGAACTTCTCCCATAAAACTCAGGAGCTTCCGAAAGAGGGGGCCGATCAGCATCGTTACATCGTGCAGTGTTTTCCTCGGTGGCGCAGGCGACATCGAACACGCTGCAGAAGGACCTACCCCGATTATGGAGCCTCTTCGCTGTCCTAGATCGGAGTTTCTTCCTTCCGTTTGCACTCTCGATGTGGTTTTCAAATATTGGAGTCCTCTCCAATAACGGGACCCTGAAGAGACTTTCACCCAAGAGCGAGTGTCGTGGTGGGGAATACGAACCTCTGCGTTTCACCACCCAAGGCCAGGGAGACGTGACCGCAATGGTGACGCATTATTCACCACAGCAGCATTGCCCCATCGAATCCAGTTCGCCGGGTGCTGGAGAAAAAAAACTCGCAATTCATCCTATGACCCGTTTCGGCCTCAATCCTATCCCCGGAGTAATTTATTAGCGAAACCGATGACAACAGCGCTCCGTGAGGAGGGGGGGGGGGGGGGGGGAGATGATTTTTCTCGAGGTTTTGCATCAGAAATTTGATGAAACTCAGGAGCTTCTTGAAGGGAGAGCCGATCCTCGGGGTGCTGTGTAGCGATCGCCCATCGTAGCTGTTCCGACAACGAGTGCTGTGGCGATGGTTCTTTCTCTTCTACATAATAACGGCTATATCTGATTCCTCATCCTGATTAGTCAGCCCCAGAGATCGCCCACTTGGATATCCTTCTTGGCTGGGAGACGGAGCGGAATTTCCAATTTGACAACGTGCCGCGTGTCAGTTCAATCGGGGAGTCGCTACTGCAAGTTGGGTCGGAGATCTGTCCAACTTGACAGCGATGAAATTAAGACTCTGATTTCGGGTCGAGGTGCGGTTTTTTGACTGTAATATTGTTGCTCATCGTTTGCAGCCCATAATTTCTGAATGTTTCGGACCCTCCAAGCCCGATCGGGAATAAGACAAATACCCTGAAATACGGCAGATGATGAACCTTCTCCCTCGATTTTTTCCCAAAGAAACGCATCAGATGAGATCGCAATCAGCCGAGTTTGTTGTCTGATGAGCTGGTTATTCGACGATCTCGCTGTTGGCTACATCGTTATCTGAGATCGTCGCTATCTGAGACCTTTTTTGAGAAAAAATCGAAGGAGGAGGCTGTCAAGGGACTCTGGGGTGGGAGGAAATTGGAGAATAATGAAAGAAGAGAAAACATCGGATGGTCTTCTCTCCCTGTCACGCTGGAGAAGAGTGAGAGTGCTGCGAGAAGAGTGCTTTTCCTTGTTCCGAAAATTCTAGCGGTACATTCAAACATCTTCCCATCAGGTTAAGCCTCCGCTGCACGATAAACTCTGTGTTTTACACACCCGTTCATGTGAATGAATCCCCAACAAAATGTGGGGGAAAGAGAACCGAGCGGCGTCTTTGCCCAGATGGGCTGCGGCGTAGCTCGAGACTCGCATTTCGAAAATGGGCACTCCCTCTGCGCGTGTCCGCGTCGGTTCAGAGAGACTGCCGCAAAAGGTCTTCAAGGCACATTAGGCGACCCGGAAAACGCAAACCTTGCGTCAGGGGGTAGTTACTCTTCCCTCCTCTGTCATCACTTGTTTACCTCGGAGATCTCCATAACTCGAGCGAAGAACTCGGCAACAATCCCATGAGTACAAGCCTCTGAGTTCAAACGTCCAGTACTGGTCGTACTTACGACTGGGCGGTGGCGTAGCGAGCCTCCATGATGCCCGGGGCGGACTTGATGCCCCCCCCCTCTTTTTTGCGGGTCTTAGAAGGTGAATGCGTTTGATGCGCACTGAATGTATCTTTGTATGTCCTCAAGCATTGAGTATAATCATCTGAAATGGAGATCTTCAGAGAAATGGAGACAGCGTGCGCAAGCTGACCCGAACGTGAGCAACTAGAATATTATATGAGAAACTGGATTACGTATCCTTGGAGGGCTATTTGCTTCGCTCCTGGAGCTGCGAATCTTCTATTGACTCCTCAAAGATAAGCTCATCCGTGATGGACATCTCGATAGATAGGACAGCGAGGTTTGTCAACTTCGTTGGCTCGATCTCTGGTCCGAGGCAGAAACAAAATTAACGAATGTTGCCTCCCGATCAGGAAGGAGGACGGAAGTTATATGGTGGTTCGTCAATAGGGTGAAAAATCATATGCAACGATGGGACTCCGCCCCCACTCTGAGGATCCCGGGAAGAAATCTCTCTGGAAGAGCTTAGAATTCTAATGTGGTAGGCATGTAGAGGCATCCTGATACCCCCAGCGACCTGATGCCCGGGGCGGACCGCCCCCTACGCCCCCCCGCCTCGCTACGCTACTGCCCCTGGGTCCTGATACGTTTGTGGTGGATATCTCGTTGCAATGGCACTTCTGATTGGGGGAATCCCTCGACCAAATGTTGAGCTCATCCAGAAAATATTCAAGGATCCCGCAATCTTAATTGCTCTTATCATAAGGGTACGTTTCAGAAAATCTGTTCCGTTCAGCGTTCCGTAGCCGCTGGGTCCCACAATACGAGCCCTGATGATCTGATCAGACATCCCCGTTGGATTCTTCTTCGCGCCGTTCTTCAGCCTCGTGGCCAGAGCCCATGCTAGGAGCACCAATGTCCGGATCTCGCGTATTTGGAACGGTCTCTTGAGGAGCGTTTTTCACGGCTGGTCGGGCTGAGAAACAACTTGTCCGTGATGAAATCTACTCCGATTCGCTATACACCACGGAAAGGGCAGAACGAGGCTGTCCAATTATCAGTAGGTACATTAGTTTCCATTCATATCTCGGAGTTGGGGAATCGCCTGATGAGAACTGGATTTGGTTTCCAAATATGGGGGAAGGATGGCGATTTCTGGAACGTGGTTCATCTTCGCTGGCAATCTAGTGCTAATGGTGGGGAACATACCGGACTTTCAAAAATTTCTTCGAGTCACATCTGATTTTTTTTCCAAGGGAGTCCTGAACCAGATGCACGCTCACACATACTTCAGAGCTCCAACGAATATTAGCTGTGGAAGACATTTTGGAAGACGGTGGCTGTTCTCAAATTCACCTATGCTATTTAAACCACCGTGACGGTGCAAAAGAGTTGCGACGAGGTAGAGAAGACCCGCCAGCGGTGGGCGGTATCACAGGGTGGAATGTTGCCAACGATTTCCTCGAGTCCGATCTCGATTCGTCATCCTTCGAGGTGCGGGAAGCCGTGATAAAACACAAGCAGTTTGCTCGAATCAGCTGCATTGTAGTCACTCGCTGGCTGAGAATGATGCTTGACATGCTGAAAGGGCAAACCGTTCAGAAGCCTGTGCACGGCAAGGAGCGCTCACAGACCAGTTCGAATGCGACACGTTGCAATTTGAACTCAATCAGACAGGATGATCGCTGAGCCTTACGAGCGCTGATATAATACACGGAAGTAAGTCCATATAATTATCAGTCTCTACTATACATCACTCTGGGGATGTGAAAAATGATAATCTGGCATGAGGTGAGATTCCGCCTCCACGCACCAAGCTGGTGCGCCAATCGGTCAAAAGCTCGAAAACTGACGAGCGAAAATTCTTTGATCGGTTCAAACCAGTCGGAGGAAGAAGAGAAGAAATATCTTCTCGCTCCGAAAGGAAGTTCCACTCGTTCCTGCTTTGATACTCCGCATTATTCGGTAATCTTCTACGGATGATCGCTCACTCCTCTCTTCTCGATTGAAAAATTGATTCGATTGTAAAAATCCACATTTCACTGATTCCGAGCTGCTCATTGTGTTCTCCACGCCTAGGAGAATCATTCCGTGGTCGGCTCCGCATTCCAATATTTCGGTGTCACTCGCTTCTGACTCTCATAAAGCCCGACTTGCTCTTGGAGACGACAACGACTTACTCCCGCCGGGTCGTTCGATCTTTCCCTTTTCCGAATTTCCTACCCCACGAGTTGCTCGCCAAGCGCACTTGAAACCTCGAAAAAAATACAGCTCGAGCAGCTTGGGTGACGCGGGAAGCGAAAGTCTAGAACTTTTGAGGCCCACGTCTCATATCTTGCCATCACAAGGTCTCGGTCGTGAATATCGGACGAGTATCTAGTGAAATCTTCGGAAAACCGAAGGAGTGGATCGAACGAGCCCGAGCATGACCGACCACCGAAGGCTTGTTTGTTTGTTTTCCGGCTGAACCTCTCAGCTATCCTCAGAAGTGTCCCGGGATCACCGTTCGGTATTGCTTCAGTAACACTCCCTATCGCCTCGCAAATCCCATTGCGGGCGGTGGGCTTGGGTCTTAAGTTGGTTCAGATTTAATTCTGATATAAATTAAATCCTCTTTTTACCACATAAGAATTTTTGTTGTCGGCCGGGGATCGAACCCGCGGTTGCTAGCTAAGCGTGGCACCCAAGGGAACATACCGGCGGTTGAACCGGCTGAAGCTCACTTCTGTTTTCGGTACGCGAGCTTTGCGGAGGTTTGTTCTCTGCTTGCGATGTCTTCCTTTAAGGACAACTCGCAGTGCGGTTGCTTGGAGCTTCAACAATGGGAAAGGCTCTTTGATTCACTTTCAACAACAAAAACGTGTAAAAAACCTGCAGAGAGAGCTAGGCTGAGGAATTCCTACCCGAGTGGCACCCTCGGAGAGCTGAAATCGCGCGTGACGGCCGTCGGGCCGTGTCTTCCCTTGTCTCCCTCCCAGTAGCCCTATAAGAACCCGCATCAGAGCAAGGACGCGTGCCCACCTTTCGCGTACATGAAATCACTCTCAGAATCTGCAATCTGCGAATATCCGATCTGCATCTGAGTTCAGTCGGATTCCTTCTTACGAAAACCAACACAACGATTCCGACGTGTGTCTCGGTTGGAGCTGAGAAAGGAATTTCCAAAACCTAGCACTGGCCGCCAACCATTCTGGTCTACTTGCGAGTTAGCGCATCGAACCTAGCCGATTTTTCAAAGACCAGGCGACGATTTGAATTATCATCGAATCATTGCCCGGACGTTGGAAAAACAATAATTCGTCGTAGTGTCAGTGCGTCTGAGGCGAATCGAGAAAGAAATTCATTTGGTCAATTTCAGGAGCTGGTGATCGAAAGCAGGGCTCATCTCTGTTTGCAGTCACCCGATTTTCATTCCATTCGTACTTTATTCTCTGAGTTCTCATTGATTTTATCGGATGCGAGGAAGAACTCCATAATCTCGCTATCAGAAATGGCCGGAATTGGTCCAGAGCTCGAAATCGACCGCCGATCTCATTAGCCTCACATGAACCGGTGCTTCCTCGTCAAGATCTCTCCCTCGATGGATTTCCCTGGTATGTCCCAAGGGAGCTGAATTCGAATGTTTCAAATTTTTTTTCGCAGGGCGGAGGAACCGTGGGATATAACTCCACAATGGAAAGGAAAGGATGCGTCATACTCCCAGCTATATCATTTCACTGACAAATAAGCAAAATAATTTAGGGGTGGGAAATTCCCGACTTTTGACCACCCTGCATTTGCGTGCAATGTCTCAGGCTTTTGGACTCAAGGTACCACAGTCCCATGCGTCAGGTCGCAGGTCCGATTGTCGAGCCCGGCCGGCTTTTTTTGAGAAATTCTACCCACTCGTCCAAGGTAAAATATCGGACAAGCTCTCCTCTCCGACGGGTACGATCTCCGGTGCCCAACTCCCGAGACACAGGAGAGTTTCTGGCGGGGTCCAGAGCGGCAAAAAAAGAAGGGGGAAAAACAAGGAGGAGCAAAGGAAAGAGGAGGAATGCGCTGGTGCTGCCAACGGACGGAGGACAGGGCAACGGAGGAGCAGCAGCCGTAGGAGAGAGGAAAAGGGAATGTTGCCTGAGCTTCCCAGACGATTGGCGGCAAACCCTCGTTTGGTCATCGAGTGCACAACTTCCTCTGCGATGCACGTCGTTTCGTGACGTAGCCGAATGCGGTATCGACCACTTCACCCTCACCACGAAACCTTTTTTGAGCGCCTCAGGGGCGAGTCATGAGTTCATGAGTCGAATTGAAGTTCCGCGAACCCGAATTTGCATCCGGGTCTGCCCGTGGAGCTAAGTCGAGGCACAGTATGCGGAGCTCCCCATCGATACTTACTTTCTGTTCACTCATCCCCCAACCGACCCGGGATCAATCACGGGCTCCGACTTCGAAATCCCCTTTAGCAATTCAGAGCTCTTGCCCCGAGCTGGTGAATTTGCCAAGACATCCGAATCATCAAGGCGCGCTGTAACGTCATTCCATCAGCTCTCCCCCTATAATCACATTGTGATTTCAACGTTTTCTCCACCACAGAGTTCCCGCGTTCCATATGCATTGAGCTCCAGCTCTAGAGGGAATCTCTGGCGCATCCTTCTCAACGATCATGGTCAGTGGAGCTTGTGCTTTCAGCTCGCAAGGCTCCTTTACGTAAGCATATTTTTCCGTACAGGCAGCGTGGAAACTCCCCTCTCTCTCCTCTCCGTGTTTCATAATCCACAGCCGGCCGGAGCCGACCAAGCTCCGAGCTCTCCGCACGCCAAGACTCGCTCAGGCAGACAACAAACCCTCGCGGCCTGGTTCACAGAGTTCCTCCCGTGATTCGCTTTCACGCGTCCGATACCCGAAAGAAAAAGCCCCGGCGTCGATTGGCGATGCCGGTCTCTGATGGCGACCAGATCGGGAGCTTGAATCGGCTACAATTAGTGAGGTTTGACAATACCATGTGGCGTTGTGGGATTTGTCATGTACCTATGCTGAGATCCACTCTATAAACGGTGTGTCCATGCGAGCTGAGCCAGACGCTCGAACCTCTCGCCCAGGAAACCGCATCACTGTGGAATCAACAGATTGTGCTCATGCTCAAAACAGTCTCAAAAAACTTTCGCCGTGGTGGCTTCTGCGACGAGATCTGTTTACGGCTTGTCCGCCGCAAAAAAGATGTGCCTTTCTGTTTATTCAGTGCACCGATATAGCTGGGCTCGAAGCATTGACTGTTTCGAGCGGATCCGAGCTCGGGAGTGCTCTTACTCTACTTCGGAAACTCGTACTTCATACATGTCCTGATCTGAACATGATCGACCGAGCTAGATACAGGAAATTTGATCGCAGAAGTCTAGGATCCCCGAGACTTCAGGGTCATTCCATGAAAAGCCGGCGGAAAGATGCCGAAAGGACATCCGTTGGACCTTGTGAGCTCGTTCCGGACAAGAGCTTTATAGGTATATATCGTCAGTCAGAGAGATTCTAAATCCCGTGTCCAGGGAGGGATTACAGTGTTCTTTCGTGCGAATTCGAGCGTAAGATGATGTCACCCAATAGCGTCGTCGGCACTGGACGCTCCTTGCGGTTCCTTCGGCTACAGGGACCGAATGAGAGCTCGGATGGCATCAAGTAATCTTAACGAACTTGTGTTCGTACAGAAGAAGAACGTAAAGAACAAACACCCGTGATCTACAGCACTGAGCGCAACTTGCACGCCGAAGGCCATGTGATTTTCTCTGATCGTTCGGGCTCATTCCGTTCGATTCATTCCGAAGACGGAGTACTTTCACGTATCAATCAACGGTCATTTCTGCAGCACGCATGGATTGATGAATCGTGCGTGGGCTGGAACGTTTAATCGTCTTCGGGAAATCTATAGCTCATCAGAGCCGATTGCGACTTGGGATGAGGTCCCTCCACTTTCGAAGATACCATGTTTGCGGCTCATAATTTCCCTGAAAGTATCAAACCATCCGATCTTGAGATGCTATGAACGCGGAACCGAAGAGCTCGGCAGAGCGGCATATGAGGCTGATGACTGAGAAGCGCTGGTCTGTTGTGGTTGACTACGAGCTTCACCGACGGACACTTGAAGCGCGAATGAGAGCTCTTCCGTAGCTCGAGCTCCTGGCCTCATTTTCAAGTTCGCGAACGACTGAGTACAGAGTAAAGGGACGGACAAAGTCGATGACCGTTGTCGTCATTATGAAAACAAACATGGACATTCATAGTCGCCGGTCTTCTAGTGGGAAGAACGTAGGTTGTTCTGCGATTCAATCAGTGGAGATGATCCCCTCCCGATGATCGAAGGTCCGGCTTCCTCGACGGAAAACGGAGGATGGTTGATGCTCTCTTCTTTCAGCGCGATGATCACTGTCACATCGGAAGAGAAATAACGTCTCGATGACTAGAATGCGAGCTCAGGGTAGTGACCGAGAGAAGCCCTGGCGGTATTCCAGGTCTTCGAGGCTCGAAGAAATCTGAAAGTTCTTCTCAATTGTCGGGCTTCTTCAAGAAGAGACGTTTGACAGAGCAGGAAGCGATCTCTCTCCACCACCTTGTAGTTGCCTCAGTTTAATGAAAATGAAGTATTCGGAAAGTGAAAAGCGCTTTTTTTGAGCCACTATCAGATGCTAGACAGAAGTTACGGTCGAGCCACGTCTGGAACTGTGGAATGAAATGGTTTCAGCTGGAAAACTGACTCGTTATCGCTCTAAGGCTTGCTACAGCGTCGGAGATTCTGTCTTCAATCCCACGTCCTCAGCTAGCAGTGTTGAACGAAGAATCACTAGCTGCAGCGAACGTCCAAGGTCTGTGATTTACTCGGAGAATAGCAGTCCTCACTCGCACGTGAACCCGTCGGAGCGGAACCTTCTTTGAAAGGGCTCTCGAGATTCGCCCTCCTGGTGGTTTCAAGTAGCGAGCCGTATGCACGCAATATTCTGAAAGCTATCTCAATTTCAATCAGGATAGGCGATCGGAACGTATCGCGGGAGTCCGGGTTATCGATCGCCACACGAGGGCTCCCCGGCGAATGCTTATCGGGACTGAATAGACGCCACTTGAACAAACTGGTAGGGGCTCAACATCGGAACTGATCCTATTCAACCGGGCCATCGAAAATATTTCTCCCAACTTCCGTCATGTTGTTATGCCGAGTCAGAGATTTCCGCCATCTCTTCGGAGACGTGTGTTGCTCTGGAAAGCTGAACAGAACGGGTCAACTTCCGATGATTGCAATTGGCGACAGAAGTTGGAGATGTCTGGGACACTTGGCTCGCAGACGAGCCCTGTTTGAAGAGATTGTGATGAAGATAGCCATTACAAGTAGACATCCGATACCCGAGAGAATCGCACTCAAATGCGGCTTCGGTGATTTCATTTCTCTAGAATCGAACACGTCAAAAACGACGCATCCACACTCTGAGCATGCTTCAGTCCCGCGCGAGTACACATTGAGGCTGGAGCTCACTCGATTCTTGGACGGCGATTTTCAATGTTCAAAAGAGGCGCACATGCTGCCTTCCCGACGACATTCGCGTTGAACGGTTGCTCAACGGATCAAACAATGCCCGCCGCAACGGCAACGCGGGAGCTCATCGATGTAGTTTCAGCCATGATGTCGAATATTCCAGGAGAGTTTTCGGACCGTTCTCTCATATCGAGATAGGCTTCGTCTCGATCACCGCTCGAAATATCCACTCCTGCGATGAGAAAATAGTGCGAGTGGAGTTCAATCTTGGTAGCGAAATACCCTTTGCCCTCACGTGGAAAGACTTTCCAACAGATTGCGAAGCGTGCGAGATAGACAAGGAACAGTATCAGCTCACAGGAAATTTTTCCAAGGATTCGGTAGACTTCACCAATCGCTCCCGCGATCGGGATTGACTGAGAGTCCTGTTGATTGATGGGCACCAATCTCGAGCCCCCACTACAGCCTGTGAGACTAGTGCTTCCGTTCAGATTGTATTTCTCCGCTGACGTTATACAAACTCCAGCTGTACAACTGCTCAGCTCATTATTTCCAAGTTCAGGTTGTTCCTGATCTCTCTCGACAGTGGTTCACGCGAGCTTGATCTCCATTCCGATTTGAACCCAACCGTGTGATTGCCAAGATCCCCGCGTACTCGGGCCCCCGCTGTGGGTAGCACGAACATATCTGTTCTGTATCCGAGAATGCAGCGGAAAGAGGCGGGAGAACGAGTCAAAAACCGGGATTTTATATCCTGATTCCCAGTCCTGATTCTAGAAAGGGTTGACGGAACGGGGGAAAGAATGAATTGGTCGCTCCGTGTCAAAAGCTAAAAGCTCGTGCATCGTTCCGCAAGGGAGAAACACTGACTAAATCTCATGGTGAGAAGTCATGTGAGAGCACATCTCATCCTACTCATGGAGGCGAAATTGCCAGAATAAACCGGCTGCCTAGGTTGGGTTTTTTTTCCCGAAGAAGCAGCTCCCAGTACTGATTTTCCCGTCTCCTTGGTCTGTTGCCGAAGGCTGGGTATGCATGCACGGACGGCGTGCCGGCGACTGACAGAAATCTCTCCTCTCTTTTGTGTACTCGTCGAGGAGGGAACTCGGAGATGCTTTCCCATTTGGGTCGCCTCCTCTCCTGAGTTCTCTTGTCCCGCGTCCACGGCGTCCAGCACTCCGCACCACCACCACCACCGCAGAAAGAGTACCGGTGAGCGCCGTAGTGTCTGACAATTTCGGTTCAGCTGCTGTCACCATCCCAGTCAACTGGGATTTACAGTTCGAGTCTCCCGAGAGGCGAACCGGCTCGGCAGCAACGTTGGTCTTGGCAACAGATCCCTCCCTCCTACCGCGGCTGACATTGCAGCCGTCGCCGTAGTGATCGTCGTTGTTGTCGTCAACGCCGTCGCCGCCGCCGCCGCTGAGAGTGTCGTAGTGTTCAAGCAACAAGCTAGCTTTCTTTTGCGTCCATCCCGACGAGAGGCGTTTGACATTCTTGTGCTCGCAGATGACTTATCCGGAAAGCCGCTACAAAAACGACCGGTTCAAGTCCAAAGTGGTGTCTCTCTTCGACAACCTGTCAGGCCTCCACATCGGTGAATAGCGACGGAGGACGAAAAAATATCAGCGCAGCGCTATTGTGAAGTTCAGCAGTGTCTCCTTGGTTCGTCGTCTACCGCGCGGACGAGCAAACGGCCAGGACGTTCTGACGTAGCAGGTGCCGTGGGTGGCGGAGAACACCGAGAACGGACTTCCTGTTCCCTGAGTGATAGAACTCAGGAGAAATAACACACAGACTCAAAAATCCGCATTGGTGGCGAAGGCAGAACCGCAGTTGTGAAAGTGCGCGAAACGAGTCGTTGGAAAAATCTCCGTCATTATAGCATTAAATCCAGCAGCGCCCTTTTGAGGGGTGTTACATCACGAACGAGGATTACAGGCCGACTGGAAGATATTTTCTAAAAGTGTCCTCAACCTCAATGCGTCACTACATTCAAACAGGTAAAGTGACTTTGATAAGACCCGAAGCCAGAGCCGAACGAACGTCACGGAGGAGGAACGGCCCCTCGTATCTTCGAGACTCTAGTCGATGAATGGTTCCCTCAAGCACTCAGTAGTTCTGGAAGAAAATCCGGGAGAGACCTCGGCACCGCTTACCAGATCAAAGTCTATCACCCTTCTCCCTCCGCATAGTATGCCGACAGCGCTAAGCTGTTCTACCTGAGAAAAATAAACACAGCACAATATGTTTATACAGAGTGACTTCATGAACGAACTGCGTCGAACAGTCCCAAAACTGAGGATTGGCGCCAAAAGGCATGCGACCTGTTTGAGGAAAATCCGTGAGTGTCGATCATCTTGCGGGATTCATCAACAGGCCACGAGCGCCAGCTGTCTCCTCCGTCACAAAATTCTCTAGATGTGAACGGCTCATCGTCCTATCTCCATTCCTCTCGCTGTGGAAGTCTCTCATGACGCAGTCGTTGTTCCATAGCCGTCTCCGAAATCATCGTCCAAACAGATAAGGAGTAGTCAAAGGAGCATCTTCTCTCCGACGTGGTAGTGACTCAACGATTTTGGCACGAAAAACACCATTCGCGAGAATCTGTCGACGAAGGGATCCGCGTCGCATACCACTGACGTCCCAGTCTCGAAATTTTCGCTCGGTGTCATTTGCGTAAGATCACTTGATTTGAATGGATCGCGCCGTCAGCGCGAAGACGAATTGCGTTAACACTGATTATTCATGATCTGAAGCCCGATGGACCTTTCCAGTCGGAGTCGTTCGCGCGGGTAGTTGCACGAGGGAAAAATCCGCGAACATTCTCACCGATTCTCAGTCTTTCGAGGCCTCTTTCCGGTGACGACTCCCGGCGAGATCTCCCCCGTGCTTGCGATGCGAAAAGAGCGCCGAACGTTGCGATCATTGCCGTGCGCACCAGCGCTCTCTGTAATCCTGACAGTCCCGTTGCTAACTTAGATCCGTTCGTCATACGATCCTCATGTGCCGCCACTGTGGGCGATTTTATGATTCAGCGCCTTGGTAGAATGTCATCACGGTTTGGAAGAGTGAGTCACTTAAGGAGGCGTCAACTCGTCCCCTCTGGGTTCTGATGGACCGAATGAACGAAACATGGAAATAGAAAACAATGTCGAAACCTTCGGCAGAGGAAAGATTGGAATAATCAGACACCCGCTTAGACAGCGACATCGAAACAAGCTCGTAGAGCTTGAACGAATGACGTTGGTACGCGCGAGTGTAAGAGAGGTGGAAATTGATTGCATCATGAAGCTTTAAGGCTGCTGAGGACACTTGACGAAAGAAAGGAAGATGAGGGTCAGCGTGTTATTCTGTTCGACCTCGCTGGTCTCACTGATTCTCAAGCTCAGGATGCATTAGAGGCAAGCTGATTAACTAGAAGACGGAGCCGTTTGGGTTTGTGCCTTCAGAACGCAATCTAGGCGAGCCAGCCCAACGACGAATGATTCGATCGAAACCTGCAGCACCAAGGCAACAGTTGTTAGTCGTGTTGTTCTTGGAGTAGCACTCGAACCAGAAGTGGCGCTTACCAATCGCGAGACGAGCTTTGGACGGTATAGGTACCGAATATCACAGCAGAGGGTGTTCCAGCGGACATTGAGCTGAGGAGCGCGCGCTTCGACAATTGCAATCCCGATTCACGATAATTCATCCCCGAGCGTATTCACTCTTCCTTTCTCTCCCGGGTGCAGTTTCGTGCAGCATCAGCTCCCGTAGAGCAATTGTTCTGCGCACGCCTCGAATCAGAAGCGAGACACTCGCCCACAACCGACGGCTCAGGTGCCCATGATATTGGGTTCGTTCGCAATCAGTCTGTCTGACATCTGACCGACTGGCTCAATCTGCATGAGGCTGAGAAAAAGCGCGCTAGGAAAGTCGCTCGATGGGAGAGGAGGAGTGGAAGCTTCGATGGAGCGACACACCCGGTACTTCTTTTCCTTCCGTAAAGTCAGTCTAAAGCTCAATGCGGCTGTCGACAGTGAGATCAGTGAGCCGTGAGGAGTTTTGAAGTGACGTGCCCTCCGGATTGGCAAAGAAGTTTGAATCCAGACTTTCCCCGCAGCTTTCTCATGTTCTTCTGTCCTTTGTTCGGTACAGCTCCGACGGCAATCTTGGAACGGGGCCGCTTCGATGGAACAGTTCGTGAGCTCGTTGTGACACCTCGCCGACACTTCGACAGTGCGCAATGAGTGCATCGAAACCCCGCTACGCGTACCTCTTCGTGAGGCTGAATGAGGTTTGCCGATTCGTTTTTCTGTGCTTAATGAAACTAAGCCCTCATCATCAACTATCGGAACACAGTTGATCTGGCCATAAACTCCACTGAGGCATCTTGCAAGGAGGAGGAAAATCTACCAGCCGGGAGAGAGTTTTCTCGCCTCCTGACACTCCGAGCGACCGTCGGCTCAGCCTTGTACTCTGAGATCGGATGCCGTGTTGGAACCGTTCTGCTCAGAAAACCCTGAAACGTCTGATACTATCAGATTTTCTCTACAAGGCTGTGCGAGTATCGTCAAGCTCCGCACGATTTTTCCTCGCGGCTAAATCTTTTGACGATAACTGGAAGGATGAAGGGACGTGGAAATACCGCAAAACGATCTCGACACATGGGGAAAACCCTGTAGATACCGTCCGACAGGTCGTAAATTGTCGTGATCGAGTGCAACGTGAGGATGTCTTTCAATCATAAAGTTTCTGGCATTTCCCAGCTCCCGAGAATTCGAGATTCGCTCCGAACGCGGCTTACTGGGTAAATAGCTCTTAGAGAGGATTGGTTCCTATTGGTAGGTTTGGCAACCGACCAGGAATACGAACGTTCCCGCCTTTTTGGGGTATCGTTTCTTGAAACTCTGGATTCACCCGTCCGTGTGGGCGAACCGGTAGCGGCTCGAAGTTTTAGTGCAAACTCCAGTTCGTGAGTCACGCTCTCGTCTTCGATTGAACGGATAAACTTTCCGTCGCAGTGAAACCAAGTTTCCCTTCTGATGAAAAACTGTTGCGAAATTCTCTTGAGCCTTTGAAGCCGTAACGATGCGAAAGTGGAATGTCAATGGCGCATGACGTCTATGTATAAGCGGGTTATTTCAAATACGGGAGATTTCAGTCACAGCCGATTTTCGACGAATTCAAATGATCCAGACGTCGAATGCAGCCCTTCGGCTACAGGCAAACAGACGTTCGAGTGGTCTTCATGGTTTTGTTCGAACAATCGGCCGCTTCGCTCGAACTTCGATTCAGTGGGTGTGCCTCACAGCCTTACAGCAGGAAAACACGAAATATCGAGAGGTCTTCTCCAACTTCCCCGACGAACTTGTCCCAGCGCGTTCTTCTCTACTTCACCGAAGAGATATCCTTCTTGAACGCTCTTCCGGCAAGGCTCGAAATAATCGCCAGAGACGGATCAAACAAAGCCCATGATACATTCTGATCATGAACCGCATGATACTCTCGGACCACAGATCGCTCTCCAGCCACATTCTGTTCACAAATCGGCCGACGACGCATCCGAACCGCAGATTACGTACAAACCGAAATTGGTTCTCGATGATTATGGGTTCTCGTTGGTTAGGTAATCGAGCACTCTAGAATTTCGAGACCGCGAAGAGGCGTCTGGTTCGAGATACAAAGCTGCCCGGTGAGCGCTCACTCAACATTGAAACATCCAAGTTAATCTTTACCGTGTACCCTATCAAATATCAGATAGCCTTCCTGCAGGGTCTCATTTGTGACGTCGAGTCCGGACGTTGCGCCGTCACCGCCGTACGATGCGCAGATTGGTGGAAAGGAGCTTCCCTGTCGTGCTTGCGATTTCCACCGGGCATATTATGAGCCCAGTTAAAGGGAACTCGACCTCAGAGCTGCAACAGATGAGTGAAGATCTTCATAGTCCCACTTTCGACTTTGGGCGAGGGAACCATTCGAGACAGCAGCATCAACGACCGATCTCGAATCGCCTTTGAGGAACGATAAATCCTTGGGTAGGGCTATTTCTTCCAACCTCGGTCTGTCAGCCATTCGTTTCGAAGCGAAATTTACGGCCTGTGGGCGTTTGACAAACCGCCTTTCAAGAGTCTCAATTAGAGAATGGGCCTTGTCTTCTCCCACCTCAGGAAAAAACGTGAGAGAATGGCGTGAGAAGCAACCACATTTTCGCCCAATCGACGACAGTCACCGGACCAGGGACGCTCAGCAACTTCTGGTTTCTCCTGTTCATCGATAAGGTCTCAGGGCTTCGCGATAGCTTCACAAAGCGTGACGCGTGCGCAGGATACGGGGTACCGATGTCACGAAATCGAAGGAAGCTATGACAATGACGGGCGGGGGGGAGTTGAATCGGAAGGGACGGGGTTATCGGCGCGAAGGGGTGTGAAGCAGACCAGAAACTTACAGGTACACTGCGCTGGACCAAGGGAACACGATATCAGGATAACCGACAGGCACGGGATCGATAAAATGGCTCTGATGATGTTATTTCCATAGATCTTGAGACAGTTTCCGGCTTTCAGGATAACCTGTGCGATGAAGAGAAGATCATGTATGAACGAGCCACCACGAAGAACAGCCAAACTAATCATGGTGAGTGGAGCATCCGGATTTGACCCTCCTTTCGAGGAAAGAGACGAGTGCTTTCATTACGAGAATTCGAGAAAAAAAAAAGTGAACAATGAGAAGGGCTCGAGATCCTGACTCTATCCCCACTTCCAATGTCCCGAGCGGCGGTTCCGAAGCATATTTTCCACAGTGAGCGGACGATCGCATCCGTGCCAGCCGGGAGCCCGTATTACGGCGAGATTATTGAGAGTCTCTCGGCTATCTTTGAAAGTTCTCGAGTTACATGAGAGGATGGATCCATCGTTCCGGAATCCACTCTCTTCCGTTTCGTCGAAGGGTGCATCAAATTCTCGCCTCCAACCACCACAATAACGGCTGGCTCGGTCTTGTTTATCCTCAAGGTCGACGCGCTCGGCTCGGTTTTATTTCTCCCTCGAGCTCTAAGTAGAGCCCAATACACAGTTATTATCGTCGACAATCGTTTAAACACCCGTTCAAAGAGATTTTGATGCTTTCAAGCAAACCCATGGGTTGTACCGGGATAGGGTCAAGTTTTGGAATACGCCGCAGGAGATTGATTTATGACCAAACTGTCCGATTCACGCAACCACATGATTGAAACAGCGTCATATCCGGAGCGGGCTTCGGACACGATGCACGCAGATTCTTCTACCGAAACCTCCAACTCTCGAGAACCCGGGCTGAAAAACTTGATATGAGCAGTATTTCATGATGGATGAGTCATGATTCATTCGCATGTAATTGAGGAGTGTGATTGAAGAACTGATCTCGGCTGATATGTGCCGTTTCTCGAGGCGATCGCTCAGAGGTCTTGTAACCGTACTGTCCAGCTACAGATTCAGTGTTGTCCCCAGAAGAACTCGAACGAACGGCACACGACATGGGGCCAGGCGGAGGCTTGTTCCTTGTCGTCAAGCAATCGATCGGTGAGGGAATAGGCATTGCGGCAAAATCGATGAAGATAAATCTTGCCACGGAAATTAATCAAATCAGACAAAAACATCATCCCTCCTTAAACCATCATTTCCAGCTAGTCTTGGAAGCCACAGTTTGCCTTCATCGGTAATCACCGAACACCTGACGACAGATGTCGAAGAACAGGTCTTCCAGAGGAGCTACCTCAATGTGAGTTCACACATCGAGAATTCTCAACGCAACCGCTTCTGGAGTATATACGGATGCGGTTCCCCCCTTCAAACCGGTCTCAATCGCTCCTGGAAGCAGCTGACACATCGAATTTATCCGTTTATAGGAAACGCTCAAAAGGACGGATACCGAGGGCCTGTACCGAATATACAAGAGACGCGTTCACCACACGCTTATGGTGAGCAATGACTGCGGCTGAGGATGAGCTCGAGTTCTAGCCAATCGAGTTTCAGGGTCATCCGACCAGGTGGAATTGAGAAATCAGATTCAGTGAGAGATGATTCTCAAAGAGAGTGCTTCCTCAGGTCGTGTACCTCATTGTCTGCACTGTCTGTAATTTCTTCCCTGTTCTGCTGGCTCTGCTGACGTTAGCCAAAGGACAACAGTATGAGGTACGAGAGCTTGAGCTTTTAGATCCTCAGAGAAGTTCTTTTGAAATTCATTTCCCCACACGGCTCCCTCGCTTTCTCCCGAAGTGAAGCTCTCTCCATAACGCCTTAGAAGATGCAGGCAATCACGATGATTGACGTGGCTCGATTCTCTTGGCAGCCTCCTTCTGAACGCACAAGGTTCACTGTGGTGCCAATCGTCACTCGCTCGGTGGCTCTCGTTGTTGATATTGTGATCTTCCTGCTCGCTCTAAGAGAGAGATTTTTCCGGCGGGAAACGACGCGACTTGTGGTGAGCTTACTACTCATAGCTGTTGGATTCCTTGCCGAATACGGAGCGACGTTACACGATTTCGTTTGGGGCGTGAGTAAAACTTTCGATTTGCTTCTTTCACACAACTGGAAATATAGTTCCGTGCTTGATGGAAACTTCGCGGAAGCATGGGATGACGTTCATGCCTTCGGTCAACATCACAAGCCGACATTGCTCCTAATCCCGCTTTATACGTCTATAGAGCTTCCCATTCAGTGCCTTAATCCTGATATCTCTTGATTGCCGTGCGCAATCATGGTCGTCTCATGCCCCTTGACCCATTGGAAAGATTTAGAACCAGGTTCCTAGCTAGATGTAAAGGCATATCGACGATCCACGTGGAGAGTACGCTGTTGCTTGACATTGTCAATGTTTTCAGGCCGCAAGCAAAGGTTTCTTGACTGTCAAAAATATGCTGGAGGGTCCCACACGTGTCAACAAGCTATAGTCAATTGTTCTCTCTGAGGCTGAATTATTGATTCCAGAGAGAAGACACATTCCACGATGGACCGACAAGAATACGGAACTCGTTCTGTTTCGTTCTGGGAGTCACGATTTTCCTACCGTTTCCGAAGAAGAAACAAGCTGCTCTTGCGGGACTCGTACTCGTTCTCATCGAGTTCGGAGTGTCGTTTCGCATCTACAGCTCTCACAAGGGGCGGACGAAGTTTGTGAGTTTTATTGTTCAGTCCTCTCAAGAAGCTGCTCAGAGGGTTCAAGGGACCCTGTTAGTTGTTAGGGAGAGAGAGGGGCGAGCTAACGCCCTTCTCGAATCATTTCCGAGGGGGCAGGACGTCATTGACACAGAGTCCCATGGGCCGAGCGAAAAACCCTTCTGAGAGTTTAACGAGGCATGAGAAGCAGGGAACCAGCACACTGAAGATGGAGTCAAACAATGCGCCACCCCTCTCGGAGAGCCCTCGCAATAGCCTCGAGATCACAACGAGGTCGAAAGTCGAAGATCTGTTCCAAATATTTCCGTCTCCAGGTCGCAGCGGAGTTTGTCGCCCACTTGATCGCGCTGTTTGTCGGTTGTTACGTGCGCTTCCTCATGGACATCACAAACAAGAAATCATTCCTGGATCGGCGCAATCTGCTCCGTACGAAGTGCAAAATCAACTTCGAGAAAGTGAGCTTACGAGGAATGAGGACTCGCCGTCGGGTCTGAAGACCTCAGAAAATGTTCTTCGAAGCTTTGTGGAGATTTCATGTGCCAATCGAACCATAGATAGGGTACCACACTCAGCGAGCCCAATCCACAGGAACGTGAAGAGCACCTCATGTTATCGATCATGCCGAAGTGTGAAACAACAGAAAAGGTTCGAAGAGACCTCCGAGATAGAATCGTCAAGCTCAAGACCAATCAACTGGTTCAGCGGCACGGCTTCAACGAACTCTACATCCAGGAGCATCCAAACGTCACGTTAGTATAACATTCATAGACATGTATTTCCGTACCACGGATTACGGAGTTTCGCCGTGATTCGGCTTCACGGAGAATAAATCCCATGATACAGAATGAGGGGGAATATCTCTCGCTATACGGAATTAGGGGAGAGGAAACTCATATCAATAGGAGATGTTTCCTGCACGGATTATTCCGGAGAACTTCGCTGAGATATTCGGGCATCCGGTACTCAGTGCTGCTCAAGGGGAAGCGCAATCAATATCGCTATACACTCAATATCAATTTTCCGTAGCGCCGTAGTACGGAAATACATGTTTAAAACTTTTGATGAATGCGATGAGTACGATGCTGGGCGGAAACGATAATTATTGTGTTGAACCCGCTTCGAAATTTCTCTGACCAGGATTCTCTACGCTGACATTGTCAACTCGATGCAACTGGCGTCCGCGTTGAACCCAGCGGCCCTGCTGGAAACTCTCGATCAGCTGTACGCCAAGTTTGACGAGCGGGCAGAGAAAAATAACTGTCTGAGGATCAAACTTCTGGGCGACTGTTATTATTGCGTGTCAGGTGCGTAATGGGATCAGAATCCGTCGAAGTTCCCTCCATGTTTCCTCCTTTCCTGGTAGGAACAAATCAAATAGGGGATACCCAATGATTCACGAGGTGAACTGTGAAAGCGAAAAAAAGTGGAAAATGGCAATGGGGAAGGGTAAACGAGCCATAGGGAATGTGGTTTTCTGCCGCTTCGCATCCCCCACGTGATTCCTGCATGTCCGTGGAGAGATTTCCGAATAGAGATTTCGAAGTTGCTTCATGCCCGTTCTCGTGAATCACCACAGGAATCCCAGAACCCCAGGAAAACCACGCGAACAACTGCGTCAACATGGCACTCGATATGATTGAAATCATTCGGCACGTCAGGGAGCAGCGAGAAGTTGACGTTGACATGAGGATAGGCATCCACACTGGTAACGTTCTCAGTGGAGTTCTCGGTCTCAAGAGATGGCAGTTCGACATTTGGAGCATCGATGCTCAAATCGCGTCCCATATGGAGCAGAGCGGGAAGCCTGGGTGAGTCGGCGAGTCTGTGGGTTTCAGCTCATGGCACGGTTGTTGTTGAGCCGATTCAAAGCCGAGGTGCAGCCGGTGCTCAATAGTTGAGGGATAAAGCTCACTCTCCCAGAATACCTCAATCATAATAACATCCATCCTGTCAGGTGTGTACATATCACGGAGAAAACCAGGGAGCAGCTACGGGGCTCATACGACCTGCGCGAAGGGTCTGGCGGCGACGATTTCGTCAAACAGACGGGTCTTCAGACCTTTTTCATTCATCCCTCACCGAGACTTTCCGCTAAACGATCGTCAACACTGAGCAGGAAAGGCAACACTGTCATCCTTTCAGAGGTAAAGTTGCTCTATCTGCAGCCTGAATGAGCGTCGCGCACTGATCCGTGCTTGATGACAGTCGCATTGAAGATGCATTCGGTTCCAGTTCAAGAAGAATGGGATAGAGCTGCAGCGGTTGGATTGTGCGGACCCGAACAAGAATGTTATCCATACCAGCGATACAATCAGCCTGTCGATGGAGAATGGGACGTTGGTGCCCGCCGGTGAGTTACTGCGTGAGATCTAGATGGAAGCAACTGGATCAGAAAGGGGAGACTGACCTGGCTCTGTTTTGTGGAAATTCCAGCGCCAAGCACTCCGGCCAGCCGCAACGGGAGCATATTCATCAAGAAACAAAACTCCATATCAGCGAGAGCTCGCAACTTCATAGGGTAAGCTATCGTGTGCCGTCCCCTCGAAACGAACGGCCATCTTTGGATTCCTGAGACTTGGGGACTCTGCACCCAGCACTCCCCACGAAGATGTACCAGCTTCAGAAGTTCAAGGGTTCTGTAATGTGTCCGAAAGCTTCGTGTTCTCCAAGCTTCTTGCTTTGACAATACTTACGATTTACAGCTATAAGAGGGGATCGAGTTTGGATGCAATGACCATTCTCCGAAGGCGGCAGACGAATATCCTCGATAGCTCGATGCAACAGTTTCAGAGAATGGTCAAAGAAACCAACACGATGTTAGAGAAGGTGTGTGTTGCATTCTTCTCCGTTTTGAAAGTTCGATCTTCGTGCTCTCCATCTCTCTCCTCACGGAGCTCAACACGCTGTTCGGTCATGGCAAATTCGATCTCGGCCTCACACATTTCCAGGAAATTTATCGAATGAAGCTCAGCAAACGCGATCAGTGGTTGCGTCCTGATGGAATTCATCCTCTATTCTTGACGTTCACTGAAAAAGGTCTGGAAGGCCTCTACACCAAGCAGCCGGATCCCTTGTTTAGGTGAGCCACTGCATTCGAACTCATTCGGAGAACTTGGAGACTGGGGCGACATCAGAGCGCGTCGATCTTAAACTATGACCTAAACGTCCCGATCCGTCGTTCAGGTACTATCTCCTGTGTCTCCTGATCGTCTTAGTCGGGATGTCAGTTGTACACTTCACTGTGATATCCTATGGGACGGCGCCAATTTGGAGCGTCATGGCCTACTCGATAACCTTCCTGGTGGTTCTCAGCGTCAATATAGCTGCTTGGACTGGCTTCGTCTGGGTGAAATTAATTGTAAGTGAACCGAGTGACCAAACTCACGATAGGGAGTCATCCGGGATCCGATCGGGACCTCTTTTTTGAGCACTAAATTCCTAATTACTGCATTTCTGCCTGAAGAAAAAAAATGAAGAATTGTCGCGGTTTCCCCGTGCTCTTCATATGAGACTCGGAAACCTCATAACCCACAGCAGGAAGGTTCGACTGCTCATTTGGCTGGTTTGCTCATTCTTCATAATCGTTTTGGCCTTGATGGGACTCGCCATCATGCCGCACTCAAGGGTGAATACGGACGACGTGGTAAGTCCAGCTGGTTTTTGAGTTTCTATCAGCGTAACCTAAATCCGTGTGGGACGCCGTCTCGCTAACTCTCCCATCAATGTTCCAGCTCAAAACCCCCACCACGACAACATCGACGACGACAGCGGTACCGATGGCTGCGGATGATTCTATCGGTGCTGATACAGAGATCAACGCAGCACCTGAAGACACCATTCTACCTTGGGTAGTACTTGACTTGTCCATGGACGCGGAATCGTTTCTTCGTGCTTGACGTTTCCCGTAACGCCTCGCTTTGTTCACAGAGCTACACCTTCTCGATCATACTTTCAATGACCGGTCAAACAGTGTTCCTCCGAATTCATTTCATCTACAAATTGATCCTGAACTGTCTGGCAATCATGTGCTACGTTTCTCACTACGACTGGAAGAATTCCTCTGCGAATCCTCTATTTGTCTCTGACTGGTAGGACATAACAGGAACACGTTTCGGAAAGAACAAGATTCTTCCAATCGATGAGCTCCGACGTTCGCTAACAGCGATCTCTGTTCTAGGGCTTTCATGAACTACGACGACACAGTAGTGTACTTCTTCTACCTTGTTTACATGCTGTGTTTATTGCACGTCCTCGATCGCCAAATCGAATACATGAGCCGAGTCGATTTTCTCTCCCAAAAGGTCTGTGCATCGCGCGGGAAAATCTCCGATGACTCATATATTGAATCGGCTATCGGCTCGCTCGAGGAGAGTCTCAGTCGGATGAGCGGTCGCATTGAGATTTCTATATTTGCAGAGACTCGACGATGAGAGGACTGAAGCGCAGATCATGGCTCAATCGAATCACATTCTTCTCGAGAACCTGCTGCCAGTTCACGTGGCCAAATATTACCTTGATAGAGACTCCAAAAACAACAACGTAGGCGATTCGACACTTCCGAATACTATGAAGTATCATCCACGGAGTCATGATCGAGTCCGTATCTCTGACAATGAATTCGCTTCCAGGATCTCTACCATGAAGTTTATAAGAGTGTAGCGGTTATGTTCGCGTCCATTCCGAACTTCATCGAATTCTATCGAGAAACGACAAACTGCTCAAAAGAGGGCCCGTCTTGCCTGAGGATCCTGAATGAGGTGAGCGGGTTTTTCCAGAGCTTTCTTCTACAGAGTCTGATGAGTCGCGTGGATTACAGGGGTCGTCGATTGCACGGACGATCCTCCGATGAACTTCCTGCGAGCTTTTTCTGCTGTAGGTGATTTGTGAGTTCGACAAGCTGCTGTACCATTCCAAATTCTCGAGGGTCGAGAAATTGAAGACCGTTGGATCAACATACATGGCAGCCACTGGACTGGAGCCGGGTCGCGGTTCTAACGACGTGGGTATTCCGGCTGAGCCGGAAAGAATGAGTGAGGGCTCTCGAGTTTGAAATTTAAGACTACTTTCCATATGACTCATTCCGAGCCATTCCCCTACAGAGCTGTCTTCCCGTCGGCGACTCACGCCGTATCCGCTCCGAGGACCCTCGGAAAAACGCGAAAACCATGCTCCGCTTCGCCATAGCCATGCAAAAAGCCCTCCAGGTTGGTTTGATTGCTTAATCTAAGAGCGTTCGTGATCGAGGGTTCAGAAGTGCAGGTCTTATGCTTGACTCGTTTTCAGGAAATAAATCAACACTCTTGGCAGGACTTCCGGCTGCGCGTCGGTATCTCGATCGGGGGTGTCATCGCTGGCGTAGTGGGCGCCACCAAACCTCAGTATGACATTTGGGGTGACACTGTGAACATGGCCTCCAGGATGGACTCGACAGGTGAAGCTGGCAGAATCCAGGTGCGGTTCTCTTTTTGCTCGTCAGTATCGCTAACATTTCGTTGGGTGGCTCGCTTTCCCGTTACTCGAAATCGTTGAGGAGGAATCTGACTTTGGCTTGCTCTTACAGATAACCGAAGAAGTCTACGAATTGATCCACGATGACCAAAGTTTCTCCGTCCAAGAGCGTGGGGAAATATTCGTCAAAGGGAAAGGCCTTGTGCGGACGTACTTCCTTCGCAGTAAAAATGACTGGCTCGATGCTTCGACGAATCTGTGAAAGCATTCCGTTAGCGAGGAATAGAGTTCTGCTGGGAAATGATGAGATATGTAAACTGGTTGCTTGGAATATTCTATATACTCGCTCAGAGGGCAATGATCATTCGCTTGTTGGAGAAATTCAGATTTCGCACAATGGCGACCGAGTCCGTCTGCATCGAATGGGAGCGCATGGAAGCTATGAGTCGGGACGAGGGATGTCGAGGTTTATCCGACCTCAGCTGTATATTCATTAGTTATATTCCTGCGTATACCTGTGTGTGGTGATTCCAGCATGTCGGTGACCACATTCGCTTGTAGTATTTATTTCATGTAGAACAGGAACTCAGTCTGGTGTGGATGATACACCATCAATGCCGACATGGTATCATGATCGGGCATTCCCTTCAATATGAGTGTAATATTGTGCTTGTAGATTTTGTGACGGTTATGAATGCATTCCCTATAGAACGGTTCTGCGATTTATTGACAGATGCAGTTTTCATTTTCTTTGCCCTGGAGTCACTCTCTTGTCGACCGCTGTGTTAGAATGTCGAGCGTTGAGAAAATGGATTCGATGTGTGATTCCCTGTGGCCCTTTTGTTGCGGAACTGTTGGACCGAGTCGTCGTTTCCAAGCGTTTTTCGGGGATTCGATGCTCTGGTACGCCGGTGAAGATCAGCTCGGAACTGTTACACGGGTCGTGTGGAGCAGCAGACTTGCAAAGTATTCAAGAAGTTGAATAGAGTCTGGATTTATTTCCAAATGTTGAACGATAAAAGTTTTATGAAATCATTGCTTCTGTTGCACGGATGGTGGTTCGCGATGAGGAATGATGTTTGCGTAGAGTGCCAAGTGGAGCGATTTTATGAAAGGTTTCCAAGAATAAAATTTCAACCCCCACAAAGAAATGGAATGAAACAGACAGCATTTTACATTCGGAATATTGGTCCTCTTGTGAATATATTTTGATCTTGAACTAAAGTTGAAATAAATGTCTCTGCTCAGTCTCGTTCGACCTCATTCCGGAATTTGAAATAGCGATGGTTGCATGACAATCATGTTGACATCAGCATGCTCACGGAGTGGTCGATCAAACACCATGATCTGCCGTCACTCGTTTACGATCGTCTCGAGTACTCGAGCTCCGGCTGAATATAGAATATCAGTAGACTACAAAGCTCCGCTCAAGAGTTGACGTCAGCGCGCGTCGTGATGGAGACGCTTTTTCCCTCCGAAAATTCACTGCGAAGCGGTCTCGCGGCAGGATAAATAGTCGATAATCTCTCTCACTGCAATACTATGAATTTTCCCAGTGGACGCACTGAATTCATGCAAACAATGGAGGTATTCCAGTGAGCGTTCGCCACTGTCTCTTTTAATGATTCGCATTCTGATCGAGATCGCACAAAGATCCACATCCTCTCTGTCCGAGACCTTCTCGATTTCAGAGCGCAGTTCTAAAAGCTTTGGTCATCGATTAGATCATGATTTCGGCCGCCGTGGCAGTGGATTAACAAGAGAGCAATGGCGTTATGTGCATCGCGTAACCGGCAGCGATACGGGTAGTACGCGCTTATAAGCGTATTACAGTTGGCACTCGCACCCAGTGGTGGATGACAAGACATCAGAATGTTTCGGAAAGGTTTGCTATGGGGGAGTCTCGTGGTAGCCGTCCTCGCGTCGGAGTCTTCTGCTGGTCAACTCTGTAATGAGGTGACACACTTTGGAATCTTTCGCTGCCCCGAGGGAGCAACGGGCTTTCCCCGCTCGGCACAACTATTCAGCTGAGCATCACTTCTATTCCCCGATTCTAGATCGAGTTGAAGCTGACTGAACTCGGGCCCGGAGTGGAAGTTGTCGGCACCTGGAAGCAACGAGTCTATACTGATGCCATCGTGACCTGTATAGCGAAAGGTGAGTGGGCAGGTTCCATTCGATTTCACGGATTGAGCCGAATATCAGATTGTTCCTCGCTCTGCGACTGAGTTAAGATACTCGTCAGATGAGCTGTGCCTGTACAAGAAAACTCCGCGGGACAAAGGAGTCGAGCTCATCGTGGAGAGTCTTGTCTGGAGTCGCAGCTCGGGCTCCTCTTGTGACACCATAGTATCCGGCAAGTTCCGCTTCGACTCTGTGGCAGCCAGGGGACAGGTAGGATTTTGGGGAGTGACGATTATGTTCGACATGTTCCACAAGTCGAAGTAAAACCTGACGCTATATATAATCTGCACCGCAAACAGCTCGCGGTGGTCATTGCCGCCGCGCTCGCGGGAGCAGCCGTTCTCGTCGTATTCTTCGGCTGTCTCGCATATTTTGCCCACCCGGATGCTTTTTGGGGACGCATTCTTCGAAAGAAGAGGCAACGGAACCAGCAAGACGTGTCACCGCCGGGGGTACGTAAAATTTCGTGCAGCCGTTCAGCGTGCTTCTCTGAACACCACTGATACAATGAATGTCCCCAATCACGAAGAGGAATGTGTCCGAATCAATCGTTAACCAGCGTTTGTAGGCGAAGAGTCGCTCAATGCTTCAATCATTCGGTCGATGAACCCCGAATCAGGCTGCGGTTTTTTCCAACGTCCATGGCTGCCCCGTGAAAGGCATCAGCGGCGTCCGATTTCTCATTCTCATTGTTTTTTTAGTCTCCGACGGAGATGGCCGACCGCTCTAACATGACGGTAACGATCGGCGCCGACCGATCGGCGCAGTGATTCGACATCGAGGTTCTGCGAACCACGCATTGGTCCTCCTCGCAGTGTCGACGGAAAATAAATATTGAGATTGTCTATGTGGCCTCCGGTAATTCTATCGACAAATTTGAATCGGTCACCCGCAGTGGTTTTACTGTCGCGACTGCACGTTGCAGCCCTATTGCGCTAGGTGGCGTTCTTGATTACAGGGCCGTCTATGATGGTTACGGGACCATGAGAACGAGATTCGGTCTTCACTATCTCAGGACGCCGTTTCCTCCGTTTCCGAGGATGCCGAAGCTTCATCATTACCTTCGTCAGTATGTTCACTGGGCTAGATTACCTACGCTGTCATCGTTCCGCAGTGTATCAAATAATCCCGAATAATCAAAGCGATCCTCGAATTTCCGAGTAGATGATTTTCTAGAAGCTCCAAGCGAATACGTAGCTCGGAAGGTGAGATGCACAAAGCTCGTTTGCAGCCATCCGAGCTGTCAACTGCTTCTCGTACTATGAATACAGGCCGGTTTCGCTCAGAAAACATTCCGAAGTATGACCGAATGTCAAGAGGAAGTTCGCTCGGGGCAAGCCTGCCCACGCTAGCATTGGGCGCCCCTGCTGACGAATTTCGGGATCGCTGGGAGTTAGAATCCGTCAGGAAGAACACCGTAGGAAAGTTCAAAGTGAGCTTGTCCTTCTGTTTCAAAACCATCGAATGAAGTGCTCGGGCCAGTTCGTCATGAGGCTTGATTTTTCCCCTTGATTGATCAGGCTGCTCGATGACGTAGAATCCATATTTCTTCCAGCTTTCATGTCGTTCCGAGTTTTACAAGTCATACCGAGTTCCTTGATAGAAGTTGTTGGAGCTTGAATCTGCGAGGCATTCTCTCGCATCAGGTACAATCCTCAAAATCAACCACAAACTTGTTGCACATTCTTTGTTCTTCGGGTGGCCATCGTTGGATCGTTAAGATTCGAGTCCCGAGGAAGAGGACCTGTTCCCTTCAGACGAAATGCGGAAGAATGGTAGACCTCCGGATGAGGCATGAGCGCCTTGAGACTGCATGAAGTTATGAAGAGCGATGATGTCGATGCAGGTTTACGTAGCTCCCGTGACTTTGCCGAGTTCGAATCCCGACTGTTGTTGATGAATGAACGAACACTAAGGAGAGCACCGGAACCACAGCGACCCGCCCATCATACTTTAGACGATAAAGAGCACGTGGTCAACAGAAGACTGCTTGCGCACGGTTGGCATTATTCATACGATCAACGGCGCTCATGCCTGAGTGCAGTCTGGAAAGACAATATTACCAGTTCCAGCAAATGTTTCCTATCGAACCATCAGCGACTCGTTGTCCATCATCCGACCGCGGGCTAGGAGAGCATATGATTGAGACCGCACCGAGAACAGCGCATGATGGAACACAATGATAGAATGACAGCTCTCCGATTCTTGAAAGTCTCAGAATAACCTACGGCGCGTCGCACCGTGTGGAGAGGGTTTCCTGGGTCAAAGATCTTTGTGATTCTCAGACCTCTCAGGACCAGCGTTTCGAACACCAGTGCACTGCGGTAAAAATCCGAGTGCCTGAGACCACGTTCGCCGAGTTGACTGGAAGTCGCAGTGGACTTTCTCATTTTCCTCGTGGTTTTCAGTGAATCCCGCCCGCTCGCCGCACATTTCTCGACGAGTGCCGTGTTCGAACATCCAAAGCCAGCAAATCTCGAATCAGAACTCTGGCGGCCGACACGTTCTTGAGCGAGCACTTGGTGAAGTGTTATGAAGTCCGAGGGGACATGTGTTTCCCCACTCGTGGATGCCACGATCAAATGAACAGCGATTTGAACGGCAAATCAATGTCTCATCTTTTCGCAGTCGACGATCAGATGAGCTTTTCGCGGAAAGTTTACGACGCTTTGTTCGATTATCAGACACTGAAAATCGTGAACATTGGTGACAAGAAAATCGGTCTCCTGCACAGAATCATCCAGCTACTCATCCTAGGATACATTCTCGGGTGTGCATTCCATCGAACAATGCCCTAAAGACTCCGTGTTGCCTGACCTGAATTGCTACGAACAGAGCTCGTTAACTAGGGCCTGTCATCCGCGTCAGAAGACGAATCTTGAGATCGAATACTTGAAAACAATATTTTCAGATTCGTGATCGTTTACAAAAGGGGTTATCAACAGTTCAGCACGTACAATTCCGTGACGACAGCGAAAGTCAAAGGCGTAGTTTCGACTCTCGGATACAAAGATGACGACTTCGTGAGATCGGTAGCCTATCCGGGAGCCTATCGAAGGGTTTGGGACATCTCCGATCTTGTCGTGCCTCCAAGCGTGAGTCGGGACGAAGAAGCTTCCTGTTACGCACCTGAAGACTCGTTCGAAATCCGCGCGGGAAAACCAAAGCAGTTGTCTGAGCTCTTGCTGTTGTCGATTACAGGAACCAGATGCGTTCTTCGTCACCACGAATCTGATCATCACCGAGCAGATGACGGCGAGCTGCCCCGACGAGTTGATGGAAGACTCGATCTGTAGAACAGATTCAGATTGCGAGGACGGGCGGACGCTGTTACTGGGGCACGGATCCCAGACCGGACACTGCGTACCCGCGGACCATCCGACATTTCGTCAAACCGTATGCGAGATTCGGGGTTGGTGTCCTGTTGAGTACGACGAAGGACCTTTGTAGGTGTCGAATGCTCGCCGAACCGTACATTTCATTCCACAAGCTTCCAACGCTGAAGGTCGATTGGTTCTAGGAAAGACAACCGAGCTCTGCTTCGCGGTGTTCGGAATTTCACCGTTCTCCTGAAGAACTACATCGAGTTCCCGACGTTCCGGATCAAACTGTGAGCATCTGCAAAAGTAGAACCTTCGGATCTGATGTCGCGCGAATCACAAAGTCGAAATTTGATGTCTAGAGCCTGGAGGTTTGGGCAATTTTTCGAAATTATCCCCTAATCGCAACGAATCAATCCCGGGCGATTAATAGTATAATTTCGAAGAATTGCCCAAACTACCAGGCTTGAGTCATGACGATCAATTATATGAGTTTCCTTCTTCAGACGTAATATCGCCGACAACCAGAACCGCTCGTACCTGCAGAGTTGCGTTTACAATTCAGACACGGATCCGCATTGTCCAAAGTTCCGATTGGGCGACATCATCAATGCCACCGGCAACTCCTTCAACAGCATCGCGGTCAAGGTGAATCCTTTTCCAGTTCCGGCGATGAGAAACATTTTGTTCGTGGATTTCCTTCTTCAGTTCTGCTCGGGATTTCGTCCACCCTCTTTTCCAATGCGGTTCTCCTCATTCAGGGTGGAGTTGTTCATATCGTGATTACGTGGGATTGCAACTTCGATTGGCATCTTCGATACTGTGTGCCGCGGTACGAGTTCAGTCGGATTGATGACAGCCGCGCTCAACTCGGGAGAGGTTGGAATTTCCGGCACGCCCATTACCACAACTCGACACATAGGACGCTATTCAAAGCGTACGGCATCACGTTCCGGATTGCCGTCTCTGCGAGGGGAGGCAAGCTCAATCTCTTGCCGTTAGCCATCAACGTCGGCTCTGGACTCGGTCTATTGGCGGTGGTGAGTTCTGGGAAAAGACCCGTCATTCTCTCGATATTGTTGTCTTGACAAAAGACTCGTTGTCGCCTACTCATTGCCAAGCGATTGTCTTCCAGGCTAAGGTCGTCTGTGACTTCGTGGTGCTGTACTGTCACCGCAATCGCGAGCTCTATAAACAGCATAAAGTGCGTTTCGTGGAGAAAGGAGGACGGAAACGCAGAGCAACAATCAGCATTACTGTGTAGCTCTTCACTCAACACGTTGTCAGGATTATCACATTCATCGCCGTTGACCTGTGAGGGAAACGGCGTCGGAAGAACAAATATCTGGCTGAGAATGGATAGCAATACGAGACCCGGAGAAATTTAGGAACTGAATGATATTGCTACATAATACCTGTCTACTAGGACACAGCATAAACCCATGCTTCGCTGCGAAAATGATTGACGAACATGAGACCTATGGATTGTGCAAATGATAACACCGGCGACGTATACGGTACCTAGAAGCAGTTGGACTTCGGTCCTGCGTATGAAGTTGGCCACGTTTTCCCCGAGCAGTGTGATGAATGCTGACACCGATTATCCACAGTCAACGCGTCAAATCGCATATTTCCCTCCAATCCTATCCGATACGCTTCATTCAGAATCGGGGGCTGGTTCCTCGAAGAGTCGAATACCACGAGGAATGAAACGACAGAGAAATATGGTGCATGTGAAGTAGATAGGCGAGCGGAGCACTTGCACCGAGCGAGAGTTCCTACAGCTCAACTCGACCCGCTCACTAAACTCGGAGTTTTTCGGGGCAAGGTTGTTTCAGGCCACAAGATGATCGCGGACTCCGTGAAAGAAGAAACAGAACGTCATCGCTGGAAGTTACTTTCGAAACCGCGGGAATGAAGCCTACTTCTATCACCCTGGTTCAGCGGGTCAATCGCCATGGTCAGCAGAATTCGCCAACTACCGTCATCAGCTATGGCGATGACGAGCCTCCGAATCGCGTGTTCCGGAACTAAGTTTCTATAAATACAGTTTCTATCTCGATGTCACTGTTTTTCGTTCTACGATCACGATTCCTAGCGAATTGTGACTCCTTACGCTTTCTCCCCGTGAGAGTTCGAGAATCGTAAGGGTCAGCAGATTCGAAGAACTCAAGAATAGGGCCGAGATTGAGCCCTTCGTTCTCAAGTCCATAAATCAAGGTCATCTAGTCAACTTCACCCAAACGGTGTAGAAGTCTTTCACAAGCAACGGTCACAGCGCATGAACATATAGTGCCAGTAAAAACATCACTCCGTTACACTTCACCGTGCGCCTTGATCGGAGGGAGGTACTTTATAGAGTGAAGAAGTGGTCGTATTCGCCGAGTACCCTGAACTCCAGCGTACAATGAACCTCATTCCTGGTGAGAGAAATTTTCAGGAACGGACTGTGGTCGACACGAGCATAGCTCATAGGTCTTCATGGAAGATGAAAGTTTGGATGATAACATTAAGCGCAAAAACTTATCTACCGCAGTGACATTGTTGTATTTTGTGGTGAATTTAACAGTTTCGCAAACTCTGGAGGGATACGCTCGAATGCGCCGCTGCTAGCTCTATGTGCAGAAGAGATGTGCAATTGCACTCACAAACGTAGATGGGAAGAAGCGCTCATCGAGGACTCCCCTTTTTACGCTGAGCAGACGCTCATTTGGATCAAACGGCATCATAGTGAAAGCAGCTTGGTAGAGGCTCCCCCTTGATTGGGGAGGGAACGTCCCCTGTCCCCTCGAGGATAGAGCACCTGGTCCTATCTCGGCGCACACGGGGTCGGTGTAGAGAAAGACCTGCGAGTGGTTGTTCCTACCCTTGCTCCGAAGCCGTTCCATCGCTGCGCTACTGTAAGAGCGGAGCTCTGTTCGTTCGATATATTAGCAGCCACTCTCGTGGTCAAGCCCGTCTCAGCTGAACTTCTCTCGTACCACGCGTTGACTTCCCTCATGGAAAGCTCGAAGCAGGGCTGGCGAAGCTCACATTCCCGTCGATACGGTAATCGTGTCATCATGTGCCTTGGGACGGAAACTAACAGGGAAGAATCGTTTTTCGCATACGACTTGATTGAGCTCAAAGCCCGGCTGATAATCCTTTCAGAGCTTCGTGGAACGTCGAGATGGCGCCTCGACGGCTCACGATCGGCTTTTGCTCCTTCTTTCGCAATAAGATCACTGTGAGACGCCCAGTCTCCATGAGTGTTTCCCCCTGAAAACGAAACCCGCTAGGAATCTTTCGGCCTGATATAGGAATTAGGTTCTTGGCACAGTAGAGCATTGAAGGATCGAGTTGACAGGAATGGGGGCTGATCGGGTGCGATTGAAGATGTGATCGTCCTGATTTATCAGACTCCTTCATGAGAAGGAAGTCTGGTTGGTCATCCACTCGGAGCAATGAGTGCGGAGGCCAAGTCTCGATCCGGATGAAACTTCGCGGGTGGAAAGATGTTACTTGGGGCTTCATCCTGGATCTGACCGGTTTTCGGCCGGCCACGGGAAGGGTACCGACTATCACTGCTGTAGAACGGCACCGACGATAGCCAATTTCTGCGCGAAATATATTGCGTGAAATGTGGCTTTCGGATTTACCGTTATCTCTCGAACAGTTGGGCAGGCTCCATAAGAAGGGCGATCTCTACCTGGTAGGCGGGTCTCGTACATTTCAAATGATAAATGGGCCCCTCCAATGGACGGGTGACCCCTCATAATTAGGCGGGCATCGACCATTTGAAGGAAAAAACGGGCGTTCTCCGATGAACGAACTCATCACAGCGAGTTGGGAAAGCGGTGGACGCACCTCGAACATCAGGCAAGCTCTACTGGTCTGATTCGCTGTCAGACACCGCGCAGGAGAGTGGACAGCTCCTGTCAGTGCGCGTTCGAAGCTTGAGTGGAATCAACCCGGAGTCAATGGACGGCAAGAAAACTGGGAGCAGCTTCCTTGGAGCGAATGCGCGCTCGGGATTCAAAATGTTCGCGGGAGCTGTTCCCGACTCATCATAAGATTGCTGAAAGTGTTAAGCCGTCAGATCGCAATCACAGACTTATTGGGATGAGACCCCGTGAACTTGATTAGCAGAGCCGATTCAGGAGGTCATGTTGGATGTCTTAAAATCACAAACCATACATTTTCTGTTCTTCCTACGAGCTAGGCTAACCCCTTCGCCTCAGCGGTTGCTCGCCTGGGAAAAGATTGGGGAAAGAAGTGAGCAAATAGACAAGGTAGAGTGCATCTCCAAAAACGTTCGACGCGAGGAGGCATAGGATTGAAGATTCAGACTTGAGCTGTCCGCAGAGGAGAGAAAATTTTTGATGAACAGATGTGGATCACTCCGAGGCTTGGAAGCGATACCCGAAGCCATGCAGTTCTGTCTGCAATAGTTGTTCTTCGATGCTGGAGGACTTTCCGGAAGGCATTCGCCAGCAGAAACTACAGGGGTTCCGTCTGTCGTGCAATAACCCAAGATTTAGCGTTTTGACCGTGGATTGCTTCTCATCCGCGAAGCATTCTCATCCACGGCTCGGTGAAGCAACTGACGGCTGACGGAATGTTTGGAACCGAACAACTTTGACAACGTCTCTCGGAGTTTGAACTCGTTTGGGTTTGTAACTGGAACTTCTTCCGCCATCAGCCGCACTGTATTTCCTATTCGAATTCGTAGGATCTTACTTATGCAGAAATGTTCCCTGTTCCACTAATACATTGATTTTCTCATTGAGACACGGCATTTCCGCTGAGCCCTCTTCTTTATTGATGCGTTTGTCCTGCTACTGCCAGGGAGGCGCATCTCTGGGAACTTTCTCATCAACGTTCGATCCTCTCGAACCAACTGATCGTTTAACGGACTTCGAGTCATGCATCTGGGAATAATTTATCATTGTGCTTTTTCCATGACTGTACGGGCTCCTCGTTCTACTCTTGACGATTCTTTAGAGTTAACATGATCATGCTCTTGTTGCCATTGGGAGGTCATGTAAGTATTCAGAAAATAAGCGCATTCACGCTTGTGTCTCTCCTGTCCGACCTCGATCGATTTCCGTATCCAGTTAGGTCACCCGGTGATTTGACGGCATGATGACGACTTGGTTGGAATATGATAATCCGCCCGAGAGGCGTTTGTGATCCTTCCCGGTACTTAACGGCATCGCCGCGAGACTCCGATGCACTCGAGCGTACCTACATTCGCGACATCAGCGAGCCCATCACACCATGTCGAGTCCACCGGAGACACAAACAATGCCAGAAGGCGCCGAAATCGAAGGTCAGTTTTGCGTTGACTCTGCGCGGAATTCAATGATACGTTCGAAATCCGTCTGTGCGACCCCATGCATGCTCCGTCCCGTCGCATCGAGTCTTCCTCAACGGCGAGTGTTCTGAGATATTCTCCCCTTGAATTCAGCTCAATCGTCGGTCGCCGGGGACGTTGTTCCGAAGAAAACCAAACTTGTCGAAGTCAACTCGGCGGAACTTGGTGGAACAGTAGAGGGCCGAGTTTCTCTCAGAAAGAATCCCAATTTCTTCACCTTCATCCTTTACGACGGGTCTGCGGAGGTCCAGATCGTGGCGCGGGGCGACCAATGGAAGGAAATATCAGAAAGTATGCAAGACGACGAATGCTACCGTATCACCGCATTCAAAACGAGGAAAAACGATCCAGCATACAACACGACTTTTCACTCGTGTGAAATTCATCTGATCAAGGTACCTACCCATTTCGATAGTGAATCCATGGTGACTCCAGCAGGAGACGACAAACGGCATCGACCGTTCTTCCCATTTGCAGATCAGCTCCGTGGAGAGGATTCAGGGCGAGGCGATCCCGCAGTACCCCTTCACTAAAGTAAAGGAAGTGGCTGCGGCTAAACTGAACTCGATCGTCAACATGATCGCAATCGTTTACAATGTTGAGCCCGAATGGGAGAGCAACCCGAACACGACGCGGTTCGTGAATCTCGTGGACGATACATTGAAATTCGTAACTCTGCGGCTCTGGGGTGAGCTCAACGAGGCTTTGGATGCAGCCGAGGGCAAATGCGTGACTCTGTACAACTTGAAAGTGAAAAGAGACGAGAACTGGCTCCCTCGGAATGTCGACTCCACCTTGAACACGAAATTCAAGTTGATACAAGATAGCGATCGCTCGGGAGAACTCCAAAAATGGTTCGACTCCGTGGGTCGAGGAGAGAAGTTCACCCGTGTCTAGGACTAGGCTCGTATCAACAATGGACCGCCAACCTACTGTTCAATCTATGAATGTTTCCTCGGTCTCGGCTCCTGGCCCTCCGAGTCGAGATCCCAAAGCGGAATACCTCGATCAGGAGAATCCACAATGTGAACATCTTTTTCCATCGCCGCGGTATCTCTCACGTCATATCTCACGCCTGATGACGGTGCCGAGATTGACGTGAACACCTCGTCTCTGTGTTTTTCGCTACCGAATTCCCCGAATTTCCACCAAATCATACTGCTCCTGCTTGCGTCTAGTAATCCGGTCACACGACCGCAGCCCTCGCTCCCTTAGGTACAATTTCTCGACCTATACAGATAATTCTTGAAAATAAGTATGGAATGAAGATTGAACGTGTTGAGTATCTCGGCAATTAGAGTTCATTTTTCCGACTCTTGCGTGGAGGAATGTGCAGTTCTTTCATGAGGTCGAGTCTCGGAATTGAAAAATGCCGACTAATTGAGGAACGTTGTGATGCTGCGAAGAGTCGATGTATGGACCAGCAGCGTACAGTCCGGAGAATCGAATCAAGGTCTCTCGTAAGATGCCGAGATTTCCGTTGTGAACTACATTCCCGATCTATTCAGAGACTTTCAGAACGAGCTCCTAAATACTTGAATGCACTGCATCGCTACCTATCGATCCATTGCTAAAGTTTCTAGTCGGATCGGTCTAGAAAGGTTTCATCTGTTGGGAGTCACTCGTATTGTGTCCCCCGGAACGTAGATCGAAATATTCAGCTGCCGCCGTTAGCTTGCTCCGCATGATACACGATATTGATTCAAAAACACCCGATTTGGGCAGCTCAATTACGATTGCGATATCACCGCCAGATCTCGGCTCATAGAGTTGAGCGACAACTTTCTCGAGAAGTGTCCTTGTAGGTTGGTCGGTGGCGAGGTGCGGTTATTATTCTAACACAACGAGTGGTCCCCCTCATCCCTCTTGGGCGACGGCTCAGGAGGAGGTCTTGGAGGAGATTCTTTCCCCTCTTTCTGTCCCTGAAGCTTTAAATTACCGTTTTTCCACTTCAAGTCGAAGAGTTGCCTCGCCCCATGGCAGGAACCGAAATAGCTCAGCAGGAAAGGTGTCGTAGACGAAAGTTTTAGCTGTGACGACAACCCTCGTTCTCTGCTGGCGTTGAAGCAACGCCGGAGAACGAAACCCTAAGGGTGTTCGATCTTTTCGCCGCACTTGGCACCCGTATTTGTCTGGATCGAAAACGCTTGCCTGCACGTAGAAGCTTGAATGTCAAGCCCCAAATACAGAATTCGGACCGAAATCAACCTCCGAGAGCGCACCGAAATTATGCGGGGGATTTTCGAAATGTTTGGGAGAAACTGTTGGTGCTATCAGTATGTCCGGCAGTGTACGATGCTCCGCGACGGCTGTTTTGAAGCGTACGTCTCTGGCGCTTCCCAAGTATGCGTCCCAGTGGGAACGAAGAGAGAGTTGACTTTGGTTAGCGCATGATTGTTGGAAGGTTCAGGAACACAACAATTCACACGAGCACAACGAAGCGCATCGACAAACCATGATCATAACTAGCGCAAAGCGTTTGATCCTAGGAGCGTCGTCATTTCGAGTGAAAAATCGACAGACACCACGACGCTTATAGAAGAATTCGTTTTATCCTTCGTATGTTACATCTTGTAGCAGGGACATGGGTAATGGAAGGCATACTTTGATGAAGGCCAATCGAGTCAGGGAGGAATGTGGACTAGTTCCCGTGGTATCTCGTCTTTTCGTCTTGTCTGAAAGAAACTGTCGCTCGTCGGATATCTGGAGAGGGTATGCGGAAAAATTACACCTCGAAGATCTGTTTGACAGGAGCCAAAACTTGCCCAAGGTGAGTACCCATGATTACATCTTTCATATCAGACGACAAGTTCGACATTATCCTCATCAGTTGAGCAGTAATTCCGCTATCACTTCCTGGTGATGTGGACGTCACAAATGCATCAACCCAATTATCTCAAGCTCAAGAGGGAGTTGAGTTTCTGATTTTTTGAGGAAAGACTCGAGACTTCCCTTCTGAGGTTGATTGAACATGACATGTGTTTTTTTATTGGCTCTCACCTTTCACGCTAAAATCCATGTTACTGAGAGGTCTTCTGCTTCTGCTCGCTCGAGAGTTTTCGTTTGCTCAACGCAAGCCTGAGTGTGCTTTCCACGAGACTCCCTCTCCGTCGGTTGAATTTCTGTCTTACATATGCTCCTGAAGACCGGGTTCTCGCCTGTTAGCATTCCTTACTCCCGTATCCGGGCTAATTTGGGTTCTGTCTTGATCTCCCTCTCCGATTCAAAACCGTGAGGATCTTCTAGGAACGGCTTCCTCTCCAGCTGAAATCTAAACCCGCCGAAACCCCCTTGTTTTTTGCTCTCGGAGACCATTATATTCCTGGAGAGCGACCGACCGCCCCCGGGGATTTCAAGAACCAAATAAATGGGATGAATGCCCTCCCCATTGGGCTCCAATTGGGGAACATACTCTGATTCCCAATTCACCCGAAGAGCCCTCTAATTCTTTGTATTCCACTCAAAACCCTCATGACGAAGAAATCTGTGGGAGAATGAAATGTTTGGAGACTTGCTGTACGCGAACGAGAGAAGAGAGAGAGAGAGAGAGAGAGAGCTTTATGTCATTGGAGATCTGAGGAAATTTCTATAAATGCTTTCCGATGAAGAGGGAATCAGGATGACAATTCAGGACCTGCACCCATGGCTCCGTAGCCTTACGCTCTACTCGCTGAAGTATTAGGTGGATGCAAAAGTTCTGGGCCCCTAATTTCAATCGCTCATAACTCCGCTCTCAAGAGCTGCAGAGAGATTACAGAATACACGACGTTTGCGGAATCTAGTCAGCTTCCAGTTGAAATCAACCGCGAAATTTTTCAAAGAGAACCGTGCTCACAGAAGCGATTCTGCTGAAAGGGTCGAAGTTCGAACAGTCGCGATTTTGCAGTTCCGGCGAAACTAAGATAATGACCCCCTGTTTTCTCTTCAAAAACACAAAGTTCGTCGGAAAATAAGCGGTTTCAAAGAGATAATTGAGCATCTTGGCTACGGCAAAGCGGAGATATCGGCTCCCGAAGATTCGATTTTTTCGTGATTTTTGGTGACCTTTCAAGGAGGATGACCATTACGGATATTTTGTCAAGGAACAGTCCGTATCTCCGTCAGGAGGGCGGGGTCGAGGAGGAGGGGTTCGAGCCCGTGGACAAGCTTGTTCGGGATATCTCATGAGTAGAAGGGTGAGGCTCTCGTCTCGAGTGACAGATCAATCATTGGAAACGAGCCGTTGAAGCCGTCACTTGAGACATCCCATGATAGTAGTCCCATGTATGACAAATGGCGCTCGGAGCGGATTTTGCATCTGTCGGGATGTTCCCCGGTCATCAAGACGACCCCAGGAGAGCTCGGTATATTTTCTCGGACCTCGCGTCTCCTCGTGAAAACTTCAGGGAACCCATACTAGCTTTGTCGGGAGCCCACAGGTCGAGAACCACTGGTTTATGTTTGGTTCTCAAGACAAGCTCTGGAAGAGACACCAATTTCTTGCAGCATCTCTCGAGCTCATGAAGGGAGCGGAAAACACACGAGGCCGGAGTCTACAGGGTGGTCAACGTAAGTCGGGAATTTTCGAACCCTTCCTTCTTTTGGTCATGACTCGGTCAAAGGGGACCGATCCCGACAATTTTTTTTTTTGATCGATAGTTGGAAGAATGGCGCATCTTTTCCAACTTCGATTGAATCGGTTAAAACCTCTTCTTTTTGGAAAGCCGCGGAAAATGCCAATTTTTTTTTTCTAACTTTCTCAAAAAACTGCCCGTGAAATGTCCTAAGTGAACCGATCCAGTTCGTCATCATTTTTTTCAATGCAGCAAAGGATGCCCCTCATTCGCTGAAGAAATGGCGAGGATCGGTCGGAAGCACGAGAAAAGGCGACCGATCGCATCAGCATCACAAAAACCACTCATCTTTTGACAAAATCTCGTCCTCGATGCAATTCCCCCCGTATCTCCTTAGGGAAGCCGAATTCGAAAAAACTTCCGATGGCAAAATTTTCTTAGAATGGTCCAAACTATCCGACAATGACCTTTCCGGACCGATCTGACAGTTTTTTTTGCAAAAAAATCGAGCTTCCCCAATTCTTCGTCCTGGAAGCCTGAAACAGCCCGAAACTGCTCGAGTATCAGTCGTGCGCGCGCTACGCAGCAGGGACATGCTTTCGACGGATGGCGCTCTCGTAACTTGAGCACCGGAGCTCGTCTGCTACGGTGGGAACATCAACCATTTTGAGAAGAGCACGTGCTCCACGAAACACGTTGAGAAGTCTTGCCAAGTGTCTCTTGCCGAGTCCCCTCATTTTGGAATCGAAACATGTGGCCTCCCAACAGCCCTGATCTGAATCCCCTTGATTATTACGTTTGGGGCGTAGTGGAACGAGAGTCCAATAAACGACGGCACGAGAACAGAGAGTCTCTGACTGAAGCAATAAAGGACGCCTTCGCCAACCTCCCGAGAAAGGAGTGTCAGTTGGCCTGCGGTCGCTTCCGGTCAAGATTGGAGGAAATGATCGAAGCTGAAGGTAGCTGGTTCGAATAAAAAAAATCCTTGCGCTTCTCGAACAACGAAGTTACTGTCTTCCTCTTAGAATGGATGAAGTTCTGACCAACTCAACTTTCCAGCAGTTTCGGGCTGTTTCAGGCTTCCAGGACGAAGAATTAAGGAACCTCGATTTTTTGACAAAAAAAAATAAAAAAACTGTCGGATCGGCCCGGGAAGGTCATTGTCGGATAGTTTGACCATTCTAAGAAAATTTTGCCATCGGAAGTTTTTTCGAATTCGGCTTCCCTAAGGAGATACGGGGGGAATTGCATCGAGGACGAGATTTTGTCAAAAGATAAGTGGTTTTTGTGATGCTGATGCGATCGGTCGCCTTTTCTCGTGCCTCCGACCGATCGTCGCCATTTCTTCAGCGAATGAAGGGCATCCTTTGCTGCATTAAAAAAAAGATGACGAACTGGATCGGTTCACTTAGGACATTTCACGGGGAGTTTTTTGAGAAAGTTTGAAAAAAAAATAGGCATTTTCCGCGGCTTTCCAAAAAAAAGAGGTTTCGACCGATTCAATCGAATCATGCTGGAAAAGATGCGCCATCCCTCCAGCTATCGACCAAAAAAAAATTGTCGGGATCGGTCCACTTTTGATCGAGTTAAGACCAGAAGAAGGAAGGGTTCGAAAATTCCCGACTTACGTTGACCACCCTGTACATGTTCCATCGAGACGCGTTTGATAATCTTCCTCCAGACGTGTCGAGGAGAGCCCGTTCGCACAGGGTTGGAGACATTCATCGGAGAAGGCCGCGTGGAACAATTTGGAGATGAACCTCTCGGTGTCGCGTAGAGCAGGTGAACCATGATCCAGCGAGACACCACTGACAATCTTCCTCCAGATACTTCGATAGGAGCCCGTGTGGCGATCCGCTGACGAGTCGAAAGAGTTATCGAGCACGCTGAAGGACTTGTGGCATGAACGTTGCATTTCCCGCTCAAAACTCATTCAAGTTTCAATCATTACTGGGGTACAACCGGTTTGAGGAACAGATTCAGTCGTTGCCGGAATGCCGAGACATTGTGAAGCCTTCAAATCGTCCTTGGAAGCATCTGATTGAGCAGTTGACCTGAAAACAAGCTGCTTCAGCTGATCATGCTTTCGTCGTCAGATACGTAGTTTTGAGGCAGACAAAAGTGAAAAAGGCGATACGCCATCCATCTCGGAATCGTTCAGAATCGTTGCATAAGAGATGCAACGAACATCGTCCGAGTTCTTCGGCTGAAGTGGCATTTCGGCATTGCCATCGATCCTTTCATTCGGATATCCTTGGCTCGATTGATCAAAATAATAGGTTGATACATGAACCTAGAGGTCATCCCATGCGGTCAGACGCTGGTACCGTTTCGTTCCGGTGGAGCTCTCGTTCAGTTGGAAAAACTGGGAGGTTATAGCATCACGGAGTTATACAGCATATGAGGTATTAGCTGAAGGAAACTAAAAGTACTCGGAAAAGTATGTTCCTTCTGGTCAAAGGTATAACATATTAGGACTCTGCGCGCTCGACGCGTGGCAAAGAAGCTCCGAAGTTGATCGAACATTCTGCGATCTCCAGAATCGTTTGACATGCTGGAATCTCCAGACTTCTGAACCCTACTGAAGATAAGGCAGTACAGTCTCGTCATAGGCTTCTACTGAAAGGAGTGGCCTAACGGTTGTCTCCCGCTGAGCTGTGGGCGACTTGAAGCCAGGCAACCGCGCCGCCACAAAGACCCAGTATGCAAATGCGGCGGAGCGGAAAATGCTTCGTTTGTCCTCCATGGATTCCTCGACTCGTGCGCGGTTGCGCAGACGGCCTCCGATTGAAGCATCCAAAGAAAGATTCTTCTCGAAAGCGTCTTCAATCGCCACTTATAGAAACCAAACGTCCGGATGGCTTCTCCGGCATGCGCCCGACGGCCCATGGCCTTCTCGCTGCCCTGCTCTGCACGATGTAGCAGGGTTCATCCGGATTCTTGACGTCGGAGTCCCTCGCGAATAAACAGAGAAACAGGCAGACATATAGACCGAGGGTGGGACTCGAACTCGCGGACTTCGGAGTGGAAATATTCGGGTCATCTCCTCCGCCAGCTAGGCTGTGACTTGCTGAACTGATCGGAGCTCTGAATGCTAGCTGAATACCAGCCAGACATGCCAGAACAACGGGGGCCACAGAGCTGAGCTTCTCCGTTGTCGTTGAGTGTGATAGGACGGAATCTGTGAGATCAACGATGAACGATGTCGATTAGAGCTTCTCTTTCAAAGCGAATATCCGGCCCTCAGTGGTTGCCGCGGGATGGGGCTTCTGAGCATCTCTGTTCTTTCCGAGAACAGAGGAATTCTCCGGCACCTCCAACAGCCCATATTTTCACTCAGCAGCGCACCCCAGTGTTTCAGATGAGAGCTCTCCTTTTGCCATGATGAGTGTACACCTCTGCATCCTTCCCGATAGGAGCGAAACTTCTCTGAGTCAAGAGTCCCTCGCATTCTCGGATGCTCTCGGAAGCTTTTTCTCCCAAATCGTCCAATGTTTGGGGGAATTCCGGAACCTAATCGTGGTCTTCTCCGATGACATCCATGAAACGCTCCGATCGGTAATCTGAGCCGTGAAGGATAGCCGCATCCACCACGACTGCTCTTGGTGCCTCTTTTGGACGGATAAGATCCATGAAGGCCACGAGACGGCCCAAACTTGTCAGGATCAGCCTCCTACTATTTGTCAGGTTTGGGCAATGCCGAATCGTGGCTCTCGAGTCGGAAATTTGGTGAGTGTGCACACAATGTGGATGTGCAGTTGAGAAAGTCTGATTCACATCTCAACAAATTGTTCCACACAGAGTTTCCTCTCGGATCATACGATAAACTTTCAGGAATGAAATCGGGGTAGAACCGCTTTATTTCCCACTTCTTCGAAGCGGTTTCCTTCCCCGGCGCCCTCTGTTTTGCTCGGCCTTATTATCGCGGGAGCTGCAGGCGATTATCCGAAATCCTCTCTCACGTTCTGGATCTGACTTAACATGATATGCGAGTCGTGGACTGACGCGGAACCTACAAGCAGATTCACGATGGTCGTAAATCATCGGTTCGTCCGCTACGAAACTAACGTGTCGAGTGTCTCCGGCATTTTTTGCGCTTCGTGTTGAGGTCGGTTGACTATGTCATGTTTCGCGTTCAAATTCGTTCGACGGAAGCCTGCCTAGTCATACCTCTCGGGACTTCTTCCCCATCGGTCGGACTCTCGGTTCTCGCATACTCCTGGAGATCACGTTTCCCTCTGATATGGGTGCTAGCTCCCTCAACGGGATCAGTACTGCGATGGGTTCTGACTTGATCCCCTTCACCTCTGAGGCTTTCGCTTTCAGGATTGAGTGATGGATTCTTTTCCGACTCTTGATCCGTCAGCGTATAGATAGGGCTGGAGGGCCTCGGTCTTCATGAACGGGAACCGTCCGACTCTTAAAGCATGTTGAAGTGTTTCAGAATAGGGTCAGGACAACGACGTTGAGACTTGACAAGTGAATGGGCAAGCAAGCATTTATTCGAAGTAGTCCGCTCCTTCTCCCCGCTCGCTGGCCGGGTGGCATAAACCAACACTGGGTGCCACGCTAAGCTATCAATTGCGGGATAAAAATCTTTCTTATGTGGTAAATAGAGGATTTAATTTATATCAGAATTGAATATGAACCATCTTAAGACCCAAGCCCACCGCCCGCAATGGGATTTGCGAGGCGATAGGGAGTGTTACTGAAGCAATACCGAAAGGTGATTCCGGTGCACTCCTGAGGGCTGGCTGAGAGGTTCAGCCGATAAACAAAAAAAAAAGTCCGCTCCTTCTATAGCGTGGCGGGAAACGCTTCGTTGTAGTTGATCGTCGTATACAACATTCCTCCCTCTTCAGCGGGCTAGCGTCCGTACATGCGCCCGACGCTCGCGAGGACTCCGTAATCCTCGACGTTCTTCGCGACGCGCGCGGGCTGCAATCGTACCGGACCTTGAGCTTGCACGAGCTCTTTCGGGGGAATAGGACGGATGCTCTCCTCGCTGCCATCCTCGACCGACGGAGCTGAAAGGCCGCCTTCTTCGTTTTCCCGGAGCGAGGGACTAGGACACGGACCCGCATTGCACTCTGAGTCTTCGGCCAGTTCGGCGCCGGTTACGGTCACCGGCGAAGAGGGCAAGAGCTCGAGGGGGAAGTCGTTTTCGTCGGTCCATGAAGCCGCCCGTTTCCAGATTTGATTGAGATGCCGGACGACTTGTTGGCCATCTACCTCAAGACGAGCCAAAACCGCCCCAACCGATTCCACAAATGTCGCGGGTACTAGACGCCGTTCGTCCAACGCGACGACCACTTTCTCCCCTCTTCGGAAGAGACGTGGACGACTCCCATGGTACCTGTCGAAATCAAGCTTGAACTTCCTGCTGCTGTCCGAAAACGTGGAAGCCTGGGACCTGAAAATGGGGAAAAACGAACGACGCGGCCGACCGAAAAGAGTCTCAAAAGGAGTTTTCCCGTTGAGACATGCAGTTGGCGTGTAATTGTAGACCGATACGGCTTCGTCTGAGCTCAGCGGACCTGTGCTCTCGATGGCATTTTTCAGCGTACACACCATTCTCTCGGCCAAGCCATTACTCATTGGAGAGTACGGGGAAGATCGCAGGTGGATGATTGAGAACTCCTGACAGAGTTCCGCGAACGAAGCGGAGGTGAACTGACCCCCGTCGTCGGTGACGAGGGTCTCCGGGGGACCAAGCAGGCGAAAAACCACTCTCAAATAGTCGACGAGTGTACCGCTCGATGCCAGATACATGTACGTGGCATCTACGTACTTGGAAAATGCGTCCACAATGACGAGGAACGAATGGCCTTTTTGGGTTCCGCGTAATCCATGTGAAGACAGACCCACGGCTTCCCCGGATCTGGCCACGGGGCGAGAGGAACTTTCGTCGGATTTGCGACATGCTGAGCGCAATGCGCACACGACAAGGGTCTCGACGTCCGTGGACATGCCCGGCCAATAGAAATGCGCGCGCGCCAGCCTCCATCCGGACAATACCTGGATGAGCTCGATGAATCTTCCTCAAGACGGTGGGCCGGAGTGAAGATGGCACTACCAACCGATCATGTAGGAGGAGAATCCCTTGCGAACTAAACAGGGAATCTGCCTGTTGAGCGAACACGCGAAGTGTGTGGCTTTTGAAATCGGCTCTCTCCCAGCCGTGACGGATACGTTCCAACACAACCCCCAAGACCGGGTCCGTGGATGTTTCCTTCCGAACTTCCCGAACTCCCGTTGGAGTGAAGACTTTTGAGTTGACGAGATGCTTGATGTCGATTTCGTCGACTTCCAAAGAGGCGATAACTTCGTCCATACCAGAGTTTGCTGCGTATCTACGTGTTTCCTGAATCAATCTCGACAGCGCGTCAGCTTGACCAAACTCCGATGTCCGAACGTACTCAATATCGAAATCATACTCGACGAGGCGCAGAGCCCAGTGGCGTAACCTGGCCGCCGTCCGTTCGTCCAAGCCCTTGGTCTGCGAAGTGCGGAAGAGAGCGAGCGACGGACGATAGTCCGTTTGAAGGGTGAAATGGCGACCCCAAACAAACTTCTTCAGACGTTCCACGGTGTACACCAGCGCAAAGGCTTCTTTTTCTATTTGCCCGTAATTGCGTTGCGCAGGAGAGAGAGATTTGGACACGTGGAAAACGGCTTTCTCCGTGCCGTCAGCATAACGTTGGAGCAGGACACCGCCGATTCCGGTATTACAGGCGTCCGCAGCGATAATCAGTTGTTGACGAGGGTCATAATGTGCCAGTGCGAGCGGGCCCGAGAGAACTTCCTTGATGTCATCGAACGCTTCGTCGAGCACGGAGGTCTATCGAAGCGCGATGATTTCGAGAGGAGAGCCTCGAAATGCGCTTTGTAGCGATGCAGCTGGGTGACAAACTTTCCATAGTATAATAGTTGATCAAGCCTGAAAGGGATCGAACTTCCGACACGTTAGTGGGACGTTTGAGGTATTTGATCGCAGCGATTTTCTGCGGATCTGCTCGAATGCCTTGGTCGTTGACGATCACACCCAAATACTTGACTTCACGGGAGTTGAAAAGACACTTGGGCAATCCCAACCGGAAACCCCAGTCTTGAAGCCTTGACAGAACCTGGCCCGAACGACGATCGTGCTCCACACCGGCTCCATCACAAGTATGTCATCAAGGTGAACCAACGTGCCATCCAGACCTGCGAGAGCTTGATCCATGGCGCGCTGAAAAATGGCCGGGGCTGTCTTAAGCCCGAAAACCAGGCGATTATACTGAAACAGACCTCGATGAGTGTTTATGGTTGTTAGCGGCCGACTTGATGGATCAAGTTCGAGTTGAAGATACGCGTCTGAAAGATCGAGTTGAGTGAACAACTTATGACCTGAGAAGTTGGTCATGATCTCCTCCATGTTTGGAATTGTATGTGAAACTTTCTGAAGAGCGTCGTTGAGACCTGTGGAGTAGTCGGCGCACACTCTGATCTTTCCGTTCGCTTTGCGTGCAACGACGATGGGGCAGGCCCACGAGGATGATTCCACAGCCGAAAGAGTTCCTTTGTTTTCCGGCTGAACCTCTCAGCCAGCCCTCAGAAGTGTCCCGGAATCACCTCTCGGTATTGCTTCAGTGACACTCCCTATCGCCTCGCAAATCCCATTGCGGGCGGTGGGCTTGGGTCTCAAGATGGTTCAGATTTAATTCTGATATAAATTAAATCCTCTTTTTACTTTTTACCACATAAGAAATTTTTGTTGTCGACCGGGGATCGACCCCGCGATTGCTAGCTTAGCATGGCACCCAAGGCGTTGGTTTATGCCACACGGCCAACGAGCCGAAAGAGTTCCATTCTCAACCAGCCGGTCTAGCTCTTTGTCCACCGCTTCGCGGGATGCTTCGCGGAAAGGAGACGCAACGGGTCTTGCTCGAAGGTGGACAGGTTTGGAAACCTCCTTGAGCTCGAGAGTGACTTGCATCTTGGTACAGCGTACCAAGCCTTCTTTGAATACGTCAGGAAAACGCGATGCTCACATTTCTGGAGTTCTAACTTCTTCGGCAGATGATATCTGAATGGAAGAGCCTGGTACGAGAAGACCTAGTTCGAATGTCGGGCGACAACCAAGAAGAGCCGTCTGTTGGTTGCGCAGGAGGATGACACGAGCGCGGAAACTGGCGCTCGCATCACGAGACAGTGAGAAATCGGCTTCGAAGTAGCCAAGGGCATCCAAACATTGACCGTTGGCTGCCATACAACGGAATTTCATGGACCGTAAACCTGGCGACCCGATGCGCGTCCATAACGTCTTCCTTATCACTGTTACATCTGCGCCGGTGTCGACTCGGAATTTGACCGGCATTCGATTGAGGAAAATTGATGCGAACGGACGCCCGCGATCCGGCGGAGATTCTTCCACACTGGAGGCGACGACAGTCACTGTCCCGGAACTAAGTTTCTGTTACTTGCGCTGGAAGGCTCGACAAGCTGGCTTAATGTGGCCCTTTTTGTGACAGAAGATACAGGTCGACGTGAGATGCTTACAGGTTCGTCGATCATGTGGGCCTCCAAAACTAGCACAGATTGAGGAATCTCCTGCTTTCGGAGCTTGTCGCTTCGGTTGATCTCGTGGTTTCGAGTCTTGTCGTAAATTCGGAAGATTGCGCACTGGTCTCTGTTGAACATAGCTGATATTGGGACTCACCCCGCCCAGGTCAGATGTGTCGATCGTAGAATCTCTTGCTCGGGTGACGTACCGCGTGACAACCTCCCGTAGCTCTTTCACCGTAAGGTCAGCCTTGTCATCAGCTGCCTTCAGCATTACATTGCGGATGTTTTTGCAGGTCGGACCGGCTGCGTGGTTGATTGCTAGGAAAATTTTGAACTTTTCCACGGACATGCTGCCTCACTCGAAGTGATCGCCTTTGAGGTTAGCCCAGTCGACGATTTCCTCTGGATTATCCAGAGCTGTCAACGGAGCATGTTGACTCAAGATATCATGCCGTCTCCGAAATATTGATTTCGAGGATCCGAAGGTCGTCTTGAGGATTTCAACGAGGTCATCATACCATTTAGCTTCGGGTAGCTCTGGCGAGAGACGACTGAGGAGTCTAGCATATTCCATCGGCTCCAACGCCTCCAGCAGCAGTTGGGTTCGGAGTTTACTGGATGGGGTCGCTTCCTCCACAATGGCCTTGTGTCGTGAATACCACGTTTCAAAAATGAGATCTTGATACGGCTTGTGGAAGAAATTACCTAGCAGGGTCGTCGTACTTTGCAGAGTTTACGCCGCCGTGTCCCCTCGTTGATGACTTTCTGTCAACATCCTGATAGCATCGGCCATCGTCTTCAGAACTTCCTTAAGGTTGACTTCCTGATCCTGATCCCCGTCTAGTCTTCCTCCTGCCATGGTTCGACAGCTTTGCAGACTGTTCAAGTTCTCGACTGCGCCAATGAAGTGTATCAGAATAGGATCAGGACAACGACGTTGAGACTTGAAGAGTGAATGGGCAAGCAAGCATTTATTCGAAGTGGACCGCTCCTTTTATAACGTGGCGGGAAACGCTTCGTTGTAGTTGATCGTCGGATACAACACATGTTATACGAGCAGGACAGTGAATCATAAGAAGCATATCATACTTTGTCACCTTTTAGTTCAGTTCAGTAACTCTTTATTTAAAAAGGTAGTATGAGCTGTGAAACATCACAGCAGCGCCGACAAAAATACATCACTGACGATGTGCCCGTTCGTGATTTTTGAACAAAAACGCCACGAGTAGCAGTGTCTTACTGCCTCTGTCCTTGCTATCGATTTGGTTTTTACTGTGCATTTACTCCGGCGATCGTTCTTTGAAACGACAAAATAGTGTTCTGTATCGCCTGATAATATAATCTGCCTTAGCACCCGTGTATCCTGAATTGCCAGGAGATGAGTAATTGGCTGAAGGGAGACCACTCCATGATGAGTGGGACTGTTTCTCTCATCAATCTTATCATCAGAGCTGCGAACTTCAGGCATCATTCATTAATCATCATTCATCAATCCATGGATCTATGGGTGGAGGCATGGATGCATTGATGAATTATGCGTTATTGCCGTGGAAACTGATGAACTCAGCCATCAGAGACTCATCTATCCATCTCCCTATATGGATAGATGGGAGGTATAGAGTGATGAATGCCTGAACTACCAAGCCCCGCTTACATCATGGCCTTCTAGCTCCCTCCCCCGTAAACGCTTACTTCCCTGCTTTGATCGTCCTCCAGGCTTCTCGGTTGCTCTTGCGGGATGAGAGGCAGCAATATCATTCTCCCGAGATTCGTCTGCTCGAGAAAAAAGACGGGACCACAATGAACCAAGGAGATTCTCAGAGGACGACCGAGCAAAGAACAACAATGACAGAGGTTTGGATGAGCGGAGACATCCGCCAGTCTCTGATTGCGGCAGTTACGACTGATCTCCAACCGACAGGATAGGAACATACAGCAGGACACAACAACAGCCCAACGATGCATTCTCTCTCCTTCTCTCGGAGGATCTTCCCAGAACGACTCTACGCAGAAACGAGAGCGGTTTCCCTCCAGCCGAAACATCGAGCCGTCGGACCTCAAGTGGTTTGTTCTCGAGAAACATCGCGTTTCTGCAGGTCGACCGAGCGTGTCCTTGAGGGTCAAACCCCCAACCCGTTCGAATTCGACCTGGTCCCATGTTCTGATAGATGGAGATTTCCGTCGTATTTCGCAAACAGCCGGGTGAACGTAATCCGTTTCCCCATATTCTTGTTCGCATTCACCCGTCTCCACGGGCTCCCAGCCAAATGAAGCCCAATCGGTTATTATGCTCTCGAATTCCATGTGCGATGTGAACGTATCCACTCGAACGTGAATGTGGGAGCGGGCTCTTCGGGCTCGGAACGCACGAAAAAAAAGAACAGAAAAACAGATAATGACGGGCAGATATTTGACTTTTATTTACACAGATGGCTTTTCCGAGGAGATGGGGACAGGGATTGAGATGCTCGCATCCGCGATGGCCGAAGTCGATCCTTGTGCCTCGGTTTTGCTGCCATCCGAGATCTTTGCACCGGTCGGCGTCGAAATCGATCCGGGCTTAGCAATGCCATCGACTTCTTCCGAGATCCGTTCACCGGTTTGAGTCCGAATCGATGACGGCTGTGAGATTTCTGGAGCATTGCCATCCTTCGAGATATTTACTTCTGCAGGGACCGAAGTCAATGATGCTCCTGGGATGACCCCAGCCTTGCCAGCTGTCGAAGTTTCCGGATCAGATGATGCTGAAATCGGCTTGTTTGGGGAGGCTGAATCGGAAATTGAGAGCCTCTGATCAGAAGTCTCGGAGTTGTCTCCTCTGCCAGCTAGGCTCTGATTCAGTGAACTGATCGGAACACCGGATGCTAGCTGGATGCTAGCCAGGCACGCCAGAACAACGAGGGCCACAGAGCTGAACTTCTCCATTGTCTCTGACTGTGATAGGACTGAGGCTATGAGATGAATGATGAGCGATGTAGATTCTAGCTTCTCTTTTATAGCGAATATCCAGCCCTACCCCCTCGCAGGATCTTCGAACAGGCGTTTTTCGGCGGTTGCCGCGAGGTGGCGCTTTTAAGCACCTCCGTTCTTTCCGAGAATAGAGGAGCTCTCCGGCAGCTTCATCGGCCCACATTTTCACTTAACAGCAAACCCCGGTGTTTGAGATCAGAGATCTCCGTACACCCCGATGTTGGTTCAACTCTGCATTCCCAAGGATTGGGCAGAATCTTCTCGAAATGTGGAGTCTCTCGGATTCTCGGATCCCTGCGTGATCGGCCAATGTTTAGAGGAATCCCCGAAGCTGTTCGCGATCTCTTGCGTTTACATAAGCGTCGATCTCCTGCCAATTGTCGAGTTTGGCGAGTTACATGGCTAGATCGCTGGACAACATGTTATCCCGAACAAATGGCAAGTGGGGATCGAGGGAACGAGGCCAGCGAAAAATCCGCTCGATCGATACGAGGGACAGCTACTCGAATTCTCTCTCGTTACAGCCCACAGCTGATGAATAGCTTTGTTCCCATCGGTCTTGCCAGCTCATCATTCCCACAGCTCTCGGATGCCTCTGTTCATAGCTTTGAAGGAGTAGCGCCCCAGTGGCCGTCCGATCGGACAGAATTGAAGCTGATTGCCCCCTAGCAGCGGATTCCACTCGCTCCAGCCCTCTTGAGCCTCGAGAGCACCGCATATGTGTGAAACGGAATCCGAGAGCATAACTCCTGACCGGGCTTCATTTCGCTGGGAACAATTCTTGGCCCTGTCTTGCTCCTCGTCTCTGAGCAATATGAGCTTCTTTCTGAGTCTCACGATGAATGGTCCTCAGACTCTTGATGAAAAGACGTGTAAAGGGAAGCAAAGGGAGTTGGTTTCCATAAACATATTCCGAAACCGTCCGACCTCCGAAGTTCGTTACACAAGCAGGAATAGGAAGCATATCATACTCGGTCTCCTGTATCTCTAATCAATCTTATCGTCATGTTCATGTAGTCCCCTCCTCCGGAATGCTAACGTCCTTCCCTTGATCGTCCTCCAGGCATGCAGGTTGCTTTCCCGCGATCTGTTCATTTACGTTGAATTCCCACTTCAGTACATGAGCGACGGACACTTGCTAAACTTTCACCGCCTTCGATGACGGTAATATATTCAGGACTCGTGAGAAGAGCTTGAAGCATTCCCGGAGCTTGAAGAGCGTTCCCGGATGTTGGCTCCCACGATTCCAGCCCCTGCCCTGGACTCCCACGCGGCAGTGAAGATTGCTCTCCAACCTACAGCAGAAACAGCCACAGCCCAGCGATGTATTCTTTCGGTTTCGACCACAGTTGAGCTAATTCGGATTGGGCTCACCACATTCTCGGTCGATTCGAAACTGTGGGGAGCCTCTCAGAACGACTCTACCCAGAAACGAGAGCGATTCAGGCTCCAGATGGAACATCGACCCTCACATCCCTCCGAATTTTCACCTCGCATCATAACCTGACGAAGGGAGATTCCCGTCGTATTTTCCAAAGAACCAGCAGATCGTAGTCCTTTTCTTCCATAATCTGGTTCCCAAATCAAGTCAAGTCAGTAATTATGCTCTCGACTTCCATCTAATGAATTTATGAGCAATGTTTCCGATATCCAGGGACCCGGACTAGAACCCTGAGAGTGGGATCCGATTCTTGTGAGCCATCGGCCTCATGTTCATCTGCTTGGACTGCCTACTCGGCCCCTGTTACAGCGCGATTTCGCGGTCTCAAGTCGCCAGCAGCTGCCTCGGTAGCCTAACGGAATAAGAGCCCCGTGACCGCTCTTTTCTTCGCCTCTTCCCGATAACATGTTATCCAACGGCTCGGGCCATCTGTCGCTCAGTTCGACAGATAGGAGAGAGCCGGTGCTCACGTGGACGGGAAATACCATTAATAGATTTGAGAATTCACCCAAGCATCGCTCGAAAGTAAAGAAACAACTTCTGGAAGTGATCCGAGGTTCCAGAGGACTGCGGAGATCGAGAATCTTCTCCCCAATTTTTCCCAGGAGAAACGCCGCTCAGGCAAGTGTGCGGAGAACTCTGATATGGAACAATAGGCGCATAGTGCGCTGTTGAGTGGAATATGAGCTGTCGGAGGTAGGGTTTGCAAAAGCCCGCATTTTGAGGACCGCGAGCCCGCATTTGCTGCGTCACGACCGCGGGCTCCAAGCGCAATATCTTCTAGCAGATTTACTATCCTTACCATAACTATTCAGATAACTATTATCGAACTCCGCTAATTATCAGTGATAGTCACGATTCCCGAACCGAGTTTCATCGAGGCCGCAAGGCCGGGGTTTTCATTGGCGGGCTTTCTATTGCGGTTACTCGCAAAATTCAGAGACCGCGGGCTTGCGGTCCTGAAAATGCGGGTTTTGGGAACTCTAGTCGGAGGCGTCTCCTCTGTTCTCGGAAATAACAGCGCTGCACGAAGGCGCCTCTTCTGTTCGCGGAAATAACAGCGCTGCACGAAGGCGCCTCTTCTGTTCGCGGAAATAACAGCGCTGCACGAAGGCGCCTCTTCACGGCAAATACCGAGAGAAGCCCACTAGAAGAGCCTGCGAGGAGCACGGCCGGATATTCGCTATGAAAGGGAAGCTAGAATCGAGTTTGTTCATCATTCATTTCACAAGCTCAGTCCTATCACGCTCGAAGACAATGAAGGAATTCAGCTCCGTGGCCCTCGTTGTTCTGGCATGTCTGGCTGGAATTCAGCCAATCTCCAGTGCGCAGATGAGTTTACAGAACCACAGCCTACCTGGCAGAGGAGTCGACCAACAGATTCCCATTCCGAAACCCCCAGAATCGATCTCGGTTCCTATGGACTCGGAAACTCCGAGAGCTAGCAGTGATGAAAACATCCCTAGATCATCCTCGATTCCAGTACCTGCGAACGCGAATATCTCGAGGGCTGCTCAAGGAATCTCATCGTTGTCATCGATTCCTCCTCAAACCGGTGAACAAATCTCGAAAGTCGATGACATTTCCATGTCCGGATCCATTTCGGCGCCGACCGGCGCAAATATCTCGGACGGCAGCAGTGCCGAGAGCATCTCTGGACAAGGATCAGCTCCGGCCATCCCGGATGCGAGCATCTCAATCCCTGCCCCGATTTCCTCAGAAAAGCTGTCTATATAAATAAAAATCAATCTGTCTGCAAATCTGCCTTTCTTCTTGTCTGTGTGTTCGAGATGGACTCCGGTTTCACGAATCCGATAAAGATAGATTTTCCTTCATCGTGTAGAGCACGCCATCGGGACGGACATGGTCCACCGAGACCCTGTCAATGATTTCCACCATATGCTACGAGGAGTGCCCGTTCCGGCATGCGGGCACGAGTGGAGATATCCATAGAACGTTTATTATCGCAGAAGGAAGCCGCCAAGAGGAAACGAAGGAATACAACTGTGAATACCAAACAGGCCTCAAATTGAATCGTATTCTGTAACGGTTTACGACCTTAAACTCTCAGCCGTAAGTTTGCTGAGAGATATTATCACAGATACGCTTCGCAGCGTATCTGTGATAATATCATTCGCGAAAGACGGTCCTTAGAGAGACTTCATGGAAGTCAGGACAGAACACTAGAGACCCAGAGAACAGCGCTTCTCGGGAGTATCGTCGAGATTTGAGTTAATCTTTCCGTTCTGCTCGATGAGAGAAGTCTGGTGTTGATGCGTCAGCGGAGGCTTCGTCTTGACGCAAAATTCGTCCGACCAAAATGAGGCTCCGGGTCGGGGAGTATCACACAGCCCACGGTGCATAACCCGCCTCTTCACGAGAACGCCGTTCGACCAGAATGAAGCTTCGGCTTCGAAAGTACCGTAGGGGACACGAGGCACCATAGCGGTGACTTCCGAGCCGGCTACAGCTGGGCATTAGTGAAGACCGAGTAGGCAGTCCAAGCAGACAGTTCCGACGGGTCGGGGGCTTACCCTCGATGACGCGTTCGGTCGAGCCGCTGAAATGTGATGAACAGAACAAACCACGTGAGCTCCGACGGGTCGATATTTCAGCTGACGAGGGAGGAGATCCTCACAGCTTTGAATCAACTGAGAATGTAGTGCGCCCGAGAATCCGGTCCGAAGCAGCACAATTTTGATCGAAAGCAATTGAATATGTACATCGTTGGTCGGAGCATGTGTTCTGCTGCATGTTCTTTCCTGATTGGTCCCCCAACTGACCATTGGGACTGACTGATGTTTCCTCCGAGCAGACGAAACATGGAAAATTGAAACTGCTGCTGCCGTTCCCGCAGCATTTTCTTGGGAGCCCTGGTCGCTCTTGATTCCTCCTAGCCCCCCCCCCCCCCCCCCCCCCATCATTATGCGAGGGAGTCCAGGGCAGGGGCTGGAATTGTGGGAACCAACCTTCGGAAATGCTCTCTTCAATGCGAGAGCTCTTTAGACGAGTTCTGATTATACTGCCGTCATCGAAGGCGGGTGAAAAGTTTTCAAGAGTCCGTCGCTCACATACTGGAGTTGGGATTCAACGTAAATCAACAGATCGTGGGAAAGCAACCTGCAAGCCTGAAGACGATCAAGGGAGGGACGCTGGCATTTTGGAGGAGGGACTACATGTACACGACGATAAGATTGATTAGAGATACCGAAGACCGATTATGACATGCTTGTCCTGCTTGTGTAACGAACCTCGAAAATCGGACGGTTTTGGAATTCGTTCATGAAAACCAACTCCCTTCAGTTCCTTTCATACGTCTATAGATCAAGAGTCCGAGGACGGTTCATCGTAAGACTCAGGAAGCAGCTCGTGCTCCGGGCGCAAAGCTGATGGGGCGCGCAGTTAGGGGGCGCGAAGCTGATGGGGCGCGCAGTTATGGGGCTTAAAATCGTACTTGATTTTGTAATAGTCCTAACCGCAAAATGAACTTGATTCGTCTTCCGAACGGATAAACGCCCCACAGATCTGAGAGGCGCCAGATCGGAGTTGAAGTTTGTCCATATCCGTCTCTGCATTAGAGATTCGATATGTCTCGGCAACGGAATCTCGCCTCAGAGAAGTCAGGGGCGCGGAACTGAGGGCCGCGGGAGAGATGGAGCACCATAAATGTCTCAGACTGCAAAAAAACTCGCCTCAATTCAGGCAGACGAACATGCAGCAGAGGGCTGAGTGCTTATATATCTATATCTTTAGGGCGCAAAGCTGAAGACAAACGGATTCGAGGTTCTGTCAAGCTCCCTCTTCCTCCACTGCAGGATAAAAATACCACTATCGTGGTAACATTGAGTGGACATGACCTCGAGCAGAATCTCTTCCGATGGCTCACCAAAATTTCGGGAGGGGGGGGGGGACGCATTTTTGCTGGTTCGCCCCGGGCTCCGCTTGAGCTAGATACGTCAGTGGTTCGGGATAACATGTTGTCCAGCGATATAGCCATGTACCTCGCCACACTCGACAAGTGGCGGGAGGTCGACGCTCATGCAAACGCGAGAGATCGCGAACAGCTTCGGGGGTTTCTCCGAACTTCGATCGATCAGGGAGGAATCCGAAAATCCGAGAGACTCCAGATTTCGAGAAGGTTCTGCCCAATCCACAGGAATGCAGAGATGAACCAACATCAGGGTGTACGGAGACCTCTGATCTCGAACACCGGGGTGCGCTGCGAAGTGAATATATGAGCTGTTGAAGGTGCCGGAGGGCTTCTCTGTTACCGGGGAGAACAGAGTTGCTAGAAAGCGCCCCCTCACGGCAACCACCGAATAACGCCTACTCGAGGATCCTGCGAGGGATGGGCGGATATTTGCTATAAAAAAGAGGTTCGGATCGAGATCGTCCATTATTCATCTCACGGACTCAGTCCAATCAAACTCGAAGACGATGGAGAAGTTTAGCTCTGTGGCCCTGGTTCTGACATGTCTGGCTGGTATTCAGTTAGCATTCAGTGCTCCGATCAGTTCACCAAGTCACAGTCTAGCTGGCGGAGGAGACGACCTCAATATTTCCAACCCGAAGCTCTCAAGCTCGAGTCCTACCTTCCCATCAGAACCGACTTCGGCATCATTGGACCCGGAAACTCTGAAAGCTGGCACTGCTGGAGAGATCTCGAGAGCATCATCGATTTCAATCCCTGTAAACGCAAACATTACGAAGGATGGCGATTCTCCACAAATCTCACAGCCGTCGTCCATTTCGAGAGGAACAGGTGAACGGATCTCGGAAGAAGCCGATGGCATTTCCAAGCCCGGATCGATTTCGACGCCGACCGGCGCAAAGATCTCGGATGGCGGTAGTGCCGAGAGCATCTCGGCACAAGGATTGACTCCGGCAATCCCGGATGCGAGCATCTCCATCCCTGCCTCAATTTCCTCGGCAAAGCGATCTGTGTGAATAAAAGTCAAATGCCTACCTTTCAATATCTGTTTTTCTGTTTGTTCGTGTGTTCGTGATAGATCCCGGATCCAAGAATTCGATAGGATAGAGTTCCCTGCATCGTTTTGAGCAGGTCATCGAGACGGACATGGTCCACCGTTACGCTTTTGATAATTAATATCATATGCTTCGAGGAGAGCCTTCTCCCACATCCACGCACGAGCGGGGACGTTTATGGAGCGCGACGAAGTCCATGTGAAATAATTTTCGCAAATCATCTTGCGCTTCAACATAATAACTGGTTATAATCGCTTCCGGGTTCTGATCGGTTTCAGGAACATTTTGAATCGTTGTTTGAACTCCGAGAGATTTGGGAATCGTTCTGCAAAGCATCCTTTTTGCGCAAATCACCTGAAAATCAGCATCTCCAGCCATCATACTTCTTCCCGTCGCATCCGTAGTTCTGTGGCTACGGATCAAAGTGCGAAAGACGCGATCATGCTCGGGAATTCGTCGAGCCGCAACGACTCCCCATACTGGCCCCAGCGTTGTTCTCGGGGAGGGGCTTGGAGTCAGATGACACTCTCGAACTTCGGCAACGTTTCGTCCCCAAGGTGTGGTCCGTCTACGTGAGGGCCGGCTTCCTACGAGTCGTCGGATCCCACGCCTCCGCCTATCTCTAATTGACCGCTGGTTCGCACGGACGTTCGCTGAACTTTTCTACCGATGGATAGCGATGGATATGGACCGGAAAATGTTCGAGAACGACGGCCTTCGCCTCAAACAAGTAGGTCGCAGAACCTTTGAAATGGCTCCCGGTAACCCCCGCTGTCGTATATCTCATTCTTGACAGTATATAGCTGCTCCGATCTCTTCGCTCTGATCGTGAACTCATAGCTCTCATACATGCCGAGTCGTGTCCTTCGAGCCAGAAATGACGCCGGCATGCGCCGACGGGCAGTGGCGTAGCGAGCCTCGACGATGCCCGGGGCGGGCCCTCGGCCTGAAGTCCCGCATGGACTCACGCGGCACGTCGCATACCTACCAGATGATATATGATGATACGAACTGAAGTTTCCTAGCCGATGAAGTGGTGTGGAATCTTCTCACGATTAGTTCTCAAATGTTGCACTCAGTAGGTCATGATTCGGTGCGCACAAGCGCCCTTACATTCTGGAAGCACATCCTGGAGAGAAAATCGGTCTCGACCTTCTCCATTTAGGCTTAGCAGGAGACGATCGGAGTGATTTGACAGCGTAGAACATGATTTGAACAGACGGATCATTTCAAAGAGCGGGTTTCTTCACAGGCACTTCAAAGCAGAGAAGTCGACGATCCGAATCTGTATTCATGGACTTACCGACCGATTTAGACCCCAATCTGCAGACGGATCTGAATCCGGGCTAAGATACGCTCGTTCATCCCAGTCAAGATCCGACTCAGACTCGGATTCGAGTCAGGACTCGAATTTTCTCAAGCTCAACTCGGCCTCAAAGCAGAAGGGGTCTCTTGATGCTCCTGCAGCCTCGATGCCCGGGACGGAGCGCCTCCTCACGGAACGCTACCGCCGAAGAGAGACGGAGTGCATGATGTTCCATTCACACCTATCATGCAGATCTCATGATTCACTCCCGAGGATGAAGAAAAAAGTCACGGTGATTTTGAGCGTTGAATTCGTTCGTATCGCGCCGGTCGATCGTCGACGGCATCTTAATGAGGGTGATGAGACCTCTTCGCGCAGTTCATTCCTGCATATTTGTTCCTCCCGCGTCTGCAATACTGTTTCCTCCTGTCGGGGAAGGATTTTCCGGGGCCACGTTTGCTACTCACAAATGGTCCAGAGCCCTCTTTCCCGCTCGGCCTTGTGCCCGCGGAAGCTATGGGCGAGTTTCCGGAATCCTCTCTGACGTTCTGAAATTGGCTCGGCAAGGGATTCGATATGAAGTCTGACGCTGGAGGCTTCGATTTCTTCGTTATGGCTGACGGTTTATAATAGTCGCTTCCTCCGCTACAGAGTCAGCGAATACAGTGTTGTCGGGTTTCCGTGTTTCAGGTTGAAGTGCATCTCATTGAGAGCTCTTCAGTTTTCGTCCGTTTTGAATTTTCTCGTTCGTTTCCTGAAAACCTTCGCAGTCTTCTTCTCGAGGCCAGACTCACGTCTCTCGCGTCCTCCCGGAGGCAACGTTTTCCTCTGATAGTGGTGCTTATCCCTTATCAGGATCAGGACTACGATGCTTTTTTGTTTTCGCCGTCCCCCATCGCTAAAAAATTTCAGCTGCTTTCTGAATCACACGTCCTTCCCTCAGGCTCTTTCTCCTGGATTTTTGTTGCTTCCCTCGAACCCCTGAGACCTTTTCAGGCGCATGGAGGGTGGGGGGCTAATCATCTAAGGGACGACTAAATGGTGTGCTCTAAGTTGAATGAACCACCATGCACCGAAGAGAATCACAGGAGGACACGAAAGAAGAAAGGAGGTGAAGAGAGACGGGGACGGAAGGAGACATCAGCCCGTCTCTGATGGCCACAGCGACGAATGCTCTTTAACCAGACTGAAAGGACTATGCAGCAGAGCACAATCACGGCCAAACAATTTATTCACTCGATTTCCACCAAAATTGATATCGTGTGAGCCGAGTTCTTGGGCTCCGATGCGCCGTCGATCCGAACCTGTGAAGATCTTTCCGGAACGATTCTACTCGGAAGCGAAAGCGATTCCCCTGGGAATCGTGGCCCGTCGAGCATTTGGGGTGGGGCACGCGTTCCTCCGGCGTCGTTGCTCACTTGCGAAAGCGATACAAAGCGGCGTTGAGACATCGATCTATCTGCTCAAAAGCACAGTGCCGGCCAATCGCTCCAATGAGGCTCACTGGGTGCTTCTGGCCGCGAATAATCTTTTTCAGGGCCCACTTGGCCCGTTCCGTGAGGGGCATACCCCCAGCGCCTCACGCTCACGCTAGAAGACTACGTGGTCACCCGCGATCATTGTCGCACCCCGCGCGCGTCCAGAGTGCTATGCGCTACTGCCGACTACCGCCTGTGCAGCGAGGGACGCGAATAACAAAACACTACGTCACGAGAACGTTCACATGGCTTTGCGCCGAGGCCCCTATTCCCCTTCACCGTCACCTTTTTTCGTGATTCCTACTTTCGTCGTTCTGCTCGTTATCATCTGTCTTCGCACTATGGAGCAGCCTCCGATACCGTTGCGAGGTAGAAGTGCTCGAATTCCAGCGACTAGCTCATGCGCGATTGACGAAACGCACCGACTCGAGATCTTTGGCCAGTGATTCCCGAGAAGTTTCTCGCTTCGAGTCTCCGCGCACCTCCGCTGTTTAGCGAATTCGTCCGCCGTTTAGGCGACTGGAAGCGCGAGCGACGCACGTGTCCGCACACCGGCGTAAACACTAATACTAATAAGCATCTGAGTTTTTGTGAGCGCGAGCCAGTGAAAACTGTTCCATGTGATATTGCCCCGAGACGGACGCTTTGCTCAGTCGTGGTTCCTTTGCTGAAGCCTGGAACTATTGGTTCTCTGAAGGTTCTAGATTTTGCACGGCCCTCTCGGTCAAAAATCAGCCGGTTTCACACAGCTGCGACTTGATGCGAGACATCGAAATATGAAGACCCGTCAAAGACTTTCAGCGGGAGCTCTGCAAATTGCTGTCGACGACGCATTCTACGAGATCGCTGGTGAGTGCTCATTTGTGCGTAACCAAACTGAGTCCGAAGACGCAAGCCGCGAAACTCTCCTATCTACAACGCTGAAACTCGCTAAAGATGTGCCACCAATTTCAGTGACAACGAGATCAGACTTCTTCGTGGAGTGTCGAACTGTTGGTCTCCAAGTCCCTGTCTTGCATAAAGTGGGTGATAATCAGAGAGGAGTGCGACTCTTAAGAGCAGTTGAAAGTTGGCGCTCAAAATCCATTGCGCCAGCGGCCTATCAATAGGAGTCGGGTCGATCCCTCTGATAGCGTGCCTATAATTAAAAGCGCAATGAGTGCTGCGATGCTCTCTCATGTAGCAGGGCTCGTTGCGATGGGGGAGCTCTCACATTTATCTTGGGCGCGCAATTTCTGATGTGTTCTGACTCCCGCAGATCTTGAAGGACGAGAATCATGAAGACCTTCTCGAATTCCTGTGCGTTGTGTACCTTGCCGCAAACACGAATGAGACCGCGGCCCTGCGCCGAGCCGTATTTGGGTAAGCTTGGGTAATGTGAGGGAATCGAGTTCCAGCCACTTTCGGCTTCTCGAGTACCAATGCAAGGCTATTCCATACGTAGAGGAATGGGAGACCCCATCGCGACCTAATCCATAAAAGTAGTGGCTGCAAGCACTGATCCATAACCATTCATCAAGGGCGCTGCGGAAACTGCCTCCAGAACGAGTGGCACCGGCCATGTGGCAACGTCTGTCCTACCTCATGGAAATTAAGCCGGAGCCGACGGCGTGTCTCAATGAGCTCAGTACTCTCTGCGCTTGGCAACCCCATGGTCTTCAGGCTTTGAAGGTGGATATACTGACGATTTTCAACTACCTCGAGCGCGCTATGAACACATTGAAACTGTGAGGATTTTATACGAATATAATACCTTAATATCTTGCGCATATTCGAGACCGATACCATAGAAGTTGATGGAATGCGACTCTCATTAGGATCGGCGTCGTTCAGAACTGTGAGCAGATATTCGATAACGCCTCGAAAGTTGTTCGCTGCACGGCGGCTCTAGCGAAATACGCAGAGAACCGCGAATTCGTTACTGGATGCGCTTCAGTGATCAAGGAGGTGCTTCTCTGCGGTAGGTCTTCGAGTGCCTGTCGATAGTGCATGGAGGGTATTTCATAAAACGTGTTGCCAACCCATCTGATTCACTGACATGTTCCACTTGTTTCCCCAGAGAACAATACACTCTCGTGTCGTCTGGCTTGTGGCATCTCCCTTCCTGAGATCCTGATCCTTGGAGAGGCAGATCCGGAGGAACTCTACAAGGCTTATCTTCCGGACCTCCTCCCCAATCCTCTCGCACATGTTTCTTTCATTGCTGGGATGATAAATGTGACCCCACTGAGCACTGATAATAGGGAACACTTGGAGTTTTACGGAGAGCTTCTTTCGGAGCTGAGTCGGCTGGGGTCGCTAGAAGGTGAGAAGGCATTGGATTGGCCGGTCCCAAGAAGAACACTACGATGATTGATGGTGCCGGCTTGAACCCTGTTGCTGATATATGGTTTCAGACTTCCACAAGATCCCACCCTTCGCTCTGACCTGCAGTCGCACTGTCGTCCAATGGATAGAGAAATTGATGAACTTCAAGGACGCAACCTCAGAGCTGTTGAACGAACGCCATGAAACGCTTCTGACGATAGCCTCGCTCCAAGCAGAACATTACGTTGATGTGAGATTTTGCTCTTATGTCTCGTCCACTCCTCCACCACACTGGAGTCAGGACTCCTGCAAAGTTTGCGAGCGCTCTTCATCTAATACTTCAAGACTTTTCTCCGCCATTGCAGGCCGTCCAACATCAGGGCAGAGCCCTCATGAAGATAGTTTTCGATGCGTTGGCAGAATCACCCGATGGGAGATACGTGGAGTTTCTAAAATCCACATTTGAGCGGCTCCTACACGAGCCTCACTTCAAGAAGAGTAAATACGCGCCGTTGATGATCATCGCTAAACATGTTGAAGTCAGTTCCTCGATAAACCGGAACATGATCCGAGACATGTACGAAACGCTCAACGAGAAGAGCATGTTCCCGTACGTTCAGGACTTCCTGAGAGACGTCGGCAAGGTGCATCTCAATCAATCTCCTTCCGAGTGAGTACCTGGGAATCAGTGCATCAACAATGCCTCTTTCAAAATCGTACCCAGGACTCCGAACTGATAACAATCTTCTTCCATCCGGTTTCGCAGTTGGGAAGATATCTGGCTCAACCCGTTCCTCGAAGTGTTCGTGAAAGGAAACGCACCCATAATACAAAACCTCGTACCCGACTTTCTAAAACTTTATCCGCCTCTAGTGGACGTCGTTCTAGAGAAATGTAAGGAAATGCCGCTCAATCTACTGGCCTTGAAGCTTCTTTCTCTGGACAAGCTACTGGATCACCATCTGATCGTTGAAGAAGCCCAATGGTCCACGGACGAAAAGTGAGCTACCCAACTGATTGTTCTCGTTATTGAGTTCGAATCTTCGACGGTCTCGACGCTTCGGCGTTGAGATTCAAAGCCGCTCAACCTACAGAGCTGTCAGCCTACGAATTGAACTAATTGTTTGCGTTCTTTGCTTCTTCAGGATGCGTCTCGCCCTCCTCAATGTCATGACCGAGTGTTCCAAGTCTTGCGAACCTCTGAACCCTCGAGTTATCCCTCATCTCAAAGTTTTCCTCAAACTGAATTGCTCAACTCAGAATCAAGCTCTGCGACAGGCTATGTTTTCAAGTTTCAAGAAACTCATTCAGCGCATGCACGATAGTGATAGCACATTCTGGGACAAAACCGGCAGAGTCCATCCAGTTTACGGTGATGAATTGGGATCGGTTCTAGGGTGAGTCTGTCATCGGTTCTTGTTCGCTCCACAGCGGTCCGAGATTCCAATGCTGAGGGAGCACTCTCGCAATCCCGAACGGGGCTCGGAAGACTTTAAGAAACGGAGAAATGCTATGATTCTAGGCAACAAAAAAATTTCGTGACGTGGATTTTCAACTTCTGCGTCGGTGAGCTCCGCCCAGGCTGTAATTTCTTCACGCGCTCGACGATCCTGATGCTCTTAGAACTGTTGTCCCCTTACGTCCGATCCAAGTGGACGTTATCTAGTGCTAGAACACTGGTGCAATGTATAAAGGTGAGGACACGCCCCGCATGATCTGTGGGGATGGAGCCCCCCCCCCCCTCAGTTTCGTGAAAGCTCAGGCGATTCCTCTCTTTCAGGACACTTACGAAACGAATAAAACGGCTGTTTTGAGAATTCTGGCGAACATCGATCCGATTTTGTTGCCCTACCACGACAACGAACGAGCATCCGCGGTGCAGAGCGGACATCCTGGCGAAAACCGTTCAGATCCGAAGGAAGTGTTACAAAGCCGTTGTTCTCAGCCGACCAAGGCCGAGGATTGGATCAGGCAATGCGTGCTATTGACCAGATCCGCGCGTCCACCCGACTGTGTCACGTCTGCGTACATGTTGCGCATAATCTCAGCCACCTTGAACCCTCGGGAAAAGTTCAACATCATTGAGACCATGAGTGAAGAGCTCTCGTCCCAAATCGACGTTGCGGTGAATCAAGGTCCGTGTAGCTGTTAATTATCTCATTATTTGATCGTCAGGATACGCGGTCATTCTAACCCGAAGAACATCTCGCGTAGGTTTGGTTCAGGCCTCGTCGACGTGCCCGATGTATGGAGCTCTCACTTGCCTGAGAACTCTGCTCAATGATCTCCTGAGAGATATCATTCCGAGCGCATTGCTTTCGGATTACCGAACGATATTCAGAAAACTCATGAAACAGTGCGCAACTATCGCGAAGATTGCCAGTCCTCTTGTCACGAATGCGAGTCCAGAGGGCCAGCTCCAAATTGAAGAACACCCCGAGCTAGAGCAGGAGTTCAAAAAGGCATTGTTCAAAGGCTTCGGGAAAAACCTCGGTTGGTGCTTCGAATTTAGCCATTATGCTGTAGTTATTCTCTCGCGCCGTCGACGGCAGGGTCTGAACTGCGTCCTCGTTTCAGAGAAAGCGGACACTGTGAAAGCTTGTGCGGTTGCGTCCCAAATGCTGCTACTCTGCTGTTGGCGATCCCACAAAGAGGTGTCCCTCACTTTTGGCGATCTGGCAACGCATCTCAGTCGACTGACATCGCAAGGTATCTTGCGGGTCGGGAAATTCACCGACATGGGCACCTTCTTCATGGACGGTAGGTCTCCAATTCCTTCGTCGACACTAAATATTCACGTCTGATTCTATCGGCATTGATCCTTTTCCAGGAGAAATCTGATCATACTGTCTTTCACTGCAGAGCTATGTACTGTGCGTCATCGAGGTGCGTTCGAACAAGCTTACGTCGGCTTCTCGAGCTTGTGCGAGTCGCTTTGGAGGAGTCCGGACCCGGAACTTAATAAATACCCTTCGTATTGGCTGAACGAGCTCGTAGGGAAGATCACAGACGGAGCTGTGAGTTCAACAAGACGCAGCGCCGGCTTACCGTTCATCGTTCAGGTTGGTGGGTCCATCACATTTTCGCAGACTGAGATTTCCCATCTGGGCTCGGAGTTCCGAATGCGGCATGAGGTATCCGATCTCTTCCCCAGGCTGTGGTCGTGACCGAACCCGAAATAAATAATGGTCTGGTTTTGAAGCAAGCCATGGCCGCTCTCCTTCATCTGGCAGAGTCGGAGAGCTCCGAAGTAGCTCGTGTGCACGCTCTCAACGTCCTCAGGGTGCTTTTCAAGTATGTTAGCTGATCACGCTCTCAAGGAAAGTGTGTTCAGCCAGCTCGACTTCCTCCGTCTTTTCTCCTTTTCTCCCTTTCCTTCCACCTCTAATTGTTCCATCCTTTGAAGGGACACTCGTCTTGGGGAGACTATCATGGCCTACGTGTCGCGGGGCATGAAGACAGCTCTGGAAGGATTCGATCACCCGGTGTGGGGAGTGCGGAATTCGTGCACACTCTTGTTTTCGTCGCTGATCACGAGAATTTTCGGCGTCAACCGCTCCAAGCAAGACATCGAGCGAAAGAACTGCCTCACTGGACACATGTTCTTCCTGCGCTTCCCAGAGTTATACGACTTCCTCTTTGAGAGGATGACTCTCCTCTTCCGAACACCGTATGCCTCATATTATATCCGAATCTGAAGACACAAATCAATCGTGGGAACTCGATTTTTTGGTATCCGGGGTTTCATTCTTGGGATGCCTATTCAAGGTAGCCCGATCTCGCTCCATCTGTCTGAAATTGAGTTTCTTATCTCTGCAGCTCGAGTCATCCAGGTCTGTTCCCGATACTTCTTCTGTTTGGTCGACTCTTTCCATCACTGGATGAGAGTAAACTCGACAAGTTCATTCCTCTCCTGGACGCCTGTTCAACCTCGCCGATAATTTCGATACGGAAGGCTGCAGCGAAAGCATTTGCCACGATTCTCCCGACCGGGAAGCAGGCTCCGCTGTTTTCGAACAAGATGGAAATGTTCACCGACCAGAACGCGTGTGAACTTCCTGCGAACACGATCCACGGTCTTTTGCTCCAAGTGCAAGCCGTCCTGGATCTCATGACCTGTTCGGAGGAGTTCAAGAAGACCGTGAGTGAGAGCTTCAGCGCCTCCGAGTGGTTTTTGGCGAAGCGGTGCAGCGAGGTTGCCGCGCTCTATCTGGCTCTGCTACTGCGGCTCAGAATCCGGCTGCCCGAAGCTCTGAAATTTGAGCTGGCTGAGTTCAGCGCAGAGGGACGGAGCAATCTTCAGCGTGTGCTGGCTCAATACAAATGCGAACTGGGGTGAGTTCTGTTCTGTCGCGTTCGGCGGGGTGCCGAAGACCTCTCAGGCTTCCGTTACCCTCTCGATCCGAGTGGCCGTATAAATCACTGAATTCTCCCCAGAGTCGTGCAACTGAGTGACGTAGTCACGGACCATCAGAAAATGGGAGTCTTGGAGTGGTCCTTGGAGAACAGGATAGTTCTTCCGAAAATCATGACTGACATAGTTCTCAGTCCCGAAAATGAGCATCCCGACGTTCAAAAGCTCGTAAGTAGCTCCCTTTTCCCCCGACCTCTGAGCTCCCCGGTCTACTATTGACTTGGGGAAATATTTCCCAATCGTCGGATGCATGTCTCGTCCTGTAACCCCAATTCAATGGTCGTTCGCAGGCGTTCGACTTGGCAGCGCGAGAACTCCACGGGACTGCAGAAGAGCAGTTGGAGACCTTCATCATTGCCTTCATAGACCGGCTCTCGTCTGTTAGAGTGCCCACAGTGGCTGTTTCGATGTTTTCCTGTATAGCGTCACAAGTTGTGCGACTGCCCGTCGCTTCGGCAGTCTCCACCATAGGAGTGCTGCGGCAGTATTCCGCGGCCAATCAGGATCCGGCCATGCGAAGCGTCGCGTCTGATCTCGCTCGGAAACTCTTGGAAACATACGGTCGCGATATTTTCCGCCACGCACTTGCGTACGGAGTTTTCTTGGGGCTGTGTGAAGGACTTATCAACCTCGTGGTTGACAATGATGTCTACGTGAGGAACCAGATCGTCGCCGGAATTTCGAGTATCTCCACTGAGGATCTCAAGAGGAGCACTCCACTGGATTCGCTATTGGCTCTGTGCACGCAGATGTGTGCAGAGCAGAGAGATGCCTTCGCCAGCTTCTTGGTGAACCTGGCTCTGGCGTCGGAAGAAGCTCCGCTGGATGTCGAATTCGACGAGCAGCCATTCGAAAAAGGCGAGCTCAACACATTCCATGACTCCCTCGTTATCGCAGAGAGCTGCCGTCGCGCCGTTAACATGATGGGCGTCACTGAAATCGAAATCGACGAGTCGCGGTTCGGCAGCGTGATGGTTGAAGTGGCTGCCGCAAATGCCTGTGATCTCGCCTTCAATCGTCAACTCGATGGCGATCTCGTGAAACTGGGACAATACTACACCGTGCTCGCGATGCGCGAAGGTCGACTAGATTTCCTCCACCGGGATACCTGCCTGGTGTCGAACGCCTATTTCGATCGCTTCAGACGAATAGATACGGAAACCGAAGGTGAAGATTATAGTCGACGTGACCTAATAACCGCTAATGAGAGATGAGAAGAGATGAGGTGACCACAGAGTGTTTTTTATTTCGCAATAAAACATCGAGTGGGATACTTCCATGGATTTTATTCTTTTTTTTCGTAACTTCATTCCGGTTTCCAAGCCAGCGATTGGAGCAGCCCTCGGTACACCTCAAGAACGATAAGATATCTATATCTTACAATGCCCTCTTCGAAGCTCCGCGGCCGCAGGCATAAGCGAGGGTTATTTACACTTCTTTTTCGGCAGCAGCTGTTATCCGATCGATGAAATGACGGGCTCGGGACAAGTCTGGTGTCTGCTACTTATCACAGCATCACCTTCCGAAAGCTGGGACGGAGTCGGAATCTTGTCGCGGCTCTGATTTGGTTCGTGTCGTACGCGTGAGAATGTCAGTGTTTCGGAAGGGAACATCTGCAGAGATTATTTCAGGGGTCTAGGTGGCCTGATGGGGATCGGTCTGAATGCGGACGACCGGACCACCCGAGGGCTATTGGGGGTCCTCGAGCCTGGACTCTCCGGCACCGGAGTGCTCTCCTTAGAGAAGACACCGGTTTTCTTCGCGATGTATTCAGCCAGAATCCGTTGGCGCTCTAGCTCGGCGGCCTCATTGTGCTGCTGAACTGATTTTTGAATTGCATCCATCTTCTGGAGCTTCTCCGCAGCTTGGTTCAGGTTCGTGCCCACCTGAGCCCCGGACCGGGGTGTTCCTGCAGAAGGTGGTGTGTTTGCCGACGGAGGCGAACTCAGAGGACTGATAGAGTACGTTGACGTGGATCCTCTCCGAACGTTCAACACAGGCGGGGGCCTGCAACGAGGTTCTCGTTGGCTTTCTGAATCGTTGGCGATAGGGGCTTCGGTGTCTATTGCAACCAAATGTTTCGATGAATGATATGACAGCATGCAGGAGCGATGTTTGCAAGCGAAATGACGCCGGAACTTCGCCCGACAAGGACAGCAAGTTGGCTCGGTTAGTTACCCGAAGCTTGCCCGAGTGCAAAAATCTCGGACAACGAAGAGTCTCATGTTTCGACCTCTCGAAGATCTTCCAACGTGAGGCACAACTGCGAAGTGCGGAAAAAGTACGCATCGGCATTTGTTAAAACAGTAAGCCATTTATTCGAGTCTGCCAGATTTCCTCCTCGACTCTCGATCTCTATCTCACGAGCCAGCAAGTAGTAATCTCGTCATCGACGAGTTCGAACTCATGAAAGGGTGGGGACAAAAGTCTCGTGGCTAGTAAAAAAACCAAAGTCTTCTCTCGTCGCTATTTCGTCCGTTCGCACAGCGGCACTTCATACCTATTTTGCCAGGCTCTGTAGGGTCGAGGACAAATTCTCAAGTGAACGCCGACGTCCATAAAACTCGCGAGCTCTGTTGTTGCGGAGATACCATGCCTCGGAAGCCCGTCGTCTCGAAAATCTGTCTCGCGATTACCGAAGCTTTTCACGTATTAATTCTCTAGCGCTGAGCGAAGCTAACGAGCATCATACGAAATTCTTTCGAGCCGTTCACGAGCGTTGGAGGGACCTGATCATGAAGACCAGAGCAGCTGACCTATTCTGCTCAAGGTGTCTCCGTGCTCCTGTGTGGCTCATGTGCAAAGGATACTCCTTGAGAGAATGACGAATCAGTAAGCGAATCAGAATCCCTGGAATGTTCGAGCTCCTAGCGGTCTTACCCGGTGATCGGGACGTCAGGCGACTAACTTGAGCTGTTCGCCACGATTCCGATCTGCTAGTCTTGGGTTCGATACGTAATCTTGCATCAAGTTGAATCATTCGAGGAGCGGAACGATACTCTCAAGAACCGACATCGATGTTGGAGCAGCCCGCCTGTCCGTTGAACGAGCACTCGTAGCAACTCGCGCCGAATACGGGGTTCTGTGATCTCGCTCTTTCGTAGCGCTAGAGAGTACATACTTTGAAAGTGGCCTGGTTTCGCTTTCCTAGTCGAGTAACCGTTCCTGTTGTTCAACAAAATGCCCCTGGTTTTTGTTTGTGCATCGAAAGAAGTTCAGCATTCCATACATCGAGGCTGAAGCGACTTTCTCAATGGTAACGAATTCCTGACTCAATGAAGGCAGCGAAACCTCCGGCATTGCGTTCATTGTCTTCTATATTAATACTCGTCACTGTATTACAGTGTATAACTCATTCTCGAGCCCGCGCATCGGCAAAAATTTCTGCTGAAGAACGTCGATGCCTTCATGGAAGCATTTGAACGTTCAAACATTCGTCAAACGTCAACAAAACATCCGAATGCATTTTCAGGACGCTAGAAACGGATCCTAATTTTCACACTTCCGGCTGTTTGATGATGCCATTCACACATTTAAGGCGCGGGTTGAAGGGATGATATGCGAGTTAGAGCGAAACGGGTCTACGATTGACATCTTGCGGAGTCAAACTCAACTTAAAGTCACAATTCATGATCGGATGGTTACTTGATTGAGGTAGTTCGTCGTGGTGATACAACCAGCTTACTTGGTTTTAGCGGGCGCAAAACAGGTGGACCTCAACGCTTTGGGTGCGTCAGTAGCTTGACTGCGAGGAACGCCTCCTTTGAAGCCGGCGCAAGAGCTGTGCTCTGTTTTTGGAGCGTCGCTGTCGTCGATTCTTACGTTCTGGAATGAACCCTGTAAGTGAAATTTCTTTCACCCCGAGTTGCTCATCGGAGTGCCATGCGCACTTCCAGAGCAGCGGCTCACCTTGAAACCTTCGAGGACGTTCTGTTTCGGACCCGCTCCTTGTTTAGCAGCCATGGCGAACGCGGCAAGGTTGCGTTTTTTCTCAGCGTCGCAAGCTTCCTGTCGCTCTCTGATGGCCCGCTGCATTGCGTCCATAGGCGGGTCCATGCTCCTCGAGGCTGCCGCGAAATCTGGACCGTTCATGCACGTTGCGGGGGTTCCCGACGTTGGAGACTTTATCAAGTTGGGATCGTACAATGGGATCCCACCGGACACCTGCATCGTTGAATCGTAGTCCTTGCGCGAGGCGTCGAATCCACTAACGTCCGCCCTCCTGAACGCATCGAAATTGACCTCCTGGAGAATTTTGAGTAGGAAATGCCCGTTCGTCAGGGTACCGCTCAGGAAACATCGAGCCATAACTGATATATATATCTCATCCTGGACTGGGTGCTCGACAGAGATTATACCTTAGGTGCTCCGGCAGGGCCGGACTTCGCTGCTGCTTCGAAAGCTGCCAGCATTCGCTTCTTCTCGAGCTCACGCTGTTTCGCAGTTTCTTTTATTGCATCTTCGACCAAGCCCTGGGAGCGAGAAGTCTAGTTAGCATTAGACCATGAAGGTCGTTGAGTTGGCCGTCCTGTGAGCCTGGAACAGTGGCGCAGTTTACCTGATTAACTGAAGTGACGATGCCTTCACCAGCTTCACCCCGTTTGTAAATTCCGACATCCATCACTTTGGGTCCACCAGCTGGTGCTGATTTCGCCATAGCATCATACATTTCCAAAGTTCTCTGCAAGTGGAAGTAGTAGAGACCGCTGCTCTACTCGATTCTCGGCACGGAAACGCCGGCCTAAGATATTGAGGTCTTCGAAGATTTTCATCTCACCTGTTTCTGAAGGTCAGCTTGGGCTGCTTTGTTCTTGATGGCCATTTCACGATCATCTTCACGTTTTTTCGCCTGGGCTTCGCGTGAATCTTTCTTCTGTTTCTTCACTGCCATCAGACGCCCTCTAATCGCGCTGCGCTTCTCGAAATCTGTTTCTTCCTCCAGCTGCACCGAGAACAGAACGTCATTACTGTTATTGTCCGGCTACACGCGGCACTGGATACCTCAGTTGCCATCGGTGAGAGTGGTAGGTTCCTGTTCGGAACATTGGATGGCTGCAGGAATTGCGCGAAGTCCACTGACTACCAGCAGACTAGGGTTACTGTTTGAAGTCGGTAGATTCTCTCGGTCCTACTGGCTTATCTAGATGGTCAAGCTGAAGCTGTGATCACCGGCGCAGCATTCATTCAGACCGGGAGTGCCTGCGTCTCGTGAACAGATCGCATGCTTGACGGAGGATACTTTGCCCTGACCTCGGAATTCCCCAAAGTGCCGAGGGTCTCTCCCACCCAGAGCAACGTTCCTGCATGCTACTTTGTTGGTTCCAGCATGGAACAGCATGAACTTTGATGATCCGTGGCCTAACCATCCGATCTGATCTTATTCTCTCGAGTTTGGAATTGGAGCCAATCGAGGACAGCCAAACCGCTTCCGATGAAATCTCGAAGGTCGAACTTCGTATCGAGTCTGAGCTTCTATGCTCTCTGGGCTTTCTAGAGAGGGACCAGGTCCTTATTGACACAGCCAGCATGTACAGGAAGCAAGCGACGACTGCTGCCTGGAAAATTCTATACGCTACTGCCACCGCGAAAAGCAACAAGCCGCGTTGTCAACGATGTTGCCACCTTCGAGTTCGGGTTCGCTTTTCTCCGTGAGTTCAACACTTGAAAGTGCCAGAACAGCTCCAAAACAACCGATATCCCTAAGTCTCGAACATTACAGCAGAATATTCAACGAATTCTTCCCCTTATCGGAACATCTGCCCCGCTACGAGTGCCTTAACTGGATATATTGTTCCGCATGGCTTCGCGACGAGTTGCTAATCGTCAAAGTCGGGTTGACGTTGGGATGTGGAAGCTAACGTCTTCCAATCGAGGATCTGAGTTTGCTCCCTGTTCTTACCATTTCGGCTAGGACTTGTTCATCCTGAATCGCCGCAAGGGTTGACATCTCCAGAAACTTGTGTTGAAGCAACTGTTGACCTGATTTCCACGACCGATCACAATCAAGCTCCGATTCCCGCAGAGACTGATCACAATGCGATGGATTCTCCTTTGTATTGGGAATTCACACGTCAGCCGTCGTATTACTAGCTCAGGCAAAGAACTTCGAAGCCCAGATCTTTGGGAACGCTGATCTACCAGCGTTAAGCCTTCGTTCACAGGCCGACTATGGGTGGGTCTCTCTGCTCGAGGTTTCAGGGTCCGTTCTCCCTCTGGCGAGGCGCTCTTGCAGTGCTCTAAACAGTTCGTTCGCTTACCAGACCTTCTAGGAGAGGGAAGATTCAGTTCATCCGCTGCGAGAAAACAGCATTGGATGACTTTGTGAGCTCTTCACATAGAAATCATTATATATCGATTCGGAGGTGTCACCGGGAGCGGCGAAATCGCGTGGTCGACTTCTCATTGGCAAGATTCAAGATCTCATTCTATACTCCAGGAGCTGTATTCTTTTGACTGTTTTTCGGATTCTCTCCTTGCCGAAAGGTGATAAAAATGATCGATTGAACTGAAATGAAAGGGTTTGAATCTTCATCCCCTCTTGATGAAGCAACGTGTCGTCATCTTTGTCACGCTTTGCGACTCTCATCGTGGGAACAGCGCTGGCCTCGGCCCAAGACTCCCCGGTGTCTTGGTGGGCGAGATCTCGCTCGGTATGATACTGCGTGACGTGTTTTGTGAGATAGAGCTCACGGGCTCTCAGCGAGTAGACAGAAGGACAATGAGCCGCTCTCCATGTTGATGTGTGTGGTCACCGTGACGTCTCTTGAAGAATCTTCATCGGAGAATCTCGGTCGCCAATGCGATATACAGGGTGGTCATCGTTGGTCGGGAACTTTGTTACCATTTCTTCTTTTGCTCATCTCTTGGTCGAGGATGACTCAATCCCGTATTTCTGTTTCGCCATCGATACCTGGAAACATGCATAAATCAGTTTTCCCAGGACAAAACGCTCGATGTTTGGGGGGGAAGGAAAAGTGGTCGGATCGACCCAGCAACTCCATCCTCAGGTGATTAGGACCAGCTCTGGAGTTCAGGATCGAAACGATGGTTTGCCCTTCTAACAGATCCGAAGCTGAGAATCTGTAGTTACGGGCGCTCGAACAATATCCTATCCCGCGTCGAGCCTGACACGAGCCGCTTCTGGAAATGTATTTTTCGGTCGATTCACATGAATCAGATCCGATAAAAAGAGGGAAAGATTCGTCATTCTCCCAGCAACGATCGCAGAAAAGGGAACCAGAATCTAGAAGTTTCCAGCAATGAGAAAAAGAAGAGAAAGTGAGAAATTTCCGACTTACGATGACCATCCATTATAGTACATAGCATGCTCATCGGGGCCGTTGTAATCCGCCCTCCGTTATCGAGGCTTCCCACCTTAACAAACTGTATGCTAGCACCAGTTTTTTTGGAACGGTCCCTATCGTGACGCCTAGAATGGCTGCTTTTCATCTAGAACCGGTTCCCACAGTTTCAAGCGCGTTTATGTTGTCCGAACTAAAAGCTCTCGCATCGGAGGTCAAACCTTCGTTTAGCGTAACGTGTCGAGCTCATGAAGTGGCTCGACTACAAAGAGAACGCGTCGTTATCTCCAGTCGTAACACTCTTAGTTCCGATCGTCTTCATTTATATAGTATCCGGCCCCGACACCTCCCCTAAGCTGAAATTTCTGTGTCAGCTTGCAATCAGTCGTCGCCGAACCCGAGTCGACGCGGTCGCAAACCCTTATTCACCCTGTTGGATCGTCGTACCCAGGACGTCTCCCTGTCCGGGAACGAGAGAGAAGGTACGATTGATCTTCCCGCATCTGCAGCCCGACTTCCCTCCCCGCTGCTGCGGTCCGGCAGTCCACTCGACGAGAACATGAAGAGAAGTGGGTCGCAATCCTCATCCATCGATGCCTTTCCGTTCTCAATATTTGGTGTCTCAGGAACAACGCTCCCTCGCGGCTTAAGTTGGTTCGCATGGCGAATCCATTCCGCACCTTCGACTCCGACACGATACATAACCTTGCCGATGCGGTGCAAGATGGAACCGGCCGTCCATTTCGATCGTCCGGCGTTGCGGAAGTCCTTAACGAAAACGGAGCTCCCCTCTTCGTACTTCCTTTCCCTGACTCCGTGCCGAGCATCGAAGTAGAACTTGTCCTTCTCTCGCGAGACTCCCGCGTCGCCGCTGTTCGGGGTAGCCTCGAGCCTCGGCTTGATGAGGGACAACGTCGTCCTCAACGGCCGTCCCAAGAAATCCTCCGCGGGGCTTCTGCCATGCGACCCCGGCGTACTCCGGAACGCAAGTAATCCGGCAGCCAGCGCCTCACCACGCTCCTCTTTTAGTTGCTGCTCCTGTCGCATGCTTCATCTCAATTACTTCTGGCCATCTGGAAAACGAGTCAACCAGAATGAGATACATATAGCCTTCTACCGGTCCCGCTCCCAAGGCTTGACGCTCGCTGGCTAAGGGCTCAGCGGAATTTTACGCGGGTCACGGTTGACCTGCACGCACGCTTCGCACAGTCGCACCGTCGACTCGATGTCTTTATTAATCCGCGGCCAGTACACGAAACTTCTGGCTAATCTCTTCATCCTGGTGGATCCTGGGTGTCCCTTGTGGAGTTCCCTTAGAATTTTCCTCTGTAGAACCTCAGGAACGACGACCCTGTCGCTTGACATGTAGCATCCCTCAACCACAGAGAGAGTCTCACATCGGTTGAAGGAATGCCAGACCGAGCTCTGCTTGTCAACTTTCGTAGGCCATTGTGACTCGAGGTACTTGATGACGTCTCGAAGTACCTTGTCTTTTGCCGTCCCTTCGCGGAGCTGAGCTGCGGTGACTGGGAGTTGCCCAACCCGCTCATTGAAAAGCGCATTCACCACTGCCTCAACCGACCTAATCACCATATCTTCGGCATCCTTATTAGCGAGTTGCACTGCAATGAGCCTCGACAATGCATCCGCTTGCCCGAACTCCGTGGTTCTTCGATGCTCCAACTGAAAATCGTACCCCAACAACATGGTTGCCCGTCGTTGCAGTCTGTTTGCTGTATAGGCAGGGATCTCTTGCTTACTTCCGAAAATCGCCAGCAACGGCCGGTAATCTGTGAGCAAGAGGAACTTCCGGCCCAGTATATACTTATGAAATTTCTCAACTGCAAACACAAGTGCCAGCGCTTCTTTTTCGATCTGAGCATAGTTCTTCTCAGCTTTCGTAAGCGACCGACATGCGTGAAAAATCGCTTTCTCGCCTCCATCCGAGAATCTGTGCGAGAGAACGGCCCCGATGCCGTCTGCGCTGGCATCTGCCGTGACAATCAATTTTTCCTTCGGGTCGTAATGCGTCAGCAGTAAGTCCGACTGCAGCATTCTTTTAATCGGCTCGAACCCTTCTTGAAATTTATGAAACGCCCTGAGTTTACTCTGGTCGGATGGCGCCGGCATGTTGACGATGGCTTCTATCTTCTCCCTCTGCGGCTTCCTTCCGTCTTTGAAGATCAGTTGTCCCAGGAACTTGATTTTCGTCTTCAGAAAAGCACATTTTTCGAGCTTAATCCTGAGTCCGAACTTCGCGATGCGTTCGAACAACTCTCGTAATTACTCATGGTGTTGCTCCAGAGTGCCGCCCGTTACTACCAGATCATCGAGAGAAGCAGCTACGCCTGGTAGCCCGTTGATCAACCTATCTATCATTTCTTGGCAAATCGCAGGAGCTGTTTTGACCCCGAAAGGCAGTCGGTTGTACCTATACAACCCTTTCGGCGTGTTGATAGTCACAAATCTCTTCGAATCCTCTTCGACTTCGATCTGCAAGTAGGCTTCCGCCAAATCAATGTTCGAGAAGTGAACTCCACCGTTCATCTTCGAGAAAACGTCCTCGACGGTAGGCAGCGGGTGATGGTGGTTCTCCAATGCGTTATTCATCCCAGTGCTGAGATCGGAGCATAATCGAACATCCCCGCTTTTCTTCTGAACGATCACCACGGGAGCCGCGAAATCTGAATAAGAAACTGGTGAAATCACTCCAATGCGTTCCAGTCGCTCCGACTCTGCTTCCAACTTTGGTAGCGTAGCGTATGGGACTGGTCTACTCTTTCGGAATACAGACGTTGCGCCTTCTCTAAGTTGAAAACGTTCTTTCATCTCAGAGCAACGACCGAGACCCTCAGAGAAGACATTAGATTCTAATGCGAGCTGGTCCGGTCGCGGCGAGCATCCCACCTTTTGCACTTCTCTGTTCGTGAGTCGGCCCCACAGCTCCCGATTCATTCGTAGCCAATCACAGCCCAGAGCGTTCAACTCATACGGGACCACGTAACAACAGCCGTGGAATTCCGTTTCTTCAAGAGCGCATTCGCAATCGAAAAATCCGAGACTCTCCAAGGTACCCTGATTCGCTGCTTTCATCACACAGGTCGGAGTCTGCAGACTTGATTTGCCCAACTTACGCCATAGCTGCTCGCTGATGATTGTTACATCTGAACCTGTGTCGAGTCTCAGCTTGATTTGATGACGCCCAACCTTGACATGATAGAATATCCTATTCGTCCCTTCACGCTCAGCCTTCATTACTCCAACCGTCACCTCTCCAACCTTGCGCTCCTGCTTGGGTCTCCTTCCCGACGAACCTCGAGTATCCTTTCTGTCTGAGTGACTTCGCCTATTACCTTGATTCTTCTTCTGAAAACATGCTGCCTCGAGATGGCCTCTCTTCGCGCAGAAATCACACGTCCTACTTGTGTGGACGGAATTTCCTGAAATGTGGTTCATTGCAAATGCGACAAGGACCAGGCTTGCTCGTCGTCGCCAACGCATTCAGGGCTTCGCCTTCGTGGCCTTCCGCGATGCTCCTCGACGCTGCTTGCAGACGTCCAAAAATTCTTCACTCGCTGATGCAGCTCCTTCATAGACGCCTAGGGGTTCTCCTCGACGAACTGCAATGCGATCTGACGAACCTTGGTGAATTTGTCGCTTCTCAGACCACTTATGCGTACCAGGCATTTAAACTGCACCGCAGTAACAGTGGACATCTCCGATAGTTCGAACCGCTGGTTCACGAGTCCGGTGTAACCGTCGAAGGAGCCATCACTGAAATCATCGCACACTGTTTGGAGGCACTGATACCTCCTCGAGAACAACGAGCCGCGGTGTCCGAACACTTCTTTCAGTGCCCACTGTCGAATTGAAATCTTGTTCGGCGTATTTCTCCGGAAGAATGTGTGCCGTGTACTTCTGGAATGCTGACTGATCCAATTTCTGCGTGAGTAACCTCACCTTGGCAGCGTCGTCCAGCTGGCTAGCGTCTTTGTCAAAAATACTCTCATACCTTGAGTACCAAAGCTCAAAGGTCAGCCCAGCCTCGGGATCATAGGAGAGCGTGGAGATACGCTTCGTTAGCGAGTCCATCGTTCTCACCTTGGCTTCCTCTGCGTTCACGGCTGTCGCAATCCTCGACGTTTGTTGCAAGGCCGCCTTAACTGCCCCCTGACCCAGGAGTTGTACATTCTTCGCTGTAAACGCCATCACGTTGAGTTCCAAAAATCTTCGTCGCCAATTGAAGTAGCTCGACTACAATGAGAACGCGTCGTTATCTCTAGTCGTAACACCCTTAGTTCCGATCGTCTTTATTTATATAGTATCGGGCCCCGACAGCTCATGTAGGCTCGCAAGGAGCTTTCACCATCAAGCTTGAATGACGCCTGCGTGCGCCATTGGAATCAGCCGATCAGATCCTTCGCTCTTCCGATGATTCGAGTGATGGTTGCAAAAAACATCGTGAACTGCTTACTCCTCGATTCCCTAGGTGAACATTGCGTGTCGCATCGTACTGACTGGAAGGCCCTGCATTCCTGAAGCAACAGTCCTGCCCAAAGACAACCCGAAGCGGTGCGATTCCTTCTCCCGTGGTTTCGCCTCCACCGGTGAGAGTTTTCTCATTCGGGACGCATCCTCACTCCTCACACTGCCGTGAATGACGATTTCTGCGATTAGCCCCTCACAGTTTCATTAATATTCACAATCGCCATGAGCGTAGTAACGACATTGCATGCGATTCGTCGGTGAGCATTTCGAAATCATCCCAAAACACCTTCAGCGTGTTATCGAAGTTCTCAAAGCTTCTTCGAAGCACTTTCGCCGCTCGAGTTCGAAGAGTAAGATACTGGATCATGGAGTTAGAACTCGACCCGGGCTCTAATGATGGATCTTCCCCGCCTCCACAATGATGATGAGAAAAAAGAGCATTTTGTCTCCCTGAAACACTCTCGAAGGCATCTCAAATATACCCCGTAAATAAATTCCCGAGGACGCCTCTGTTTTTCAGCCGTCTAAGCTCTGAGCTCGGGCCAGCCAGCCGCGGGTTCGTGAACATTTCGGCAACCGCCAAGCTCACCATTTTATACAGTACTAGCCGGCGTTCGGCCGACTACGCTGGCCGACCCGTCCCTTGCTTCGGGAGTTTACTGCTGACAGACACACATTGCCTTACATGTAGTGTCATGAGACCTTCGGGAGTGGCCACCCATTCTCGATAGGATTCTGACCTGGAATCGAGGCACTTTCCTCTCTCTTCACTTGGTCAGAATCATGGTTTCGAGAAGTATGGTCAGATTGGTGTCGTAATCACCCCTCCAGATTCGGATAAGCATGGTCAGATTGGTCCCGGAATCACCCCTCTAGGTTTTGAGAAGTATGGTCAGATATGTCTCGAGATCACCCCTCCAGACTTGGAAAGTGATAGTCAGATTGGTCTCGGAATCACCTCTCCATACTTGGAAAAGTATGGTCAGATTGGTCTCGGAATCACCTCTCCATACTTGGAAAAGTATGGTCAGATTGGTCCCGAGATCACTCCTCCAAACTTGGAAAGTCCGGAAGTTCCGGTACGAGTCTGATTATACATTTTGAAAGCTGGAGGGGTGATTCTGGAACCGATCTGATCATACTTTTCAGAACGAGGAGGGGTGATTCCGAGACCAATCTGAGCATCACTTCCCAACTCTGGAGGGGTGATTCCGAGACCAATCTGAGCATTACTTTCCAACTCTGGAGGGGTGATTCCGGAACCAATCTGAGCATTTCTTTCCAACTCTGGAGGGGTGATTCCGGAGTCAATCTGAGCATTACTTTCCAACTCTGGAGGGGTGATTCCGAGACCAATCTGAGCATTACTTTCCAACTCTGGAGGGGTGATTCCGGAACCAATCTGAGCATTACTTTCCAACTCTGGAGGGGTGATTCCGGGACCAATCTGAGCATCACTTCCCAACTCTGGAGGGGTGATTCCGGGACCAATCTGAGCATCACTTCCCAACTCTGGAGGGGTGATTCCGAGACCAATCTGAGCATTACTTTCCAACTCTGGAGGGGTGATTCCGGAACCAATCTGAGCATCACTTCCCAACTCTGGAGGGGTGATTCTGGAGTCAATCTGAGCATTACTTTCCAACTCTGGAGGGGTGATTCCGAGACCAATCTGAGCATTTCTTTCCAACTCTGGAGGGGTGATTCCGGGACCAATCTGAGCATCACTTCCCAACTCTGGAGGGGTGATTCCGAGACCAATCTGAGCATCACTTCCCAACTCTGGAGGGGTGATTCCGAGACCAATCTGAGCATTACTTTCCAACTCTGGAGGGGTGGTTCCGAGACCAATCTGAGCATTACTTTCCAACTCTGGAGGGGTGATTCCGGAACCAATCTGAGCATTACTTTCCAACTCTGGAGGGGTGATTCCGGAACCAATCTGAGCATTACTTCCCAACTCTGGAGGGGTGATTCCGAGACCAATCTGAGCATTACTTTCCAACTCTGGAGGGGTGATTCCGGAACCAATCTGAGCATTACTTTCCAACTCTGGAGGGGTGATTCCGGGACCAATCTGAGCATCACTTCCCAACTCTGGAGGGGTGATTCCGAGACCAATCTGAGCATTACTTTCCAACTCTGGAGGGGTGATTCCGGAACCAATCTGAGCATTTCTTTCCAACTCTGGAGGGGTGATTCCGGAGTCAATCTGAGCATTACTTTCCAACTCTGGAGGGGTGATTCCGAGACCAATCTGAGCATTACTTTCCAACTCTGGAGGGGTGATTCCGGAACCAATCTGAGCATTACTTTCCAACTCTGGAGGGGTGATTCCGGAACCAATCTGAGCATTACTTTCCAACTCTGGAGGGGTGATTCCGGAACCAATCTGAGCATTTCTTTCCAACTCTGGAGGGGTGATTCCGGAGTCAATCTGAGCATTACTTTCCAACTCTGGAGGGGTGATTCCGAGACCAATCTGAGCATTACTTTCCAACTCTGGAGGGGTGATTTCGGAACCAATCTGAGCATTACTTTCCAACTCTGGAGGGGTGATTCCGGAACCAATCTGAGCATTACTTTCCAACTCTGGAGGGGTGATTCCGGGACCAATCTGAGCATCACTTCCCAACTCTGGAGGGGTGATTCCGAGACCAATCTGAGCATTACTTTCCAACTCTGGAGGGGTGATTCCGGGACCAATCTGAGCATCACTTCCCAACTCTGGAGGGGTGATTCCGGAGTCAATCTGAGCATTACTTTCCAACTCTGGAGGGGTGATTCCGAGACCAATCTGAGCATTTCTTTCCAACTCTTGAGGGGTGATTCCGGAACCAATCTGAGCATTACTTTCCAGCTCTGGAGGGGTGATTCCGGGACCAATCTGAGCATTACTTTCCAACTCTGGAGGGGTGATTCCGGGACCAATCTGAGCATCACTTCCCAACTCTGGAGGGGTGATTCCGAGACCAATCTGAGCATTACTTTCCAACTCTGGAGGGGTGATTCCGGAACCAATCTGAGCATTACTTTCCAACTCTGGAGGGGTGATTCCGGGACCAATCTGAGCATCACTTCCCAACTCTGGAGGGGTGATTCCGAGACCAATCTGAGCATTACTTTCCAACTCTGGAGGGGTGATTCCGAGACCAATCTGAGCATTACTTTCCAACTCTGGAGGGGTGATTCCGGAACCAATCTGAGCATTACTTTCCAACTCTGGAGGGGTGATTCCGGAACCAATCTGAGCATTACTTCCCAACTCTGGAGGGGTGATTCCGAGACCAATCTGAGCATTACTTTCCAACTCTGGAGGGGTGATTCCGGAACCAATCTGAGCATTACTTTCCAACTCTGGAGGGGTGATTCCGGGACCAATCTGAGCATCACTTCCCAACTCTGGAGGGGTGATTCCGGAACCAATCTGAGCATTACTTTCCAACTCTGGAGGGGTGATTCCGGGACCAATCTGAGCATCACTTCCCAACTCTGGAGGGGTGATTCCGAGACCAATCTGAGCATTACTTTCCAACTCTGGAGGGGTGGTTCCGAGACCAATCTGAGCATTACTTTCCAACTCTGGAGGGGTGATTCCGGAACCAATCTGAGCATTACTTTCCAACTCTGGAGGGGTGATTCCGGAACCAATCTGAGCATTACTTCCCAACTCTGGAGGGGTGATTCCGAGACCAATCTGAGCATTACTTTCCAACTCTGGAGGGGTGATTCCGGAACCAATCTGAGCATTACTTTCCAACTCTGGAGGGGTGATTCCGGGACCAATCTGAGCATCACTTCCCAACTCTGGAGGGGTGATTCCGAGACCAATCTGAGCATTACTTTCCAACTCTGGAGGGGTGATTCCGGAGTCAATCTGAGCATTACTTTCCAACTCTGGAGGGGTGATTCCGGAACCAATCTGAGCATTACTTTCCAACTCTGGAGGGGTGATTCCGGGACCAATCTGAGCATTACTTTCCAACTCTGGAGGGGTGATTCCGGAACCAATCTGAGCATTACTTTCCAACTCTGGAGGGGTGATTCCGGGACCAATCTGAGCATCACTTCCCAACTCTGGAGGGGTGATTCCGAGACCAATCTGAGCATTACTTTCCAACTCTGGAGGGGTGATTCCGGAACCAATCTGAGCATTACTTTCCAACTCTGGAGGGGTGATTCCGGGACCAATCTGAGCATCACTTCCCAACTCTGGAGGGGTGATTCCGAGACCAATCTGAGCATTACTTTCCAACTCTGGAGGGGTGATTCCGAGACCAATCTGAGCATTACTTTCCAACTCTGGAGGGGTGATTCCGGAACCAATCTGAGCATTACTTTCCAACTCTGGAGGGGTGATTCCGGAACCAATCTGAGCATTACTTCCCAACTCTGGAGGGGTGATTCCGAGACCAATCTGAGCATTACTTTCCAACTCTGGAGGGGTGATTCCGGAACCAATCTGAGCATTACTTTCCAACTCTGGAGGGGTGATTCCGGGACCAATCTGAGCATCACTTCCCAACTCTGGAGGGGTGATTCCGAGACCAATCTGAGCATTACTTTCCAACTCTGGAGGGGTGATTCCGGAACCAATCTGAGCATTTCTTTCCAACTCTGGAGGGGTGATTCCGGAGTCAATCTGAGCATTACTTTCCAACTCTGGAGGGGTGATTCCGGAACCAATCTGAGCATTACTTTCCAACTCTGGAGGGGTGATTCCGGAACCAATCTGAGCATTACTTTCCAACTCTGGAGGGGTGATTCCGGGACCAATCTGAGCATCACTTCCCAACTCTGGAGGGGTGATTCCGGGACCAATCTGAGCATCACTTCCCAACTCTGGAGGGGTGATTCCGAGACCAATCTGAGCATTACTTTCCAACTCTGGAGGGGTGATTCCGGAACCAATCTGAGCATCACTTCCCAACTCTGGAGGGGTGATTCTGGAGTCAATCTGAGCATTACTTTCCAACTCTGGAGGGGTGATTCCGAGACCAATCTGAGCATTTCTTTCCAACTCTGGAGGGGTGATTCCGGGACCAATCTGAGCATCACTTCCCAACTCTGGAGGGGTGATTCCGAGACCAATCTGAGCATTACTTTCCAACTCTGGAGGGGTGGTTCCGAGACCAATCTGAGCATTACTTTCCAACTCTGGAGGGGTGATTCCGGAACCAATCTGAGCATTACTTTCCAACTCTGGAGGGGTGATTCCGGAACCAATCTGAGCATTACTTCCCAACTCTGGAGGGGTGATTCCGAGACCAATCTGAGCATTACTTTCCAACTCTGGAGGGGTGATTCCGGAACCAATCTGAGCATTACTTTCCAACTCTGGAGGGGTGATTCCGGGACCAATCTGAGCATCACTTCCCAACTCTGGAGGGGTGATTCCGAGACCAATCTGAGCATTACTTTCCAACTCTGGAGGGGTGATTCCGGAACCAATCTGAGCATTTCTTTCCAACTCTGGAGGGGTGATTCCGGAGTCAATCTGAGCATTACTTTCCAACTCTGGAGGGGTGATTCCGAGACCAATCTGAGCATTACTTTCCAACTCTGGAGGGGTGATTCCGGAACCAATCTGAGCATTACTTTCCAACTCTGGAGGGGTGATTCCGGAACCAATCTGAGCATTACTTTCCAACTCTGGAGGGGTGATTCCGGAACCAATCTGAGCATTTCTTTCCAACTCTGGAGGGGTGATTCCGGAGTCAATCTGAGCATTACTTTCCAACTCTGGAGGGGTGATTCCGAGACCAATCTGAGCATTACTTTCCAACTCTGGAGGGGTGATTCCGGAACCAATCTGAGCATTACTTTCCAACTCTGGAGGGGTGATTCCGGAACCAATCTGAGCATTACTTTCCAACTCTGGAGGGGTGATTCCGGGACCAATCTGAGCATCACTTCCCAACTCTGGAGGGGTGATTCCGAGACCAATCTGAGCATTACTTTCCAACTCTGGAGGGGTGATTCCGGGACCAATCTGAGCATCACTTCCCAACTCTGGAGGGGTGATTCCGGAGTCAATCTGAGCATTACTTTCCAACTCTGGAGGGGTGATTCCGAGACCAATCTGAGCATTTCTTTCCAACTCTTGAGGGGTGATTCCGGAACCAATCTGAGCATTACTTTCCAGCTCTGGAGGGGTGATTCCGGGACCAATCTGAGCATCACTTCCCAACTCTGGAGGGGTGATTCCGAGACCAATCTGAGCATTACTTTCCAACTCTGGAGGGGTGATTCCGGAACCAATCTGAGCATTACTTTCCAACTCTGGAGGGGTGATTCCGGGGTCAATCTGAGCATTAGTTCCCAACTCTGGAGGGGTGATTCCGGAACCAATCTGAGCATTACTTTCCAACTCTGGAGGGGTGATTCCGGGGTCAATCTGAGCATTACTTCCCAACTCTGGAGGGGTGATTCCGAGACCAATCTGAGCATTACTTTCCAACTCTGGAGGGGTGATTCCGAGACCAATCTGAGCATTACTTTCCAACTCTGGAGGGGTGATTACGGGGTCAATCTGAGCATTATTTCCCAACTCTGGAGGGGTGATTACGGGGTCAACCTGAGCATTATTTCCCAACTCTGTAGGGGTGATTCCGGAACCAATCTGAGCATTACTTCCAACTCTGGAGGGGTGATTCCGGGACCAATCTGAGCATCACTTCCCAACTCTGGAGGGGTGATTCCGAGACCAATCTGAGCATTACTTTCCAACTCTGGAGGGGTGATTCCGGAACCAATCTGAGCATTACTTTCCAACTCTGGAGGGGTGATTCCGGGGTCAATCTGAGCATTAGTTCCCAACTCTGGAGGGGTGATTCCGGAACCAATCTGAGCATTACTTTCCAACTCTGGAGGGGTGATTCCGGGGTCAATCTGAGCATTACTTCCCAACTCTGGAGGGGTGATTCCGAGACAAATCTGAGCATTACTTTCCAACTCTGGAGGGGTGATTCCGGGGTCAATCTGAGCATTAGTTCCCAACTCTGGAGGGGTGATTCCGAGACCAATCTGAGCATTAGTTCCCAACTCTGGAGGGGTGATTCCGGGCTCAATCTGAGCATTACTTTCCAACTCTGGAGGGGTGATTCCGGGCTCAATCTGAGCATTACTTTCCAACTCTGGAGGGGTGATTCCGGGGTCAATCCGAGCATTATTTCCCAACTCTGGAGGGGTGATTCCGAGACCAATCTGAGCATTACTTTCCAACTCTGGAGGGGTGATTCCGGGCTCAATCTGAGCATTACTTTCCAACTCTGGAGGGGTGATTCCGGGCTCAATCTGAGCATTACTTTCCAACTCTGGAGGGGTGATTCCGGGGTCAATCTGAGCATTATTTCCCAACTCTGGAGGGGTGATTCCGGGACCAATCTGAGCATCACTTCCCAACTCTGGAGGGGTGATTCCGGGGTCAATCTGAGCATTACTTTCCAACTCTGGAGGGGTGATTCCGGGCTCAATCTGAGCATTACTTTCCAACTCTGGAGGGGTGATTCCGGAACCAATCTGAGCATTACTTTCCAACTCTGGAGGGGTGATTCCGGGGTCAATCTGAGCATTAGTTCCCAACTCTGGAGGGGTGATTCCGGGGTCAATCTGAGCATTAGTTCCCAACTCTGGAGGGGTGATTCCGGGACCAATCTGAGCATCACTTCCCAACTCTGGAGGGGTGATTCCGGGCTCAATCTGAGCATTACTTTCCAACTCTGGAGGGGTGATTCCGGGGTCAATCTGAGCATTATTTCCCAACTCTGGAGGGGTGATTCCGGGGTCAATCTGAGCATTACTTTCCAACTCTGGAGGGGTGATTCCGGGACAAATCTGAGCATCACTTCCCAACTCTGGAGGGGTGATTCCGGGCTCAATCTGAGCATTACTTTCCAACTCTGGAGGGGTGATTCCGGGGTCAATCTGAGCATTAGTTCCCAACTCTGGAGGGGTGATTCCGGAACCAATCTGAGCATTACTTTCCAACTCTGGAGGGGTGATTCCGGGACCAATCTGAGCATCACTTCCCAACTCTGGAGGGGTGATTCCGAGACCAATCTGAGCATTACTTTCCAACTCTGGAGGGGTGATTCCGGAACCAATCTGAGCATTACTTTCCAACTCTGGAGGGGTGATTCCGGGGTCAATCTGAGCATTAGTTCCCAACTCTGGAGGGGTGATTCCGGGGTCAATCTGAGCATTATTTCCCAACTCTGGAGGGGTGATTCCGGGACCAATCTGAGCATCACTTCCCAACTCTGGAGGGGTGATTCCGGGGTCAATCTGAGCATTACTTTCCAACTCTGGAGGGGTGATTCCGGGGTCAATCTGAGCATTATTTCCCAACTCTGGAGGGGTGATTCCGGGGTCAATCTGAGCATTAGTTCCCAACTCTGGAGGGGTGATTCCGAGACCAATCTGAGCATTACTTTCCAACTCTGGAGGGGTGATTCCGGGGTCAATCTGAGCATTAGTTCCCAACTCTGGAGGGGCGATTCCGGAACCAATCTGAGCATTACTTTCCAACTCTGGAGGGGTGATTCCGGGGTCAATCTGAGCATTACTTCCCAACTCTGGAGGGGTGATTCCGAGACCAATCTGAGCATTACTTTCCAACTCTGGAGGGGTGATTCCGAGACCAATCTGAGCATTACTTTCCAACTCTGGAGGGGTGATTACGGGGTCAATCTGAGCATTATTTCCCAACTCTGGAGGGGTGATTCCGGAACCAATCTGAGCATTACTTTCCAACTCTGGAGGGGTGATTCCGGGACCAATCTGAGCATCACTTCCCAACTCTGGAGGGGTGATTCCGAGACCAATCTGAGCATTACTTTCCAACTCTGGAGGGGTGATTCCGGAACCAATCTGAGCATTACTTTCCAACTCTGGAGGGGTGATTCCGGGGTCAATCTGAGCATTAGTTCCCAACTCTGGAGGGGTGATTCCGGAACCAATCTGAGCATTACTTTCCAACTCTGGAGGGGTGATTCCGGGGTCAATCTGAGCATTACTTCCCAACTCGGGAGGGGTGATTCCGAGACCAATCTGAGCATTACTTTCCAACTCTGGAGGGGTGATTCCGGGGTCAATCTGAGCATTACTTTCCAACTCTGGAGGGGTTATTCCGGGGTCAATCTGAGCATTATTTCTCAACTCTGGAGGGGTGATTCCGAGACCAATCTGAGCATCATTTCCCAGCTCTGGAGGGGTGATTCCGAGACCAATCTGAGCATTAGTTCCCAACTCTGGAGGGGCGATTCCGGAACCAATCTGAGCATTACTTTCCAACTCTGGAGGGGTGATTCCGGGGTCAATCTGAGCATTACTTCCCAACTCTGGAGGGGTGATTCCGAGACCAATCTGAGCATTACTTTCCAACTCTGGAGGGGTGATTCCGAGACCAATCTGAGCATTACTTTCCAACTCTGGAGGGGTGATTACGGGGTCAATCTGAGCATTATTTCCCAACTCTGGAGGGGTGATTACGGGGTCAATCTGAGCATTATTTCCCAATTCTGGAGGGGTGATTCCGGAACCAATCTGAGCATTACTTTCCAACTCTGGAGGGGTGATTCCGGGACCAATCTGAGCATTACTTTCCAACTCTGGAGGGGTGATTCCGGGACCAATCTGAGCATTACTTTCCAACTCTGGAGGGGTGATTCCGGGGTCAATCTGAGCATTAGTTCCCAACTCTGGAGGGGTGATTCCGGAACCAATCTGAGCATTACTTTCCAACTCTGGAGGGGTGATTCCGGGGTCAATCTGAGCATTACTTCCCAACTCTGGAGGGGTGATTCCGAGACCAATCTGAGCATTACTTTCCAACTCTGGAGGGGTGATTCCGGGGTCAATCTGAGCATTACTTTCCAACTCTGGAGGGGTTATTCCGGGGTCAATCTGAGCATTATTTCTCAACTCTGGAGGGGTGATTCCGAGACCAATCTGAGCATTATTTCCCAACTCTGGAGGGGTGATTCCGAGACCAATCTGAGCATTACTTTCCAACTCTGGAGGGGTGATTCCGGGCTCAATCTGAGCATTACTTTCCAGCTCTGGAGGGGTGATTCCGGGCTCAATCTGAGCATTACTTTCCAACTCTGGAGGGGTGATTCCGGGGTCAATCTGAGCATTAGTTCCCAACTCTGGAGGGGTGATTCCGAGACCAATCTGAGCATTACTTTCCAACTCTGGAGGGGTGATTCCGGGCTCAATCTGAGCATTACTTTCCAACTCTGGAGGGGTGATTCCGGGCTCAATCTGAGCATTACTTCCCAACTCTGGAGGGGTGATTCCGGGGTCAATCTGAGCATTAGTTCCCAACTCTGGAGGGGTGATTCCGAGACCAATCTGAGCATTACTTTCCAACTCTGGAGGGGTGATTCCGGAACCAATCTGAGCATTACTTTCCAACTCTGGAGGGGTGATTCCGGGGTCAATCTGAGCATTACTTCCCAACTCTGGAGGGGTGATTCCGAGATTCCAATCTGAGTTGCCGGGCGTTTGAGCAGCATCCTATCCTGCCTCGACTTAAGCACTTTCGAATTCGATCGGTTGACTTTAGAAGTTTGTCGATCAGTTTTTTGAGAAAAGTTGAAAAAAAAAATTGCAATTTTTAGGCCGATTTAAAAAATTCAATTTTTTACCGATTCACGAAATTCGAGAAAAAGACGCGCCGTCCTTCCAGCTATCGAACGCAAAAATATTTTCCAGAATCCGACCATTTTTCACCGAGTTATGAGCAAAAGAAGAGAGAGTAAGAAAGTTCCCGACTTACGATGACCACCCTGTATATTCATTGTTGGCATGCATGGATAGCCTTAAGTGAATGTGATACTGTATGGCAGATTGCCTGTGTCTTGACATTCCATGCGATGCACCATTCCGATCGCCTCTCGTCTTTCGATTTCCGAGCTGTACCCCGTGTAAGAATCCGACGCAATGCTGATCTCTGTTGTTGGTGTGGTAGTAACCGCGTTTCTGTTGTAGGCTTCAACATCTTTGTTGTTGAAGAAGAGGCGGACCACGTCACTGTGTAAGTTCTCGACATACCTCCCACTTGGTCGGAATCGTGATTGGATCATATTCGTTTCCTACGCATCCGATTTTTCGCCGCAACCGATTTTTGTGAGCACCGCAGAGAAGTTGATATCGTTTTGTCGCATCACTCTCACTAGCGGAAAATAATCCAACGATTGCCATAGAACAGCTCTACCTCCTAGAGATCTCTGTACAGCGCTGTACACTGGAGCAGCATTGACTGGTGGTAGTTGTTTGAGGTCGCCGCATGCGATCAAATCTAAACCGCCAAAGTTGTCTTCGTATCCGCCTTTCATTCCTTGTAATCGTGAGTTTACCGAATAGAAAACATGTGAACTGCACATACTTATTCCGTCTACGATCACACATTTAACGTTTTGCAGTAGATGGCGATAAGTTTGGAGCACTGCATTGGGAAGTTGAGCTGTTTGTCTCGATAGAGTGAGCCGGAAAGCGGCATGAACAGTCACTCCGTTTATCCCGACCGCTGCTTTGCCCGTTGTTGCTGTCGCTATGTATGCATTGTTCAATGAATTAGGCTGATCCGTATAGCGATTGTATGTTTCCATTGAAGCTTTCGAACCGAATTTTTTCCCACAACCCGCTAGACCTGTCAGAAAAATTTGGATCGGTTCCCGGTTAGGATCGTGTCGGAGATGTATGACTTCCAATATGAGTTGCCGTTGCTCGGCATTTGTTTGACGCATCAAGGCACAATAGTCCTCTTTGCTAATGCAATTACTTCTGGATCTTACCGCGCTCACAGAAGTTGAGATTGTACGTTCATTCAGATCATCATTATCGGTTGGTAACGAGGAGTTCACGGACTCCTTGTCTACCTCAGGAAAATCGGTGACAATCTCTTCGTTAGTGGAGCACATTTCTTCAATTTCACGTAGAATTGTTTCGATGTTGATGTTGCTCTCGGATTCTTCTCGCCTTTCCTGTATCTCAAGTTTTCTTGCCTAGAATATTTGAGTGAAGATATCGAGGATCGAGGATCTCGACGTGTTCATTACGGAATGGCACGTGGAGAGTGACCAACTCTCGTATGTAACCTTTGATGCTGTTCTTGTCGTAGTTGCGGTATCTCATGATTTTGCGTCTTTCGTGTCGTTTGAGAAAGCGATAGTCATCTCCAGGTTCGTCGTCATCCATCTTTTGTCCTGCTCCAGCATCTCCATCGTTTCCTTCATTCTTGTTGGATTTTTCCCCGGGGCTAGACCACGCTGCGAATTGCGCTGGCCTTATATTTTCTAGAGAATAATGACGGTCCTCATATTTCTGAATCACGGAATTCGTCCATATGTCCGTACTGTCACTAGGCAAATTTTCGGCGTCCATTGTTGATTTTCGCTTGCGAGCTTTGTATCTCTCATGGGCACCTTCTCAGATGCCCGACTCTTAGATGCCCGTCTCTTAGATGCCCATCTCTCAGATGCCCGACTCTTAGATGCCCGTCTCTTAGATGCCCGTCTCTTAGATGCCCGACTCTTAGATGCCCGTCTCTTAGATGCCCGACTCTTAGATGCCCGTCTCTTGGATGTCTGAAAGTTGCGCTCCCCTACTCTTCACCGAGTGTAGGGGTCTACGTCAAGTCTGTGATCGGGTCCGCATCACAGTCCCGGCAATCAGCTAATGAATGCATTCCTGCAGACGGAAACTGAGCGCGCTGAATCCGAATTTCGGAGGGTTCTGTGAGACACCCACTCATTGGCCGAGTGTCGCCATGATATTCATACCGGGAGTCAAATTACGGGGACGAAATTCATCCACGGGCCACGAATGGAAATTGGATGCCTCCGTCCTATGTTTCGGAGACTTTCTACACCGCTAAATCCCTTGGAGACCCGAATCTGACGATATACTGAGGAACTGGGGAGTTTGGGCCCCGTTTCAGACACTCGATTTGCCCCGCCTGCGAATTTGCTGCATCTCGGTTGCATTCGAGTGTGAAAGCCGTGACGTCGGGAGAAACGCGCGCCGAGAGCTGCCTCATCCTTGTAGGCGAGGAATACAAGCAAGCTCCCCTCAATGAGAACCGGCCGCTCGCCGCCAAGCGTCCATCAGCCTGGACTGTGAGTCTTGCCCACGCGGACTTTTTGTCGAATGGGATTCATGGAATATCTGGAGTAAAGAGTACAGGAGTCCTTTCGAACGTGAAAATTCCGTAAGCGAGCGCCGAGACAACTCGAAGACCTGGATCGTTCCTTGGAGAGTGACCTCACTTGTTGGACGCCGGAGTCGAGCGTGTTGTGAACGGAACGCTGGGAACAGCATCTGTACTTCGAAAGTTGGCAACAATTCGAAGTCGAAGTCTAACAATTTTCATCGATTTCGCTCTATCCTGAATAGAATAGGAAGAGAAACATTTGTACTCGGACTTCGAGATTGTGGTAGCGACATGCTTGACGGAAACTGCAGGTAGAGAGTGATCTTCCTGTTTCATGGCAGCTCGAATTATAACTCAGTCCGCCGGATGGAAATGATTTATATCGCGGTCACTGGGAGGCATTTCTATCAGGGGCAGAAGCTTTCTTTCTCCATGCTCAGTTCGGATTTCAGATCATACGGAAAAAGAAGCCTCCAGAGCGCCTCGAATTTCTCTGCTCAGGACAGATGGCTGCACCCTACTGCTGAGATGGCTCAGCTAGGTGTAAGAACATCTCCTTCATCATTGCTCGAAATGAGTTTCTCGTGGCGCTTTCCTCTTGAGTGTTGCATTTTGACTTGATAGAGAATTAGAGATTAGAGTAAAGATAAAGACAGTTGAGAAATAGAATCAGGACATGCAGAAGAGTGGACCCAGGCGGAACAAACGGACCGCGGAGGAAAGCATTGGATTCGAGTCTGTAGAGTGGAACTTCCTTGCTTGCCGCCTAGAGAATACCTCTCTGAGCTATCCGCTCACCAGGGCCTGGCAAGCGTCTTGCCTGCCGCCTAGGAACTATGGGTCTGAACTTTCGGCTAACTTAGGCCTAGCAAGCGCCTGGCTTGCCGCTCAGAAACTGCTTATCCAGAATGGAGAAGAGGAAAAGCTCCGGAGAGCGAAGAAGCTCTAATGACCAGGAAGATCCCCAGAAAGACCAGGGAGCTTGATAGGACTGAAGAGTAGGGAAAATAAGCAATGAAGCTCAACTCATGAAATGTCGCAAGGGACTCACTAGAAACGCTGCTCTCGGAGATCGCACACAAGAGAAACTGTCTCAAAGCGCGCGTAAAGGAACCGTTGGCCACGGTGGCTGCCCTTCCCCTTCAAGTTAGCGTTGCACTTCGATCGGTAAATTCCCATCTACTCGCGGGAAAAGGCGACCGAATCTCATTGCGAAAAAGGCTGCGCTGATGCTCGTTGTAACGAGACATTTGTGTGTCTGTTTGCAAGTACTTCGACGGGCCCGTAGGCGCTTAGCCGAAGTACTCTGCCTGCCCCGAAGGTGCCTGGCCGGTCCGTACTACAGAACCGTCGGAATTCATAGCTGGCGCGCTCTCTCTCCCTCCCAAAACAATGCGTCCATCAGCCAGTGGGTCGCAAGCAATGTAGCAGAACGTCTACATTTTCGAGAGAGAGGAGGAGCCGACACCCACGGCAGGCGGAGAGGGAGCGCGCCCGATTCGAATAACCGAGGGCTCGTTGAGGATATCGGCCGGTCCAAGAAGACCACCGGAGTAGTATCATCGCATATGTTATATCCTTGGTGCTGGTTTCATTTGCCCGATTTTAGCTCGAATCAGAGTCTCTTTTTGAGACCTTTCGCTGAATGTACGACCGAGGATTTGATGCTAAGTCATTCAACGGATGAACCATGTCGGTTTTGTTCCCCCGAGGTGAGATGTCTTCGATTGGAATATCAACGCGCATGCCCCATCTTCCGGCTGATTAGCGATGGCATCGACTTGGGAAATCCACGAAGATGAGAGTGTGATGATTTCTGGATCATCCGTGCCCATTCCTTCGGGCATTGCCTTCAGCAGCATCGTCTGAAGACCTCGCATTCCGCGATGAATCGCGGTTTCCAGAGCCTGTCCGAGCGCCAACACCCTGAAAGAACCCCCCTTGATTTGAATAGTGTGCGACTCCTCCACCAGTGCATCGGATGTCGTCTTACCCTTTCCCTTGAATCCGTCTGCTACACTAAAGATTGTTTGCTACACTTTGGCCTACAGCCCGGTAGGCGTCAACTGGTAGGATTCAAGATGGCGTCAGGAAGACGAATCTGAGAGGGAGAGGGGAATACGGCGCCTCTACTCGTAAACATAGGGGGTGCTTGAGTGAATATTGCGCGCAGCGAACCACCGAATTCATCTAGAGGGCGGACATTGTGTCTCGTACGCAACCCTGTATTTGAAGTGGAGTTCCAGGGTACTGCGGGGGCACACACTCGTCTCTTGAAGGGGGCCTCCGCTTTCAGCCGGGTCGGCGATCGAGGGGTCGAATGCGCCCGAGCTGGACGCTCCCGACCCCTGCGGCTCACTCTTATCGGCCCCGGTGCTGCTCGAGCTCATCTCTGTCGAGGCGGACTCGATAGCTTCGTTTGTGCGACAGGGAGCCCGGAAGATGGGTATTGATCAGGAAGCAGATCAGCAGCGTAATCTGGGTGCCTAATCGGGAGAGCTCTTCGAGAGTTCCGTCAAACAGAATGATTCGAACTTGATGACGACCCTAAATATTTGACGCGGCGTTGGTGGGCACTCTCTCCCGAAGTTTTCCACCCATGTCAGTGCTCTCGCAATGGGGAGAGAATCACTCTATATTCTCGTAGTCCACTGTCTCCTCCGTAATCAGCCATCCTCTACTTGTTGCGATGAAGGAAAACCTGCGTCCACCCTACCAGATTTCAATTCAAGACTCAGACATGAGCTCTGAACCCGACTTCCCACTCGACATTGGTTATCACTGACACGAAGAGGATTGTTTCACCTCGCCACTCTGGAAGAGAAGGACGAAGTCCGTCCACAGACTTCAAGTGACATTTGATCACTCAGTATTTCCGAGCTGTTGCTGCGCGGTGTTTGCTCGATGTGAATATTCCGGCTGACCATCCTCCATGCTTCACAGTTCCCATGAGTCCAATCGATGAAAAGTGATGGCTCAAGTGATTCTCCACCTCTTGTCCGTGATGCTGAATCCCACACCGTGTTGGTTACTTCAATTGCTTCTTCTTGGAGCTACGCTAGGTGACCCTTGGATTATCTCTGTAGATTCGGAGTTCGAACATCGTTTCACCTACTCTTAGCGGCTCTGAGCGTTGAACCGCAGCTAGTTTTATTGAGGTAACATGGCCCGAATGGTTCAGAAAAGTCTCAGGTGTGCGGGAGATATTGTTGCGATTCACGAGTTCAATAAGTAGTCGTTACCAAAGCCGCGACCGTCCAAATGAATCTCGTTTTCCCAAGCACCGATAGCATTCTCTCTCAGAAACCATACCCAGAAAGTCTCAATCTTATAAGAACTGGTGGCCTGAAAAAGGCCTTTTCCCCGACAACTAAGTCAGAGTTGTCAGGGTCGGGGTGCCTGAGCAGAGGCATGGTGCTGGAGGAGCGCCGCGAAGGGTCATCAGGGCTGAGGTGCTCGGGCGTAGGTTTGATCGGGAGCGCTCAACTGGCCGTCGTCGTCGTCACCACGGTGGTTCACGTCACCCTCAGCCGTGATCAGAACATGCAGAGCCTGAGCGACTGGCGTTTGCTCCTCATGGTCTGCGAAAAGGCCTCGCTTCATCAGAGCTGAAACATGAAGTAGGGGGAAAGATCAGAAGAATACATCAGACTGATAGCCCCAAAGGTAGATCAAATGAATGCTATGTTATCAGACGAGACTGCTGGACAACTTACAACCACTGACTCTGTACTCTGCGCGATCAACGAATGCTTTCGGAGTGATCTCGTTCGCCTCCAACATATCCCACAATTGCCTGATCGTCCGACCAATTGGTCTTCGTGGCCCGGCTCTCGCGAGAGCGGATATTACGCTCGCCGGCTGAGTGACTCCTGAGGTCGATGGCAACGTCCTGCGCAATGTTGACCAAGGTGGCAAGAAAGCATATCGCGTCCATTTAGGATGTGGATTTTGTGGTTCTCACTGAACTTTGTATGAGAAATTCGGCGAGAGAGGCTGACCGATTAGGTTCCAGGTGGCTTCGCGGGCTCCTACTTGTCTCTTGAGAGCGGCGTTGCTGGATTCGACCGCATTGTTCGTGCGACAGGGAGCCCGGAAGAGTGAAAGCCTCTCAGGGCCGATGTTATCGAGCCACTGTCTCCGAACGTAATCCAGAAACGGTTGGAACTAGGAGAGAAAGATAATATTTGACGTTAATTTCGGTGAAAATCGATGATGTAAATTGTTCCGAGAGGAATGCTACTATCATCAGCGGTCACAGCCAGCGCTTCCTCGGCGAAGGGAACATATGTCGGGTATATATGTTCTTGGGGCAACGACGACCTGGGATGTCAGTACAATCAGAATTGGAAAAATAGAAACTGAATGGTTTTCGGTGGAATGAAAGCCCATTCAGGCTTCTTCAATCTGAGAAGGATGTTGGGATGAAGCCACATTTCCGGGTAGTTTTGGTTAGTCTCGGACTATCTGACTCTCTAGCAATAGAACATTGATTTTTGAAAGTGTCCGAATAAGTCACGAGTAGAGAACAGATCAACAGCTTAATCTTGGTATCTGATCGGCTCTCCCTGAGCCCGGTCAACCAGGATGGATTGGGCAGTGTCGACGAATATTCTTCCCTGATCTTTGCCGACTAAGTCAGTGCTTTCTCGTTTGGGGTTCCCGTACACCACCACCCATCCTGCGTATTCCGACAGCATTCCCTCCCTTTTGCAGTGACAGAACCAGGTGCAGCTTCCGAATTGTATTTTATTTCAAGGGTCATTAGTCGTGAACTCCGAGCCCGGTTTCCCGTGCTACGGTGGTTATGACTGAAAAGAATGGGATTGCGTTACCTCGCGTTTCGGGAGCAAACAACAGAGACTGTTCACAGAGCTCGGGTGGTTTTTGCAAAGAGACAGTTGCTCGCGTGTTGCTCCAGGTCAACGAGGCGCCTATGATCCCTGTCCCGCTCCGACCCTAGATCATCCGCCGCACCGGGGACACCCTCAGCGAATCGGATTTCACGCTCCAGGAAATCCGACACCTTTCGATGTCAGACAGAGATGCACGCTGCAGGATGACCTGTACCGGATCTCATTATCTATTTCAAAACATCGTTCACCGTACTGTTGCCCTGCTCATCATGAGGATCATTGATGAAACCATGGCATGTGGGTTCAAGTGATGTCCTAGTCCCCGTACGTGATACTGAATCCCTCCATCGTAGCACCCTAGCATTCGGGTTCGCGGGCCTTCTCTCGCCGCCTCCTCATGCTCCTCTCCCTCGTGAATCAGTCTGCTCATCCTACCACAGCACTACCAGTTGACGTAGACCCCACAGTCCCGGAGCCAGGCTGATGGACGCATTCATTTTGGAGGGAGAGAGAGCACGCATGCCATGAAATTCGACGGTTCTGTAGTACGGACCGGCCACGCACCTTCGGGCCCGGCGAAGTACTCGCAAACAGATACACAAATATCTCGTTACACTTAGCATCAACTCAGCCTATTTCTCAATGAGATTCGGTCGCCTGTGCCCCGCGAGTAGATGGGAATTCACCGATGGAGGTGCAAGCTAACTTGGAGGGGAAGGGCAGCCATCGTGGATAACAGTTTCTCAACGCCGCTCTGAGACAGTTTCTCTTCTGTTCGATCTCCGAGAGCGGCGTTTCTAATGAGTCCCTTGCATGACCTGGGCTTCATCGCTCATTTCCCTTACTCTTCAGTCCTCTCAAGCTCCCTGGCCTTTCTTGGGCCAATTCCTGGTCTTTAGAGCTTTCTCACACCTCGGAGGTTTTCCTATTCTCCATTCTAGATAGGCAGTTTCTGAGCGGCAAGCCAGGCGCTTGCTAGGCCTCAGTTATTATTTGAGCTGCCATGAAACATGAAGATCACTTTCTACCTGCAGTTTCCGTCAAGCATGTCGCTACCACAATCTCGAAGTCCGAGTACAAATGTCTCTCTTCCGTCTCTGTTCAGGATAGATCGAAATCGATGAAAGCTGTTAGACTTCGCAAACTCTCAAAGTTCAAATGCTGTTCCCATCGTTCCGTTCACAACATGCCCGACTCCGGCGTCCAACAAGTCTCGCGCGTGGCAGCGACTTTCCAGGCTCGAGCTCGATATCCGCCTCGATCAGATCCGTACATCCAAGTTCTCGCAGGTTGAACGAGAATACGTCGCGGAATTCGTTAACTAAAGTCATCACAGCGTCCTGCTGTGCGCTGGTGAGTTAGGGTGAGAGGGGTTAATCTCCGTAGGCTCGATCCGTCGTGCACATCCCACCGAATTGCCGGGTACGACAACCACATCGTTGGCCACCGATCCGGCGGGTGAGGACCTATCCGGCAACTCAGCCAACCTGACGTCCTCCTCCGCCGGGATCCTGCCTCTACCCAAGCGATCACCTCGGCGAAAGGTTTGGGACCATGATTTTCGACAGGAATCCTGAACCGCCCCCTGTCATCACTGTGATACACAATATCACATTCCGGGGCACGCACAACTACCGCCGAGTTCGGGTCGGTCCGCGCCTCAACGAAGGCCGCTGTTCCCGCAAGGAGCTCAACCTCCGCTGCCGCCTCCAGTCTGACGTTCCGCGCGTTTCGGAATTTCTCTAGGAGCGCGTCTGTTGGCCCCACGAAAAACTTGTCGTTGATTCGGAGCAGCGCCAAATGCGGCAGGTCCAAGAACGTGCGACCGACGAAAAGCTCCTCGGGAATTGCGTCGTCCGACACAACCATAGCCTCCATGTCTTCGGCGTACCCCTCGTCCACCTGCAACGAACCCAAGACAACTCGCCCAAGGGCGACAGTAGAAGGACTTGAGATGTCTCGCGTCCCATATATTGGTATTGGCTCGAGGATCGTTCTTAATTTCAGACGACTCACCGTACTCGCCTGTATAAGAACAGATGAACATCCGGTGTCCATTAGACCCTTAACTTGTTCCTTACCGTTGACCAGGCACGGTTTCATGTATTTCTCTCCTGATCCTGCGACCGCGGTATTTGCAGATGCGTTGCACTGTGCTCGGTCCTGTTGAGGGGGGCTCGGCCGCCGGTGGGAGTCTCTGGGGCAGTCTCTTATATAAAGCCCAGTCTCTCCGCAATTCCAACAGACCGGAGGGGATAGTCCGGATCGATCTGTCCCTCGGTGGCGCGGCCGAGTCAGCGCTCGAGGTGCCTCCTCCGTCACACCATGACTTCGACCTCTGTTCTGGAAATGGCGAAACGGCGCGCCGCCGGTCGGGTCAAGCGGCCCGGAAGACCCGTCACTGCCGCGTCGCTCCTGCGCTCCATTCGAACCTGGAGCAAACTCCGGAGTCGCCCCCCAAACCGGTGCACGTGAGCGGGAACTCCACCGACGAGTGGTTGTTCAACTGAACAAACTCCCGATCTCGACGCTCATTTGGGCACTCATTTCCATGCCCGTATGCGCGTATAAGCTCACGCGGAGTTCTCGAGGCGTCCAAACCGATCATCCGGGCGGCCCTCCCCACGTCAGCAACCAAATGGGTGATGGGACATCGCCAATTTGACCGACGTGAACACCTCATGTATTCCTTCCACGATATGGTCGAAGGCTTCCTCGAACGGAATCCCCGCCGCTTGAGCCATGCTGGCCTTCTCAAAAATGTGTGATTCCATGGGGGTATCCGCCGATTGCACGAAAGTGAAGAAGGCGCTTGATGGGTATTTTTCCGGTTGGCTCCCAACACGATCAAGTCGCCAAAATGGCGTTTCAAGCACTGGCCAGCATGGCGGCGCATTGGAGAGCGTTTAAGGAGAGGGCCATGTCGTTTGAATCGGGCACCTTTTTCAGCCTCCATGGCTATCAATACGCTGATTGTCGGTATGGGTTGGTCATAAACGCGTCTCCCCGCACTGCTTGGGGCCCGCTTGTTGTCAGTCTGCTCGCATCGCTTTGCTCGCTCGCCAGGAACCAAACCTAACCCTATCCAATACCCCGCACTGCTTCGGGGCCGCATGCTATCGGTCAGCTCGCATCGCTTCGCTCGCTCGCCAGGAACCTAACCCAACCCGACCCAATGCCATTTTTAATCAAGCACAGCGGTGAACTCAGCACAGAATTCATCCGAAGAGGAAGAAGTGAATTGAAATCCGTTCAAAATCTTTATTTTCCCTTCCCTGAACTCTCCGATAAACTAGTAAATGAGAAAATATTTGAAAGCTCGCGCTGCCAACCGCTGCAGCCGCTGCCGGCCCATCGCGATAGACACTCCGCTCTGTGTGCCGGCGGCTTCCCTCGCCTGGCGGCAGCATGTTGGGAGCCTAGCGGAACACTACCGCTTGATGTACACCCCGGCAGGACGAAGGCGGCGGTGAACCGCGGGGAGAAGGCCGTCTCGTCCTCAGCATCGTCGAATGAAGAGAACGGGTTTTCCGCGTTCTCAAAATGGAACCACGTTGCCGCGCGCCCCTCAAGGTGCGCGAGAGCAAGACTCAGGGCTGCCTCCGATCTCCTGGCCGCCAAACCCTTGCTGGCTCCGTCATACAAAGTCAACCGCGGACCCCTCCGAGAAACCACCGGTTGGCGATCTGTCATAGTCTGCATAAGGTTCGTGAGTTGCTCCGTCAACTCGAGAATCCTTTGTTCCATTCTGAACGATCGCGCGGTCTCGGAAGGAAAAGTAACGTGATTAACCGGTATCCCTCGTGTCCGTCTCGCGTTGATTCGAGAAATCCTACCTGCTCTTCCGGGCCCTGCCCTCACAAATCCAACGAGCTCGGTTTATCCCACTTCTGAATTGTTGGTGCGATGATAACGGAAAACTCGCGATTCTGGCTCACGACGGTTTATTTCACAAGTTTTCTCACGGCCCCCAGGGCTCGATATTGTCGCGGCTCTACTCGACGTGTGATATCAATTGCGCCTTTTCTTGATTGCATGACGCCCGGAGGCCTTTAAGTGTGCGCCATCTCGGCGGGAACCACCTAGCATTGCTAACACACGTTTATTATTCGATTACTTCTTGTATGCAACATCTTCTTAATAACTCTTGTTGCTGACATGGGAAAAAAACTATTGGAGAGAGGGCGGGAAGGATACTTCATTGAAGTTTCGCCTTGTAGCTCCTGTAGTAGAAGTTGACGAACAGAACGAGGATCGCGAAAACTGCACCCTGCCAGAAGTGTACAATGCCACGTGGATAACCGCACTCTTTGAACATCGGAACAGAAAGGTGAGCCAGCATGAAGAAGAACTGGATGATCTGAACTTTCGTCAAATGTTTCTTCCACCACAAATATCTCTGGACTTCAGGGCCCAATGTGGACAGAAAATAGTAGGTATACATTATAGCGTGGACAACCGAATTGAGGCACAGAGTGAACACCACGAGGTTTGCGAGACCGAAGTAAGCTGAGCCCCAAGAGGCTGTTACGACAAGAACGTGGTGGAACACATGGAGAACGGTGATTTGTTGTTGTTTTTTCCGCAACACGAAGAACACAGTATCGAGGAAGTCGATAACGCGTAGCCACCAGTAGTAGAAGGTGAAGTCCATGAGCTGCATGGCATGGAGATCGGTTCGTCTATCGGGAGGTGTGCAAACGATCGAGTTTCCCATCACGAAATAGAAGTGGTGGAAGATCGTGATGGCAAACCCCACGCTGAGCACGATTTGAAGCACATTGTAGAATCGAGTGATCCATGTGAGCTGATACGGCTTCCGGTGCTCCATGTATTTGGGACCCGCGTGGAATACCACGAAGAGGTACGTGGATATCAAAACCGCCAATGTTCCAGGCCTTGCCGAGTACCAACCTCCAACACGCGGATCTCGCTCGAACACGTAGCCTTCTGGGAGTCCTTGGAGCTTCATGTTGCGATTCTTCCTCTGTTCGGGCTAACACAGCCTCCTGTATCGTCCGTTGAGTTGTTGAACGCACCAGCTGTTGTTTTTTCGTTGTTTCTTCTTCAGTAGAATCTAACGCACTGAACACCGATTCTTGAAACGAGCAACGTGAGTATCTTGTTCGAGCGTTCGGAAAGCAGCTCTCGATTTAGGCTCATCTCTCACCCCTTGTTTTACACTCTCTGGACGGAGCTGATTGAGTCCAACTCAGTTATTCACACGCTTGCTCTGATCTTTCAAAAGTACACCGCTTCACTTCAGCTGTGCGGAGCGCTTTGACTGATTCCCATCAAGTTCAACGGCCCTCTCGGGCCGCATTCGCAATATTGGCTCTCGAGTACCGGCATGGTCGAATCTCTAATTGCATCGCTGTTCTGAGGTTGAGCGCCTTCAGAGATCGCGATGGGGTGGAGTTATTGACGTGACGCTCGTCCACATCGGAGATTATGGCCTCCTGGCCCGCGTAATCTGTTTCTTACGTTCCTATAGGAGCGACTGTTCGAATGCGCCGTCTCGAGTGATCCAAACGCTCACATGGTACTTCAGACGTGTCTCGGGCGGGCACCCAGGGAGATTTCGCGGGCCGTTTGTGGTGCTTTAAATGTAAGGAATGCCAATGGAGGGCGCCGAGAGTCTTCGCAGAACGCCGAGATGGGTTGTTCGTCTATCGGTCAATCACGAATATGCGGAAGGAATGCCCGAGTTGAGTCTCATTGAGTTCCCATAATCGGAAAGTTCTCAAGAGGAAGAACGAGTAGTCCTGAACTTCATCATCTCCCCTCTGTTTAGTCCCGTTACTCCGGCAATCGTCAACAATCATACGTGTCGGAATGATGGGGCGGAAGCTTCCAACGTCTATTCGCGGAAAGTGAGAGGAATGTCATTCCCACCCCTGATCTAGTGCGCCTCACCATCCCTGTTGCTCTACAGCATCAGTCGGTCGGGAATACAACCCGATGTTCTGATGAGTCTCGGGCGAACAAATCGAGGATTGATGACCAGACCCCGTGTGAGCCCGAGCTGATTTCGAGACCATAGGCTTGTCACATTATATATTAGCTAACGAAGTAGGAAAGAAAGAGTCAATACAGGCAAGCCGCCGAACTGTTGAGCTACAGGCACTGTTTTATAATAATGCCAGTCTAAAGCTCCGAAGTCCGAGGTGGACATCTTGGTGTTTGGTTGCTCATCCAACTTTCTCATCAGGAAACTTCTGAAGACTATGACTCCCAGAAACCGCACCCGATTCAGGTGGATGAGTGGAGTTCGGGTAATACGCAAAAATTGGTTACATCTTATTCTATTCTTCGAACTTCGAACCGTTTAGAGGAACTCGATGAAGTTTCAGGTCGAACAACTTTCTCTAATTCTCTCGCCTGCCCCATCAACGCTTTTTGGGTTCGGAGTGATCGAGTAAGCCGGCGTTTCTGAATATCTACGCCCTCGGCGACTCCTGTCAGCGACTTTTCGGGGTGCTTGGATTATTACCGGAATTTCGAGACGATTCCGTCGATCTCAAGGCGAAATCAAGACACGATCAAGAGCTGCTCGCATTCAGGGGAAAACTAGCCCAGGGTATCCCCCTGGGAGCAAGCTAACGAAAGTTTAAACCTCTCGGATCGAGCTCTTCGAGCAGATCGATCTTCTAGCCGTCTCCTGCGTCAAAAGAGCTCCTTAACCACTTTCTCGAATGCAACTCAACTTATCTTATCGGTGGCCCAGATGTCAAAAAGCTGACCACCGGAAGCTTTTCCTGCCCCCTCTTCGTCAAGTTGTTTCGTTCCACTCGGGAAGATATGGTGAGCTCAGAAACGCATGAGTCGGGAACACCTGCTGGCGAGTGGCAGACCAACGCACAGTTCTCTTGTTTGGCATGCGTCGGTTCGCGCCCACCACAACTGCCTTTCTTTGTCACTGCAGCGGATGAGGTCCAAAGAGATGAAAACGAAGCGTCAAAAACTTTAACATGTTTATTATTCGATTTCTTCTTGTATGCAACATCTCCTTAATCACTCTTGTTTCTAACATGCGAAAAAAAAATTGGAGAGAGGGCGGGAAGGATACTTCATTTAAGTTTCGCCTTGTAGCTCCTGTAGTAGAAGTTGACGAACAGAACGAGGATCGCGAAAACTGCACCCTGCCAGAAGTGTACAATGCCACGTGGATAACCGCACTCTTTGAACATCGGAACAGAAAGGTGAGCCAGCATGAAGAAGAACTGGATGATCTGAACTTTCGTCAAATGTTTCTTCCACCACAAATATCTCTGGACTTCAGGGCCCAATGTGGACAGAAAATAGTAGGTATACATTATAGCGTGGACAACCGAATTGAGGCACAGAGTGAACACCACGAGGTTTGCGAGACCGAAGTAAGCTGAGCCCCAAGAGGCTGTTACGACAAGAACGTGGTGGAACACATGGAGAACGGTGATTTGTTGTGGTTTTTTCCGCAACACGAAGAACACAGTATCGAGGAAGTCGATAACGCGTAGCCACCAGTAGTAGAAGGTGAAGTCCATGAGCTGCATGGCATGGAGATCGGTTCGTCTATCGGGAGGTGTGCAAACGATCGAGTTTCCCATCACGAAATAGAAGTGGTGGAAGATCGTGATGGCAAACCCCACGCTGAGCACGATTTGAAGCACATTGTAGAATCGAGTGATCCATGTGAGCTGATACGGCTTCCGGTGCTTCATGTATTTGGGACCCGCGTGGAATACCACGAAGAGGTACGTGGATATCAAAACCGCCAATGTTCCAGGCCTTGCCGAGTACCAACCTCCAACACGCGGATCTCGCTCGAACACGTAGCCTTCTGGGAGTCCTTGGAGCTTCATGTTGCGATTCTTCCTCTGTTCGGGCTAACGCAGCCTCCTGTATCGTCCGTTGAGTTGTTGAACGCACCAGCTGTTGTTTTTTCGTTGTTTCTTCTTCAGTAGAATCTAACGCACTGAACACCGATTCTTGAAACGAGCAACGTGAATATCTTGTTCGAGCGTTCGGAAAGCAGCTCTCGATTTAGGCTCATCTCTCACCCCTTGTTTTACACTCTCTGGACGGAGCTGATTGAGTCCAACTCAGTTATTCACACGCTTGCTCTGATCTTTCAAAAGTACACCGCTTCACTTCAGCTGTGCGGAGCGCTTTGACCAATTCCCATTAAGTTCAACGGCCCTCCCGGGCCGCATTCGCAATATTGGCTCTCGAGTACCGGCATGGTCGAATCTCTAATTGCATCGCTGTTCTGAGGTTGAGCGCCTTCAGAGATCGCGAAGGGGTGGAGTTATTGACGTGACGCTCGTCCACATCGGAGATTATGGCCTCCTGGCCCGCGTAATCTGTTTCTTACGTTCCTATAGGAGCGACTGTTCGAATGCGCCGTCTCGAATGATCCAAACGCTCACATGGTGCTTCAGACGTGTCTCGGGCGGGCACCTAGGGAGATTTCGCGGGCCGAGTTGCGTCTCATTGAGTTCCCATAATCAAACGAAAAGAGGTTCGCGACAGCTTAGGAGCGGGGCGAAGCCCTTGTCAATTTTCGGAGAGCGAGTACCTGTGGCGGAACGCGGCGCCGGCGATGGCGAATGTTCCACGGGCATCGAGATAGAAGGAGATTGACAACACTTCTTGATGGCTCCGGCTTCCTGGTTTCATTACGACGCACTCAAGTTCTCATCCACAACACTACACTAAGATGGCGGCCACTCTCTCCATCGGATTTCTGGAGATATCAAAACGCGCACGTGCCGCGCACGTAGACCGGGAAGAGCGACGATGCACAGAGCTAAGATTATTTTCCACAGTCCACCCAAAGAGAGCGTAGGAGACGGTCTCTTTCCAGCAATTAAGTTAAGAGGCAACTTCAAGCGGACACAATAGCTTGGCAGCGCGACGCGTGACATATCCATTCGGGAATTTCACAGTATAAGATCTAGGGACTTCGTCGCGACCGAGATGTGCCTCTTGGACACGAACCAACGACCACTTTCCTCGTGGTCGATTGTTATCCTGCAACAGGCAAACTTCTCCTGTTTTGATAATCGGTGCTCCGTGTCCGGCTGTCATGTTTGCAGAACGGAGTAGCGTAATGTAGTCTTTCTTCCATCGTTCGAGGAGGGCGCGGAAGTAGGTTGTTCGGTTGAGATGATTTCTCTGGACTTGCTCCCTGCCGAGCAGCTCGAACGGTGCTGCCTCGCAGAGAGGAGAGTTTTGCGGTCCCCCGCGGAGGAAGTCAGCAGGAGTAATAGACGTAGGCTCGTTTGGATCGTCACTCGAGTACGAGAGCGGGCGACAATTAACGACAGCAGCAATCTCAGAGATAACCGTCCTGAGCTCTTCAAAGTGCAACAGACTCCGACCGAGTGTTCGTTTGAGGGCGGCCTTCACGGTGCCGACGACGCGTTCGAAATTCCCACCTTCCCAAGGTGCACGGGGGCAGTTGAACGTCCACTGTAATCCGCGATCGGCGAGGAGCGATTTTACATCGGGGTCCTTTACTGAGTTGAACAGCCGTTTGGTGTCAGTTGCGGCCTTCACCAACGATCGCGCATTGTCCGACACCAGCGAAGTACACGACGGGTAGAGCGCGAGGAAGCGACGTATTGCGAGATGCGTTTGTGGGGTAGACATCGACGGGACGAGCTCGAGGTGAACCGCGCGGACGGTGAAGCAAGCGAAGAGAGCGATGTAACTTTTTCAGTTGATGTCTCTCCGCGCGTCAGGAAGGGCCCTCAAAAGTCCAGTCCAGTCGTTCTGAACGCGACAACTGGAGAAAGGCGCGATGGCGGGAGCGGTGCTTCGACGACTCGTAAAGTCCGGCCGTGTTGTTTTTTGCATGCGACGCACCGTGAGAGAATTGATCTGATGCGCTGGCGAGCCCGAGTGATCCAGTAGCGTTTCCGGAGAGCGGCGAGAACTGTCGCTACTCCCAAGTGAGCGTGGATGCGGTGCTGGTCGGCGATGACGAGAGCGGCCAAGTGCGATTGACCTGGAATGACAATCGGGTTTTTCTCGTCGTTGGAAAACATGGGGCTCTCACGCAGTCGGGTTTTGGCCCGCAACAACTTCTCGTCATCGAGGAACAGTTTGAATCCATTCAACTTAGAGCTGCGCGGTGGGTCGTCGTTTGCGGCTGTCGCCTCGATCTCCTGAGGGAAGAACTCTCGCTGAGTTGTTCGGATGAGATGGGAGATGGCTTCGTTTCGGGCGGCGGCGGCATCAAGTAACGTTTCTCGGCGCATGAGACGTATGGCGCGAAACACGAACTCCACGACCCTGACAGCTCGACCGAGGGAGCCGAAATGTCTAACGTCGATGAATGGTCGGTGTTCCGGCCACCTGATGATGGCGGCAACAACATTGAGCCGCATCTCGTCAGGCACAAGGGCAGTCTCTGGCTCGGTTTCCTGCCGTGGCTGGCTGGTCGGACGATCAGACTCTGGAAACCCGAGCCACTCGGGACCCCGCAACCAGCTCTCATTGCCAAGGAGCTCACTTGCAGATATACCACGCGTACCAAGGTCGGCGACATTCTCGGAACCAACGACATGGAACCAGTCTGAAGCCTCCGAAGAGCTCTGAATCTCGGTCACCCTGTTTGCCACGAAGGTCTTCCAACGGCCGACGGACGGAGACGTACACCAATAATACGTCACCATTGAGTCGGTGTAAAACGAGACCCGAGCCACCGGAACCTCAAGCTCGCGAACGATGTATGTGCGGAGGCGGCAGCAGCCATGAGCTCCAGACGGGGTAGGCTCACGGGCTGACGTGGTGCAACGCGGGTCTTCGCCATGACTATCGAAGTGTCGGACCAGCCGTCCGCGAAGCAAGTCTGCAGGTAGGCGACGGCTGCGTATGCGTTCGGTGAAGCATCAGTGAAGACATGCAGGTGGCGATCTATGGGAAGACTCTGGCGGCTGATGATGCAGCGAGGGACGCGAATGGCCGACAGCGTAGGGATCTCATCGACCCAATGTGAGACCGCTGCGGCCGATTCGGCGGTGAGCGAATCATCCCACTTGAGGTTCGCCGACCAGATACTCCGGAGAAACAATTCTCCCCGGATCAGGAACGGTGCGAGCCAGCCCAATGGGTCGTAGATTGAAGCTACAGTCCTCAGAAGCAAGCGTTTCGTGTTGATCGGGTCCGAGCGAGCCTGACGTATCACGTGTTCGAGATCGAATTTGAAGATGTCGTCGACGGGCAGCCAAGAAACCCCCAAGACCTTGAGGAGCTTTCCGGCGTCCAGATTCAACGCGGCTTCAGGAACACCACAACAAGTAAGGTGATCCGCTAGCGCACGTGAATTCGTCTTCCACTTTGCCAGCTCCATGCTGGCGGACCGAAGATGATCTCGAACAGAATCGACAACCATGCAAGCCTCCTTGACGGTGGAGAAGCTTTTCAGGAAGTCGTCGTGATAGAATGAGTCTCCGAGACGCAACGATGACTCGGGATCGACTTTGGCGAAATGCTCACGTAGTGTTGTGGCCAGAAGGAATCCGCTCGGGGCAGCTCCCCAAGTGACTCGCTTCATCTGGTAACACCTGATGCGTTGATCTTCCGGCCCTTGCCAAAGAAACCGGAACAACGAACGATCTTCTCGAGCGATGTTGATGCAGAGGTACGCTTTCGCAATGTCCGCAGAGACAGCGATCGGGTGGAGTCGAAAGTTGAGGAGGACCTTGATCATCTGCGGGTTCAAGTCGGGACCAACGAGTAGGAACGAGTTGAGTGATCGACAACCTCGATCAGCCGACGAACAATCGAAAACTATCCTCCACTTTTCGCCTTGGGTTGTCTTCGTGATTACGTTGTGGTGCGGCATGAAATACTCAGGGCCGCGGCCGGTGGAGGATTGACTCTTTCCGACATCAAAATCTCTCATCTCCTGAGCGTGTCCTTGATCAACGAAAGCCATAATCTCGCGGTGGTAGCGCTCGTACCTCTCCGGAGTCTTTCGCAGCGACGCGAGCTTCCTCTGAAGGCGGCTCAAGGCGGGCCCCAGATTGCTCTGGAGCTCCTCTATTCCAGACGACCTGGGTACGGCCACGGTGTATCGGCTTCCCTCATAGCGCAAGGATTCCTTGAACTGGCGCAGTGCATCCATCTCGCTGGCGCTGAAGGGAGAGGGCTCTTCTTTCTCGATTCCGATCGCCTCGAGCCTCCAAAGCCTCTCGAGTTCTCTGGCAGTTCGGGAGATGCTAGCCACGCAACAATGAACATTGGTCTGGAGCACTCTCGGACGAGAATCATCAGGCGGCTGTGTGGCGCCACCGATGATCCAGCCGAAGATGGAGTTGCGAGCAACGAGCTCTCCCTCGAGCCTTTTCTCCTGGCCGACACGGGCAACTTTGAAGAACTGATCACGACCGATCAGGATGGCAACGGGAGGGACAGTCACGTTTTCGGAGAGCCCTGTGTCCGCAAGAGCGTGAGTGGACGCGAAGTTCTCAATCATGCGCCTGTCGTGCGCGGAACATTGAGGGGACGGGTTCGCCTTGAAATCGTATTCGTACGCTTTAATGTCCACCCGTTGCGCGTCGTGGGTGCTCTCAAGCGTGATACGGAATCGCTCCATCATCAGCTGTTTCTCGTCGGAGAAGGTAGTGAAACCCATACGGGCGGTTTCGATCGGCAGCGCATCCGGAAGGTTTCTCACGAGGCTCGGGTGTACGAACGTGCAAGAGCTTCCGCCGTCGAGGAACAATCTGGCGGGAATGCGGTGAGGACCGCTGATGACGAAGACGCTAGCGGTGTGTAGCAGAACCATGGGCGCGTCCTCGGAGGTAACGGCTGTCACCGTACCAGTCGCGGTCGCTGGATGCATAGCTGAATAATGCTCGCGAGAGCAGACTTCCTTCGGACCCTGACAAGCGGTGTTCTCATCGTGTTTGAACCGGAAACACTTGCGGCATCGCTTGAGGCGATCGAGGATTTCTTGTCTGCTGTTGAGCGATGGTTTGTGACCGGCGTCTTTGCAGAAGAAACAGGATCTTTTTCTTGCTGGGGCTTGCGTGACGGCAGTCACCGTCGACTGTCGATTTGCGGGTGGCGGCGTACGCTTCTGGATGCGTCCAGACGACGTTGATGTCCGCAGAACTCCGCGATCATCATTACCCCTGTGAGTCTTCAGGATCAGCGCGGTTCTCTCTCGGTGGTTGGCGAACCGCCTGAGGTAGTCGATGAGCCCGGATATCTCGTCGGCTGTGCGGGAGGACAGAGTGGCACCGAACGAAGTATCCGAAGACGTTGACGGGGTGTTCAACCCTGGCGACCGGCGGACAGACTCCGAGTATTCGAATTTAATCTCGGACGGGACCGATGCGAGTAGTGCCGGCTCGATAGTGAGAGCTATCTCTGTGAGCGGGGTGCCTAGGGCTTCCATCCTCTGGATACATGAATGGACAACGTTGAGAGCGGAACGAAGCCCGGTGACGTCGGACGATGACTTCATGCGTGGGATGTTGAACAGCGTAGACATTATCTGTTGTCTTTCTATATCAACCTGGCCAAACGACTGCTCCAGCAGAGAGACGGCGACGTCATAGTTTGACTCGACGATCTCGAGAGATTCAATGAGAGACTTCGCCTCGCTCTTCAGCAGTTTCCGCAAGACGATCAACTTGTCAAGTTTCGTGGGATTCGTCTTCCGAGATATCCAGTTTTGGAACTGGGCGATGAATGCACGGTGGTGTAGCCGATAACCGTCGAATGGTTCCAGTGTCACATCGGCGACACTTGATCTCCCACCGCTGCACGTCGGGAACGGATCTAAGCGCTCACTGTTCGGTTGCGAGCTGCTCGAGTCGTGAGCGGCTGGTGGAGTTGTATCCGCGGTCAATACAACCGGCGTAGAGCTCTCCTGCAAGCATGCCTCCAGGTTGGCGATGCTGAGGAGACCTAGCGCACGATGCTCGTCGTAGTTGGCGATTTCAAGATCTAACTCCTCTTCGGGAAGCTCGGGATGTTCGTCCCTCCTGATCGAGCTCAGAAATCCTCTTGGCATACTCCGTCGCTAGTTTCAGTTTGGATCGAATCTCACGTTGGTTGAGCTCGGCTGTGTTGGATGCGGCTGCTTCGGCATATGCGGCGATAGAGCGTCAGACGGTTGACGTCGAGAGTCCGTAGGCGACGGATGACGCGAACTGCTCGGGTCATTCTGGGCTGATTCGAGTTATCAGGCTGCAGTTGACCTTGTCGATTTGAGCCGGAATGTTCACCTGTAGCGAAGTGGACTTGAAGGTTGACACAGGAAGTTCGGCGGCGAGAGAGGATTTCTACGGGAATCCTGGTCACGGCACCATGTCAATTTTCGGAGAGCGAGTACCTGTGGCGAAACGCGGCGCCGGCGATGGCGAATGTTCCACGGGCATCGAGATAGAAGGAGATTGACAACACTTCTTGATGGCTCCGACTTCCTGGTTTTATTACGACGCACTCAAGTTCTCATCCACAACACTACACTAAGATGGCGGCCACTCTCTCCATCGGATTTCTGGAGATATCAAAACGCGCACGTGCCGCGCACTGCGCGTCACACGTAGACCGGGAAGAACGACGATGCACAGAGCTAAGATTATCTTCCACAGCCCTATTCGGTTGAACTTCGGGATCATGAAATACAGTATTCGATTCCCACGATGAGTTTTTGATTTTGTGACCCGTTCGAGTTCGATTGGGACGGAGCGGCAAGTATGAATAGTCGGAGAGGAGGAAGTGCAGCAGGTATCAGATTGATCGTGGGCCTTGGCGATCAGATTTTCCACGGAAGTGATGCCTGATCGGGCCATTAGTCTCCTGTTCGCTCGAGCGGATAATTTTTCATCACTGGTGGTCAGCTCCAAGCGTGTCGAAACCCGAGCAAAGAATGGGGAATGAACCACGAAAGTTGGCTGATTCCACCGATAGCCGAGGCTTCCAACTCCGTTTCATGCTCGTCGTATCTCGTAGACGATGCTGAGCATATCCTGCGCATCCAGTTCCTCGTCATACTTGGGGGAATCCGTTGGACTCCCAGCCGCCCCAGGAAGCAAATAAGTCTACGTGAAACTGAACCTGATCACTCCATTCCGCCCTACGGATCAACTCTGCTGTGGAAGGGGTTGGATTCGAAGTGCCGAGCCGCGAACCCAAGGGGCGAGCACTTACCGTAAGAGGATCTCGCTCAACCCTGATGCCAAAGATGGTCGATGGCTCATAGACTTTCGAGACTTGACATCCGTTCCTTTCAGCCTCCCCAGAATTCATGATCGTCGGTCGGGCGCTAGTTGAACGGAGTTAAACCATATCTATCTGAGCGACGACGGAATTTCTCTCATCACTCCAGAACCTGATCTCACTACAGATCAAACGGGAGTTTTGAATGAGGCAGGAACTCTATGCTCCAACCCTGCGGCGAGAATGAACAAGACTCCGCTCGGATCAGAACTGCAGGGTTCTCGAGGAATGCTTGCTCCTGCGACCTTCGATTCCGATCCCTGGTGAATCAACACGAGTATGACCGGAGTCGAGTTTCATGAGAACGACACTTGAAACGGCCCTGAGAAGTGGACAGCCCCTCCGCTGAAGGGGGCGAAACTGACCTCACCTAATTCAAGATCTCGAAGACGGATTTCGCTCATCAAGCTGGATTCGGGAATCCGTTTGCTGTTCAGAAGCGTGCGGCATGTTTCCATTCCACTTCGATTTCTGGCCTCCGATCCGAGAAATCACAGCCTTTTTTTCCAGGTGAGGGATGCCGATTTCCGCTGCAGGATGGCGTCGTGTTCCTTCGGAGTCGGTCAAAAGCAGAGGATCACAAGAGCCCGTGGGAGAATATCTCATATGATTTCGGATGCACCGCGTCTGTCAACGGTTGCTCGCCCTTGTTGTGAGCATCATGCCGGATGGGGCTGATCCGCGGTAGCTGAGTGAAATTGCATCCTCCCCCAGAACTCTGCCGTCGGAAGGGCTCCCGGGCTTGTTGAGAAGCTTGTTTCGTGAAGTTCTCGTTGTATGTTTGTACACGCGCATCAATTAAGAATTCCCGTTCTGGTTGCTGTCGGGGTAACTCAAATCCTGACCCGCGCGTGAGTGCGAGGGCTGGGCGCGGGGAAAAAACTCGATGTCGGCGAAAGTCGGCCCATGGGCCAGCTACTCGACATTCCTGTCCCAAGATCACTCGATTACTCTTCCCATATTACAACCACCAGCTTACCCGCCGTTGAGCTCTCATCGGATTCGGCGTCCGTCGAATGAGCGCCCGTTCCGAAGAATTAGACTAAGCTGACAGTTGCTGCTGTATTCCGGCTCTGCTCCAAACAAATCCTTCGTGGCCGTAGTTCGAAAATCGAGTGTAGGCCATTGTCTCGAAAAAACATGGTCGCCCAGCAGTCAAATCAGCCAGGGAGAGAGGCAAAGCTGACAGCCGATCGGCGGGCGGTTCGAGATGTTGAGGGCTCTTGAGAGTGACCAGCTTCCTTCGCGCAGTGATGTATTCTCGTGAGCCCAGACTGGGAAAATAGAATATATGGGAGTTTCAGCCAGAGGAGTTCTTTGCCCTGCTCCCAGATCAAGCTCTCCGAGATCATGGTTGAGAACGACGTTCTCGAACTCCAAGATTAAGGCAAGGTCTCCAATATCTGATTCCTAGTTTCTCTCTGGTTCCTGGAGGCTTTCCATAATCGTCCTAGGCATCTGATTGCGGAAGATCGTTCCCAATGAGGTCGTCGAGCTCCGACCTGCTCCCCCTGGATATGAGACCAATGCGGAGAGTTCTCTCGGAATATTCTTCTGAGAATATAAGTTTCGATGTTTGGCAGAAATTATCGTTAGACTCGGATCCAGCACACGAGTAACATTCATTCAGAGGCAGCATCACAGGCCGGCGCTCGCTGATGGCCAGGAAGACTGTTAGTCTTGCAGTATGTGGGGAACTGAATGTTTGATCGAAAGCTCAGGGCGGGAGCGGGGACCCGATCGGGTACGCTGAGGGAACCGACTTAGTCAGACCGGAGATCGAGGAAGATTCATGCGACTGCAACTTTGAGCGCCGGGAGATTTTGGCTCTCAGCGCTGATCGGCAGCGCAACAGCTGCCACGCAGCGAAAATTTCCGTCCGAATGCAACCGTCGAAACCGAGTACAAAACGACGAAACCCCATTCGTTCTTTCCTTGAGACGGGTAACAGTTCGGTAGATCAATATGAAGTGACCGTGAGGGCGTTCACCAAACAGAGAAGGAGAGCGGTATCAGCGCCCTTTCTTCATCGTGTCAAAGCCGTAGGATAGTTCCTTCATCTCCAGTGTAGGAAGAAAAGCAAATGAGTCAAGTTTGACGCTCTCAATAAGATTGCATAGAAATTCATCCCCCTCAGAAATGCGTCTCCTGACTGGCATCACGGAGTGTGGGGAACACTCCGACGATTCCTCTGGGGGCACGTTCTGAAAGAATCTCTGGTGATATAGGAGCGCTGGTGGGCCTCGACTGGTTAACTACAACATAGCAAACATCTACTCAAGGCTCATCTTGAGGCGGAGCACAGAGGCAACGCAACTCCCGTGCCACTCAACTGCGGAGTAATGACTTTGTTGAGCTGACTGTGAGCTGCCAGAGTCACTGCGGTGGACGTCCACCATTGTGCGAGCAACATGGCGATGGTGAAAAGTTCCCAAGTTTTTCTAAAGAGCCCTCAACGATTCCAACCACTCGCTCTCCACTGTTTCCCCGCTCCTCCTCTCCCATACCAAGCTGACGGCAGAACGGCCATGTTTTTCCGAGACAATGGCACCCCCCCCACTCAGATGAGCAAAAAGAGACCAAGCAAATCATGAGAATCGTGGAATCGGTGTATCTAGAACGATGCTCGACTTGATCGCGAGCTGAGCTGAGTAAGTTCCTGATCAATAACCTACCGGATACGTGGAGAAAGTCATTTGCACGATACGATTCGGCATAATTCAGATACACAGTTCCTGTCTTCATGATTTACTTGGTCCATTTCCGCTCAAGCAAAAGCAGTCTCTCAGACCCTGTGCTGTGCATAGAAGCTTAGTCGATTCGCTTGACCATCGGAACGAGAGAAAGGGTTCTCGGACCTACGGGATTTTCTCTCGGCCCTACGGGTTTACGTTGCAACGGTTTTTTTTTTTCGGCGCTCCGGATTTTCGGTGCAATAAATTTCGGCACATCGGGAAGACACCGTTACGGCTGCAAGAAGTCGGGACATTTTATCCGTGTGTGTGGAAAACATGATGAACGTGGAATCAAACTCGTGGAGTTATTGCCGACACTGATTGCTACGCCGGAGGAGTGTTGGGAAGACTCTCTGCCGGGATGAGAAGCCGCGATTGCCCGCAAGACCGAATGTGAGAATAAATTTGTACCAATCTATCAACTGTCGTCTCGCTCTCAGCAGGTAGTTAGGGAATTTAATGTGCAGGCCGGAGTAGGCGGCTTTCAGATTAATTTTATGGTAGACACAGGCGCTGCAGTTTCGATAATCAATGTGACTGAATTCGGAAGTTGTGTATCAGCGCTAGATAGGGCTAAAATTGTGCTGAAAGGCTTCGGAGGGGAAATGATAAAAGTCCTGGAAGTGTATCGTGATACAATCAAATTGAGAGGGCGGTCGGCGCGGGGGGAGTTCTACGTGGTGCACTCGGGAAAATCGATTCTGGGTAGAGACACGATGGCAAAATCAAAAGTGAGCATCAATTGCGCAACGGGTCATTGCGCGGTGAATGAAATCACGGAGCTGGGAATCGCGAAAAAGTTTTCGGATTTGTTCGAGGAACGGCTCGGAAAAGTAAAAGGATTCAAGCATGTGGTGAAATCAAAGAAAAATGCCCACCTAGTCCAGCAAAAAGTCAGAAGGCTGCCCTTGACAACAAGACAGAGGGTTTTGAGGGAGATCAGAAAGTTGGAGGGGAGCGATGTCATAGAACAAATCGAGGCGTCCGAGTGGGTGTCGGCGATGATAGTGGTAAGCCGCAAAGATGGTCGGGTGAGGTTGTGAGTGGACTTGCGAGCGGTGAATCAGGCGATTGTAGCTGATGTATTCCCGCTCCCACCCTTTGAAGATTTGCTAACGAAACTGAGTGGAGCTACGGTATTCTCCAAGTTGGATGCATTGTCGGCATATCACCAAGTGGAGTTAGCAGAAGAGTCGCGAGACTTGACAGCCTTCATTACACCATGGGGCTTGTTCAGGTTCAAACGAGTACCCTTTGGACTTGCATCGGCTCCTGCGGCATTCCAACGAATGATGGAGAAGATCTTGGAGGGAATCGAGGGGGTGGTCATCTACCTGAACGATATTCTTGTGTTTGGAAAGGACAGGGAGGAACATGACGAAAGACTCAAGCGGGTCCTCGGGCGAATCCGTAAAGTAGGGATGATCCTAAATAGGAAATGCGTCATAGGCGAAAGTAACATTGAGTTCGTGGGATATTCGATCGGTCCGACAGGAGTGAAACCAACGGTAGAAAACTTAAAGGCGATAGAGGAACTCCCGGAACCGACCAATACGACACAAATTAGGTCAGTGTTGGGAACGGCGAGTTTTTACATGCGGTGCGTCCCGAATTTCTCGACAATAGCCGAGCCAATGAGGCGACTTCTCAAGACGGAAACGAAATTTGAGTGGGGCCTGTTTGGATGTTCCCGCCATGGAGCAAACGTCAGGCAGTACAATAATAAAGAAGTCAGTCGTACACACGCGATCCAACCGGTGACTCAGGTAGACTACGACTCAAACATGGTGTCAGAAAGTCAAAAGGAAGCCCAGGCTTAGTAGTCGCGGGGGGAGAACAGCCAGCGGGCGCTCGAATAGATTGTGAGTTGTTGGGACCAACCGAAACACTCCTCACGTCCAGCAAGGTGTCGTTATGGCGGCTGCGACGTTCCCGCCGCCTGAGCCGTTCTCGTTCAGGAATGCCGATTGGGTCTTATGGTGTCGTCGATTCGAGCGTTTTCGGTCGGCTAACAGCTCAAGACGAAGAGCGAAGAAGACCAGATCAACACGTTGATGCACGTAATGGGACCGAGGACAGAGAAGGTGTATGAGTCGCCAAAGATGCCCGAGGAAACCACGTATGCAGAAGTCAAGAGGAAGATGACGGAGCATTTCTCAGCAGGGAGAAACCCGACCGACGAAATGGAGAACCTGATCACGTGCAGGCAGAAGGAGCAAACGGTGACGCGGTTCTACGAAGAGTTAACAGTCGCGGCCTCGAGAGCAACACTCAAAGACTTGAAACCTGATGATATAGTGCGCGAGTTGTTCATCATTGGATTGGCCAATGAGAAAATCAGCGACCATCTTCGCTACCGGGTGAGAGAGGATTTGACGCTAGAGAAAGCTTTGACCATCGCGCAAGGTATGGAGAAAAGGGCCAAGAAGGAAGCCGGAGAAGCGGAAGAAACCTCCGACTTGGGAGTAGATGCGGTGCAAAAACTCCGTGGAGCACCGCGCCGTCGCCAGCAGGCCCCGGAGGGCAGGAGCCCGTGCAGAGCTTGTGGTTACCGTGAACACAGGGGACAGTCATGCCCGGCGGTCAATCAGGAGTGCTCAAGGTGCCGCAGAAAGGAACATTTTGCCGCTGTGTGCAGCTCCGGCCGGCGAAGCGTGTCCGAGGTAGAGTGCTTGGAAGACCGTGACGCGGAGGCGGACGGTCGTGCTCTGTTCCTGGGAGAGTTATCGGTCGACCTATTGATCCGATCGGGCGGAGAGCACCCTGCGCGTTTTGTCGCTTTGGCGGTTGGGCGGACCGCTGTGAGGTTTAAGGTTGACACGGGAGCAGACGTCACCTGCCTGGATGTTGGTTCTCATGATGGGTTGTGTCCCAAACTTTCTTTGGCAGTTTGCCCCGCCAGGCTTCGCTCGCCGAGTGGATATCTGCATGTGTTTGGAGAGTTCCGAGCGACAGTGCGATTCAAGAAAAACGAGTACGAGCTTCGAGTGGTGGTGGTGGCGTCTGGGGGATCAAATCTGCTGGGGAGACCGGACGCGGAGCCGATGGGGGTCGTGAGCTATGACCTGGACGAGACAACAGAGAAGACAATACTGGAGGAATTCGAGGACTGCTTCGCAGAGTCGGGACTTCTAAAGATAGACCCCATCAGGCTCACGTTGAGGGACAATGCACAACCGGTGGCGATACCCACGGCAAGAAACATACCGTTTCCCCAGTTGGAGACTGTTAGAGAAGAGTTGGAGCGAATGGAGAGGCAAGGAGTGATAAGGAGAGTCACCGAGCCGACGGAGTGGTGCAGCGGCATGGTGGTTGTGCCAAAGAAGACAACAGAGGATGGGAAGAAAAGGATCAGAATCTGCGTGGACTATAAGGCCCTCAATCGTTGCCTGAGGCGGCGCCGATTCTACTTGGATACCCTGGAAGACATTGCACCCAGACTCGCGAGTTCGAGGTTCTTCACGACCTTGGACGCGATCAGTGGTTTCTGGCAGAAGCCTCTCCACGAAGACAGCCAGCTTCTGACAACGTTCATGACACCGTTCGGGAGGTTCTGTTTCACACGATTCCCGTCCGATATCAGCGACGGGAGCGAAATTTTCCAGGAAGTCATGAAGGATATGTTCCGTGAACTGTCCGGTGTTGAGGTGATAATCGATGACCTGTTGATCCATGCAGCGACAAAGAGTGAGCACGACAGAAAATTGCGTGCGGTCTTAACGAGGATTCGAGAAACGGGACTGAAGCTGAACAAAAAAAAGGCGAAATACGCTCAAAGCGAGGTGGAATACTTTGGACATTTCATCTCGCCGGACGGATACAGGCCACACCCATACAAGATAGAAGACCTTCTAGCCATGGAGGCACCGAAAAACATTAGTCAACTGCGGGCCGTAATGGGTATGTTCAACTACCATACAAAATTCTTTCCCCAGTTAGCAACCGAGCTGCGGCCTATCTCCTCATTGCTTTCGGAGAAGAATGCATTCTTGTGGGAAGACACCCAGGAACAGGCGTTCAGGAGGGTGAAACGGCTTATGACGAGTCCGACAATATTGGCATATTATGACCCGTCTCTGCCAACGGCGGTCAACGCAGACGCGAGCGGTTGCGGGCTTGAGGCTGCGTTGCTACAAAAGCATGAGGCATGCTGGAGACCGGCCGCGTACGCTTCAAGAGTGTTGAGTCAAACGGAGCAGAGGTATGCACAGATCGAAAAGGAGTGTTTGGCGGCGGTGTGGGCGTGTGAGAAGTTCGAGCGGTACCTTGTTGGCTTGCCACAGTTCCATTTGAAAACGGATCACAAGCCATTGGTGCCACTGATGACAACAAAGAACTTGGTGGATGCTCCGATCAGATACCAAAGGATGCTGTTGCGCCTGATGAGATTCAACGCGACCGTTTAGCACATAGCCGGAACCGACATGATAATGGCGGACGCTCTGTCTCGAGCCCCCAATTCGGAGCAAAACCCGACGTCAGACATGGAGAAAGTGACAGCGGAGTACGTGGGAGCGATCGAGGAAGCATTGCCTTGTTCCGGGTTCTTCTTGCAGAGGCTCGCCAGAGAATCGGTGAGAGACGAAGTGGTCTCGAGGGCGATACAGATGGTCCGGAACGGTTTTCCAAAAGGGAATAAAAAGGTACCTGGAGAATTGGCTGCGCTGATCGGAAACAAACAGGAGCTCTCTGTGGTGAACGATGTTTTGTGGTTTCGGCAGCGTTTGGTCATCCCTGTGAGCATGAGGCGCGAGATGCTTGGACGACTGCATACGGGTCACATAGGGATAGAGAAGTCCTTGAAGCGGGCAGAAACTTGCGTTTGGTGGCCGAATATACGCAAGTCGGTCGGGAGCTTCATCGACGAGTGCAACTTCTGTTTGGAAAACAGACCTGCGCAAAGACACGAGTCATTGAAGCCGGTCGAGATACCCAAAGGGCCATGGAACGAGATCGCGATTGATTTCGGTTTGGACTGCTCCAAGAGAAAGTTTGTGGCGATTGTGGACTACTATTCAAAATGGTTGGAGTTTGAACACATGACCACTACTACGGCAGAAGCGCTCATCGGAGTGATGAACGGGATTTTCGCTGCTCACGGATACCCGGAGGAAGTCGTGAGCGACCAGGGACCTCCATTCACAAGTGAGACGTGGAGGAAGTATCTCCGCAGCAGGGAAATTCGACAACGTTTCTCCAGTGCGAATTTCCCTCAGAGTAACGGAGCGGCCGAGAGCGCTATCAAGATAGCAAAACGAATACTGAGACAAAGGGATCCAAAAGGTGCGCTATTGGCATATCGTTGCACACCCCATTCGGCGACCGGCTGGGCGCCTTCGCAGCTCCTGTACGGTCGGCTACTCCGTTCTGAGTTGCCTGTCCCGGAAGATCAGTTGAAGCAGGAGATTGTGGATCCGGCGTTGGCTCTGAGACGTGCGACGGAGTTGGCCAAGAAGTTCTATAACAGACATAACGGAGTACGCCCTTTGCCTCCCTTGGAGGTTGGACAGCCGGTGCGTCTTCAAGATACCGAAGGAAGGTGGACGGTCCGCGGAGAGGTATCCGCAAGGGGAAACGACAGATCCTATCAGCTGACTACCGAGGGAGCCACGCTAAACAGGAACAGATTCCATCTAAGAGAGGATCGCACACAAGAGAGACCATCGAGCTCGGATGGAGAAGCAGAGATATTCTACAGCGCAGCTGAAGAGTCAGAGAGCAGCGAGTCGGGTGGATCCGGAGAGACCACCATAGCAGAAGAAGCGGAGTGCGGCGAACGACCGCTACGATAGAAAAGGGAGCCGGCGTGGCTCAAAAAGTTTGTTAGATGACATAAGTAAAGACGCACCTGGAAACGAACTGGGAGCCGCTGCGGCATCATCTTAGTATTTGGTACCGATAGTCGGTAGTAATTTTAGATTCCGAAGTGGTCAACTAGAAGAGTTTCCAGGTCGAGGTTAGTGGCTTGTAGCGGTCTTATCTACTTGCATAAAACGGTAAAAGGGGAGATGTTTGGATGTTCCCGCCATGGAGCAAACGTCCGGCAGTACAATAATAAAGAAGTCAGTCGTACACACGCGATCCAACCGGTGCCTCGTGACTCAGGTAGACTACGACTCAGACAGGGCCAAGAGCAGAGAGACTCGTTTCGGAGATTGAAAAACGCGATTGTGGAAGCCAAACCGCTTGCGATATTAGATTTCAAAAAGGAGATCAGAGTGGCGACAGACGCGTCAAATGTCGGGCTGAGCGCGACGTTATTACAGCGGCGTGAAGAAGCGAACGCCCCGTGTCGTTCGCGTCACGCGCACTCTCTCAAGCACAGCAAAAGTATTCGACTGGAGAGAAAGAAGCTCTCGCGTGCGTGTTTGCCATTGAGAGGTGGCATGTGTTCCTGTATGGCCGGCAGTTTCGATTGCGAACGGACCACCAATCGCTGGTAACGCTTCTGGGGGCGTCGGGAGTGGGGAGAGCACCGATGAGAATCGCACGGTGGGTCGAGCGCTTGCGGAAATACAATTTTGTCGTTGAGCCATGTCGTTACATGCTCTCAAGACTGCCGCTCAGCGGCTGTTTCAGTGCTGGGAACGAAGACGAACAAGTGATAGCCTGCATCCGAGAATCGTCGGGACCCCTTTCCTGGAAGGAAATTTCAGCACAGTCGAGAGCCGATAAGCAAATATCCACAGTTAGAAAGTGGCTGAGAGCGAGAAATCCTAGGGTGGTGGAGCGTCAGTGATCCAGCGTGATTCACGAGTTGTCAGAACAAGATGGGGTGGTGATGCGAGCGGAAAAAACTGTCCTACCCAGGTCACTCCGAACAAAAGCGATCCAACTGGCGCATGACGAAGCCCACCAGGGGAAGGGTCGAACTAAACAACGTCTGCGACAGATTTACTGGTGGCCATCCATGGATATACATGTGGAGGAATTGATAAAACAGTGTGGCGAAGATTCCGTGCACTTTAAACTTAATCTGAATGAAGAGAGCCTCTGGTTCCAAATACTCGAAGAGTCGTAAGCACCGTTCGTCAGAAAGCGGACTGAGAACTGATACAGCGTCGGCGTAGCATACGCGACGATCACGACGACTACACTTTACTGAAGCTAAGGAAGCTGCTTTCATATCGGCTCGTCAGCCGATGCCGCTGTATGCTTGGCCGTCTGAGCGAAATATTACAACAAAGCGCCCCATTTCAAGCAGGCGGGCAAGAGTGCATATAGGCGTAATTCGTAATGATCAAAATGAATCTTATCCAAAAATATGTCGCCTAGAATTCTATACTACGATTCTAGTCATACGTATCATATGTGCACATTCTGGAGCGTGAAGCTGATCCGGGAGATTCCTTGAATGTTGGTCGTTGGTGGATTTCCATCTCCTTGCTTGTGTCACCAGACTCTATTTGTTCCGTGTTGAGTCTGTCGAGTTTCATATTGTCTTGGAATCCCGAGCTCTGAGGATGTCTTCACTGATTGCACATCTCACTCGATTCCGACGGCTTCGTGGTTCCTACGGTGTTGCTAAAGCTGAGCAATACGGAATGAGTGAGGTCAATCTTGCTGGTGAACTGGAGCCTCGCTACTTTCCGGACGTGGTTGCTGCTGATCCCGTTTCTTGTTGTACACGTTCGCTCCTTCTGTTGCTCGTTCTTTGCCTATTCTCACTGGTTGGGAATGTGGCAATGTTGACCTGAATCACTGAGCGTTAGTATCGTCGATATTTTGATGCATATAATTTTATGCCATCTTGGTGTTCGATATATCGACCATATTTGCAGATCCTACTTATCCTCATGGTGATGGCGTATCGGCAGCTCATCTGGTGAAGGAATTCGGATCTGCTCCAACGAATCTGTCCGTCTCGCTTTTTCCGGATGGATCTTGTCTGTGTTCGTTGGCGGCGAGCGTTGATGTTTATAATGGCCAGGCTGTGGAGAACATCACACGGCCCCCCATTTCGAGGAATGTTCCGATTGGATTGTCGGCGTCCGGGGCAATTGAACTGGATGCTTCTGGGGAGGGACCCGATCATTTGATCCTTGTTTATCAAATGGATGCATTTTTAAAGGGACATCTGCCCGCTCAAGGAGCGGCGAATTGGCCGGCACCCGGCACTACGAAGGGTGCTGTATCGAAAGCCGACTGCGCCGAGCTGTCGAGATCACAGCTTGTTGACGACAGAAGATGTAATTGAATTGGGCGGATAATCGAGTCTGAAATGACGACGAACAATGAGCTGCAGGTATCCTTCTCGTGCTCCTCTTTTTCCCTGAGGACTGACGCAAATGTATTCGATTCGTTGTCGGAAATCGCCTTCTCGAAATGGGAGTGCGCTTGTAAATTGAGTATTTGGGTGGGCAGGGTATGAATTCCAGACTGGGATGATGAGTCCTCATCCAATGTTTGTTGCTGTATCGAGTCACAGGTTCGGCCGTGCGCCGAGCATTCGGACCCTCTGAAGGGGAAGAGATATTTCTATCAGTTCGAGGTTCATTCAGGAGAGGATAGCAGGAATCACACAGAGGCTTGCTGTTGAGATGGGGACTTGTTTGAGAAAAACAGCTTCGATATTGAATGAGGCAGAGCATCCAATCCGGAGTGACGACGATCAATCTACGGAGGTATATTTTTGTATTTGCCCAAAATCCGAAGAACTGACATGTATTCGTACTCGTATGTATTCGATTCCTCGTTCGGGAGCTTGTTTTGCGGGCGGGTTGGCGCAATGGAAGTACTGAGGGAGTATGCGCCCTCCGGAAGCCCCGAGATGAAAATCGAAGCTCATCAGGGTGAGAAAACGCGCGGCGTCTGATGTGAAAAAAAGTTGGCGGAAGATAAGCGACATCTCTGTGGATTCTGTGAAGTCCCAGCTCCCAGTTTGCGGATTAATCATGCAGAGGATAAAGAGCATTCTCCCGAAGTTTGTCGTCGAGATGGAAACTTGCTGTAGAAAACAAGTTTGAAATTGAATAGGGAAGATTGAAGGAATATGGCCTCCCTATTCCGGGTTGTTTTCCTGTCATAAGCTCAGGCGAGCGCTTAGCACTTGGACGATCTGATGGGCGTGAGATCTGTTCCTCAGTTCGCGGATTCATGCTCGAGAGGATGGTGAGAATCCTCACGAAGCTTTCACGGGTGATATCGAAGCTGATCGAGAACAGGAAACGCGTTGCGTCAAACACGAACGAAGCAAACAGTGGAAGGCAGACGGGAGCCGTACTCCGACGCGATGAGGAACGGTTGCGCACGCGTCGTTCCCCCGTCTCCAACTTTAAAATGCGAAGGTGGCGCCAACGGTCTCGGATTTGCGCGCTTTTCTTGGACTGCTGGAATCATTTCTGGCTGTCGCGTTACGTTGGGTGCATCATCGAAAGGTAAATCTGACTTTTCCCTCGTGCAAGTGCGTTCTGCGCCAGTTTCTCGTTTGAGGTAGTTGTAAGAGAGCCAGTTCCCAAGTAGAGGACATTTTGAGCGGTCACGGTCCCCTACCTCGGAGGTTCGAAAAATGGCCCAAGGTCCTTACTGGAGGAATTTTCGAGAAGGCTCTTTTCCTCGGTCTCTGAATTTCTGAGCGGTCTCGTTCTTCTATCCCTCAATCTTTTCCTCGCCTCTGTTCCTTCGACTTCTCTTCTTGTACGCGTTATTGAATCCTTCTCTTATCGTGAAAAATTGGCATCAACAAAGTAAGTTCTTCTCTAAACCTTCACTGAGTTCTTGGGGGTTCCAGTTGATTTTATCACCTCGCTGAAGATGGATCGCACAGGAGAATTTTTTATCGAGTGTCCTGGCAGCCACTTTAAATCGCGGGTGTGGTGTGATCAGAGGGGGCGCTACAACAGCAACGGGGAGGAGGGTATTTCAACTTTTTCTATATACATAAAAATCCAGGGTCTGTTTGTTTGTTTGTTTGTCCTCAATAGGCTCCTCTGGTATTGATCGGATCGACTTGGAACAAACTGCATAATGTAGGGCGGCTCTCCGGGAAGGACATAGGCCACCCACCCCTCCCCCCTCCTCCTCCCCTCCTCCCCCCCTCGCGATTTACCCCAACTTTGACCCCCTCCATACTGTCATCCGCATCCAAAATCTGACGATGAGGTGCACCGCCCCGTTATGACGCCAGCCAGACTCATCCCGTCGTCATCGGATATCCTTCCCCACCTCCTCTCCTATACATCTATCATAAAAATCCATCATAAAAATTCCTGGAGGGGTGATTTCGAGACCAATAAGGCCATTACTTCCCAACTCTGGAGGGGTGATTCCGAGACCAATCTGGCCATTAGTTTCCAACTCTGGAGGGGTGATTACGAGACCAATCTGGCCTTCAGTTTCTAACTCTGGAGGGCTGATTGCGAGACCAATTTGGACATTACTTTCCAACTTTGGAGGGGTGATTCCGAGACCAATCCGACCATTAGTTTCCAACTCTGGAGGGGTGATTCCGGTGCCAATTTGACCATTAGTTTCCAACTCTGGAGGGGTGATTCCGGTATCAATATGGCCATTACTTTCCAACTCTGGAGGGGTGATTCCGAGACCAATCTGGCCATTAGTTTCCAGCTGTGGAGGGGTGATTCCGAGACCAATCTGGCCATTAGTCTCCAACTCTGGAGGTGTGATTCCGAGACCAATCTGGCCATTACTTTCCAACTCTGGAGGGGTGATTCCGAGACCAATCTGGCCATTAGTTTCCAACTCTGGAGGGGTGATTCCGAGACCAATCTGGCCATTAGCTTCCAACTCTGGAGGGGTGATTACGAGACCGATCTGGCCGTTACTCTCCTACTCTGGGGGGGTGATTCCAGGACCAATCTGACAATACTTTTCTGAGTCCGGAGGGGTGCTTCCTAGACGAATCTGACCGTACTTTCCAAAACCTGGAGAGGTGATTCCGTCTCCAATCTGACCATTACTTTCCGAGTTTGGAGGAGTGATACCGGGACCAATCTGAACATACTTCTCCAAGTCTGTCAGCAGTAGACTCCCGAAGCAAGGGACGGGTCGGCCAGCGTAGTCGGCCGAAGGCCGGCTAGTTTTCAATAAAAAGGGTCAAAGCGGCGACGGAGCACTTCTCTATTTGAGATGCCAGTGTTACCGCACCGTTGGCGTTCGTTGTCCCGTCAGAGCCACGATTCGCCCTTCTGGCGCAATCGTTCTGGTCAGAGGCATTCACAGCCACCTGCCGGAATCACATGGTCATGGCTTGGAACGGCGAACTGCCAGGGAAAACTGGCTAAACGACTTGCAAGCCAATCCTCAGGGGCGTCCCAGGGACGCCATTCTTCGACATCGACGTAGGATGACTTCTGAGGCTGCAGTCGAAGTCGTGCTTGCCAGTGAGCTGTGTAGCGCCCGACGCGCGGCCGCCGCGGTGAGGCCTTCAAATGTGTCAACCTTGCAAGAACTGCACATGGCAATCAATGCCAACGCTTTTGAAGGCTACACACGCAACAATAAGGGAGAACCTCTGCTGAGCTTCTATAGCGCCCGGTACGAAATTGTTGTGCTCACAACTTCAAGTGCTCTGCGGCTGCTGGAATCAGCAGACATGTTGCAGGCCGATGCAACTTATAAGGTTATTCCCCGTGGACTATGCACCCAGTTATTCACAATTAGGCATCGCAGCGGTTCCGAACCGCGGTTCCGGAACCGCAAGGAACCGCAAAATTCTGCGGTTCTGGAACCGCGAGGAACCGCAATATTTTGCGGTTCCAGAACCGCAAGAAGCCGCGCGGAAGAAGCTTTTATCTAGCGCCCATATCAGCGAGCCGAGACCTTCACCGTGCCCTGCCTTGGTAGAGCTCAGTTCGAATGGTAGAATGAGAGCCGAAACTTCAGTGAAAGTTCAGAAGTATCATTTGAAGCCACCGCCAGGCCGACACATACTCCCTGAGGAGCTTGCCAGGATGGCGATGCTACTCCATTGCACACCAGGGCCATGCCTCGAAGGAACGAGAGCGCCGAATTTTTAAAATCACCATGCTCTCTGCTTCGTCTCACGTCGCGCCGTCGCGCTGCACAAGTCGCATGGTGCGGATCGTTGCACGAATCGTAAAAAATATCTCTCTGAGCTCGCTTTTGTGATCCGGTTCTGTCCGAGAGAATCCCGTCCTCTATCACGAGGAATCTTTTCCACTCTACGGGACGCAACGATGAGTGGTTTCGCTAAAACGGTGCACTCAAAAATTTGGTGCTGGAAATGGTTTTTGAAACGTGGCGTACAAGCCAAATGCACAGTCTGTTCCAGCGTGGGCATTTAAATGGAGCTAGAATGTTCGAGACATTTCACACGTTTTCGCACGATAGGATGCTCCAGAGAACTGACTCCCAGCAGCTGGGGGCAACGAAAAATATAGCTCTGACCGTAGCTGCATTTGCGTTCGGAGTTCCAAACCCAGTAAGTAATTGTTTTCGTGTCTCGAAACTCAGGAATTAAAGACAGAAAGATCGACGAGCGCTTTGAGCAAACATTCGAGGACACAGCATGGATTGAACGAAAACAGTCCACTGCCATTTCGTGACTCATCATCGACGGATCGAGCGACAAATTCTGAGCGAGCCCTCATCATTTCGGCCGTTGGCCGTGGTTCTTCGCGGTTCTCACTTGCGGTTCTGGGACCGCGGTTCTTACTTGCGGTTCTCAGAGAACCGAGAACCGCGGTTCCGAAAATTTGCGGTTCCTTGCGATGCCTATTCACAATACATGGCCATTGGAATGACGGGGTTGGTCACACGGCGATGGTGGCTTGCGCGTTGATGAATTCAGCCGACTCCGAGGCCTATAGATGGGTGTTCCGGTGCTTGAAAGAAGTTTCTCCGGGACTGCGCGTTCCTTCATACATGGGAGACTGGGACCCAGCGATGCGCGCCGCTGTTCGGTCGGAGTTCCCAGACGCGCACATTTACGGATGCCTGATCCATTACTCTCAGCGTTTGCTCCACAAACTGAGAAGCCCGGAGGTCGGCATGTCGCGGGAGATTCTGCACTCAGGAGAAGTACTCGAGAAGTTTTTGGCGTTTACTGCCCTTCCCCTGCTCCCTGTTGACAACATCAGGTTTGCTTTTGAAGTCATTTCTTTGCAAGCACTGAATGTTAACCAAAAATTTCGGCCCTTCGTGGACTACGTCCGTTCCCAATGGATTGAACATATCAGACCAGATGGAATTTGTTTGCACAGAGTGCAGTGCCGTACAAATAATGATGTGGAATCCAACAATGCTAGGCTCAAAGGTACGCATCCTCCAGTCTGGAAACTGATCTCGGTCATCGTAGACATGTTCGAGGACGAAGTCACGGAATATGAAATCCACACGAAGGAGCCAAACAGACACTTACGCTCCAAACCTAGTCGAGCCACTGTGGCCAACAAAGCTTCATTAAACACGTATTGGCAACAACTCGAGAACAGGGACATTTCCCCTCTCGAATTCATTGGTATGGCGAAATACAAAGTTGGAGGCGCCGCTTCTCGGCGCCATGGCTTGCATGCAGTCGACCAGGTTAAGGAGCTCACAGACCCCGGCAACGAAGATTGGCTAGCCAGTATTGGGCTAGGCCAAGAGGATGATCATCCAGTTGGGCTGGTTATGGTCCGGGACCCCGAAAATTCGACCCCGAAACACATGACCCCGAAAACGATGATCCCGAAACAAACGACCCCGAAATCAAAGAACCCGAAACCCAGGTCCCCGAAAACACCCTCTCCCAAAATCGAAGCGGTCAACGCTGCCCTAGCGAGATAGAGCTGTTGCTTTGTTTTGCTAGCCTGCTCTCTCACTCCGTCCAAGTTGAAATAGATGGATTCCTCCACATGAGTGATGACGGAGGTCGGTAGAGTGTCAGATAACACTGGGTCTCATTGGAGAGCCACTTTCGACTCTCTCAACGATGTTTCAACCGCAAGCGATTGCTCTAGATCAATGCCAAAGACAGAGTGAATTCAATTACCATCTCTACTCGTCTCTCGGCGCTGTTAGGTTTTGAAGGAAAATGCTCCGCTCATACCCGGAATCAATCCTCGGGTCCGTGTGGCAGAACACTTGAATTCCTTCCTGCAGGGGATCAATCGGGATTTTCTCTCAGAGAATCGAGTCTCAATGATATTTGAGATTCAAGTTTTCTGTATAGACCATAGGAATCACACAATCCTGAAAAATCCAACACTGAAGCTCGTCAACCTGCAATCTATATGTATTTTGACCAGTTGTGCGGGAGAGAGCCACCCGAACGAAACGAAAGTTCAGTCCCGCTAGAACGGCTTCAAGCACTCCCCTGTTGGGAGAGGAGGTTTTCGGGGTCCTGGATTTCGGGGTCCCTGTTTTCGGGGTCGTTTTTTCGGGATCATTCTTTTCGGGGTCGAATTTTCGGGGTCGTGGATACTCACCGTTGGGCTCCCTCTGGATGAGCACACATATGCCGCTTCGCTGCCGTTGTGGATGTCTGGTGTCAACTCTGATCACATCTAAATGGAGAGTTATATTCATCACGGGGTGAAGATGTTTGAGAATAACTTACTTGAAATAATCAATAATTTTATCCAGCTATTTTCATTGATTCACGCAGTACACGCTTCATCTAACTGTTCTCTAGTGGTTCTTTTTTCCAGAGGCAGGCTCTGAGGAGGAGTTGTTTCCACTTTCGGAAGTGGCATCGCTACAACTCCTCGGAGCAACATCCCAATCAAAACCCACCCCCCACTTCCCACTGGAAGATCGCAATCTCAATGAGCAACCACAGCTTCACACCCGAGTGCGAAATAAAAACCATCCATGAGACCACGGGTTCGCGAGGAAGAGAGAGTAGCACTCGAGCTTCTCCATCCAGGCTCAATAAAGACGACTGGAGCTCTTCGAGAGCGCAGAAGTGATTTCGGAAGCTCGTTTTCTCCACAACTATCACGGAACGCATCCGTCAGCAGACAGATTATCTCACTGAATGCATGGGCTAAGCGTCAACTTTTCATGGAATTTGGAATTTTATACCAAACGCTCCTCTAGCATGGGCGCGTATCTCCCAAAGGTACATCAGAGCGACAGGGGCCCCTGTAGTTGTAATGCCCGGGGCGGAGCACACCACCGGCTCCCTCCCCCGAGGTTCGCCACTGTTTTAGTTTGATTGGTCGCCCGTCAGCTCTACCATCACCGAATGAGTACCTGCTGAGGACAGTGAAGCCAACACATTACTTGGAATCGCATCTGAACCGTCTAAAGTCCAACTCGAAACTCTTCGATCCTCAGCCCGGCTTGTCAGAGTGCGTTTGCTCTTGATTCGGTGCCTTCCGTCGTTTAGCTCCCGCCGTTTAAGGAATGCTATTTCCTTTCGGCAAGGCGCGCTGCTTCACCTCGACGAGGTGAATTTCATCCACGAGTCCCACTTGGGTGGTCCTGACTCTCTCGCCATTCTTTCCGATGCGCATCTACGACCGCACTCGAGGACTAGCCTTCCGAGGAGCTCCTTGTACCGCTCCAAAGAGTCCGAAGACTCCACATCGCCGTCTTTTATCTTTCGCCAGCTCCCTTCATGTCAGACGTAGCGCGTTTCCTCACCTTGACTCGTTTCAATCTTCACCTCCAAGCTTTCGGAGAGTGCCTACCTCCACGGTACATCCATTTCCCCGGCTCACTCATGAAATGAGCTCCCCAACGAGGAATCGAATACATGAGAGTCGGTTTGTGGGAAAACTAGCTAATATGAGAAAGACACTTGCCGTAGATTGATCGTCGTGTTTCCAGATAAGATGCCCTACCTTATTCAATTCCGAGCCGGTTTTTCTCAAATAAGTTCCCATCTCAACAGCAAGCCTGGGTAGGATTCCTACTATCCTCTCCGATATGAATCCTCGAACTGACAAATATATCTAATTCCCATCAGATCGTCCACACGCTCGCCGCACGGCCAAACTCGTAACTTGATGCAGCAACAAACAAGGAATGGGGAGATTATTTGAGGACTCGTGATTCCAATCTCAACTTCATAAGCTATCCGCTCCAATACTCAGTTCCAAGCGTACTTCCACGCTAGCACGTCCGTGAATTCAGTTCTGGAACGTTAAACCGAATGCGCATCTCATGCTGAGAGAAGAGAGAAGAATACCGTCGCTCCAGATGGAATACTTTGAATTATTCAATCAATAACTCATATCTTCACCGGGATTCTGTCTCGGCAGCACCGCTGAGGGCCACCTGAGCAGCACCTTAGCACGATGCCTCCCGCTCGGCCGCCAAACCAGCGGCCGGATGTCCCTATAAAAATTCATCCATTTGATAAACAAGGATCAAATGGTAGGCAGTAGGCACCCTCTGGGGAAACCGCTCAAGAACACAGCTCCGCACAAACGAACGCTTCTGTTGATATTACGGAGACGACTTCCTCTGCTTCGCCGATTTCGTTGAATGATGATGATGCGTGGACGTCTGCTTCTGATCACTCTCTCCACGTTGGTGGCGAGACACGTGTTGGTAGAGGGAATGCGCCGGATGACCGTAGGACAACATGGCGGCTACAGACGAATTCGAGGGAGAGGAGGAAAATGCAACCCGCGCACGGTCATTTCCTCAATGTATGGGGGTCAAAAGACCGTTTCTCAGCAGATCGCACGACCCAAGCGCATGGCATTGGGTCAGGTTAGGTTAGGTTTTACACATACCCGAGGAAGCTCTCATTGCTTTTCCCCCTCTCCCTCGATTCGTCTCGAGCCGCCATCTTGTCCTACGGTCATCCGACGTAGACCCATAAGCCCTCTCCCTCGAATCCGTCTGAATCCGTCCTGTTTACTTTCGGACAAAAGACGTAGACCCCTCTACGGGTCGGGAAACGGCAATAGGGTACGATTCAAAATGGCGGTTCACCGCCGTTCGCCGCCAGGTCAGCGGGGAATCAGAGAAGGTGAACGCGGGCGCGATCCGTAGCATCAGGGGCTCGTTAACACCGAAATTTTTTTTGGTGATTCGATTCGGTTTCGAAACAACGTTGACAATCCCGTCTCCGCGGATGTGGATGTTCGTCGTAGAATCGCAACAAAACTCGTTCAAGGCGGCTGGAAAAAGTTAGGAATTTCAAACGAATGCCACCAAATCATTATCGAGGGCAGAGAGTGATGTGGAGAACCTGTCCAATCGAAGCGTAAGGTGAACTCACCCACTAATTTCCAGGTCGATGGATGTGCCCCAACTACTTTCTTGAGTTTTGCGTGCCACGACTCCACTGCATTGTTTGTTCTACAAGCATTCGGAACGTCGAAGACAGACAAATCAGCGACACCGATGGAGCCCAGCCAGAAATTCTCGATTTAGTCAACGAGCCGACGGAACTGTGGAAAATTATATCACTTGCTACACTCAGTGACAAAGGTCCATCCCGTCCGAGGACACGTTTATGGCTCTGAAGCCACTGTCATTATCACGGAGTATCTTCGATGCGAAATCCCTCGATTACTGACCTTTGGACTGGCTCGAAGTGCTTCATTTCGCAGCTCGATGAACATTGGTTGGATGTCATGTGCTGGAAGCAGCGGCAGTGCCGTGAACCCGATGAACCTCTTGAGAATTTCTTCGGATTGGGGATCAGTGGGCGTGCGGATCTCCTTCGCGAGCCCGACGCGAGGACTGCTAGCTTTGCGGACAAGGGCCTGCGAATAATGGAAGTGGCATCCATATCTTTTCGCTCGTGGAAATTCGTCGAGGACAGCACGCCTCATGGCGGCATCAAAATCCCCCATGTACGCTGAGAGGATGTCATTGCGCGTTTCGCGCTTCAGGAATCGGAAAACCTCTCGGTATGAGTCGCAATCGCACTTCTCCATGAGTGCACAGAGAATCAGTTCAACCTGGAATCAATTACACCATTCCGGTGAGAACTCAACTCCGTGTGCCTCATATGATTGCGCAATCTCAGCAATGACTTACGACGATTTAGTGCTTACATGGCCTTCGAAATTCCCATGGACCGAGAAGATCTGCTTGCAGAGTCGACGGGGCGTCGTCTGATATGTTGCGTCGGCATGCAGCATTTGAGCGTTTTTGACGAGATCTAACTGATGCTTTGTGGTCAAGATGAGCGTCCCGGATTTCGGGAAATGGAAACTGAGGAGTCGCTCGCCGACTTGAGAAATCGTGTAGCCAGGAATGGGATCGCCATTCATTCTGACATGCAGAGCTCCGAGGTCGCGCACTTTGGTGGGTCTGACAGAAGCGGCTTGCCATCGAGCCGTGCGAGCGTGTTTCTGCGGAACGACTGTGCGGGCCTCGTCTGTAGAGAGTCTGGAAAAGTTTGGACAGAGGGTGTGAATGAGCTTCGTTCAAGAGGTTGGCGAAACTTTTTCCGGGCTTCAAGAGAGAGAGCAGCAAGATGCAGCTTTGAGGTTTCATGTGGAAAGGTAGTGACTTCGTGTTCACTCACTTCCTCCGAGCCTTCAGTATCGATTCCCTGGTTGGTTCCCGTGGATGTTCCCGAATGTCCCTGATCCACTCAGCCCTGCATTCGTAGTAGGCTCGGCCGAGGCCACTGAGTTCCGCGAGGTGATTGTGACGCTCTTTCAACCAGATTATCACACCATCGTTCGTGAGTTTTGCTTTCACCGGACACGTTCTGTAGGGACAATTCAGAACTCTTAAAGGACGCTTCCTGTGATTCGACAATATTCTTGCGACTTGTACTCGACACTGGAGGATATCATGCTGAATTTTCACGGGGAGCTTCCGCTAATCGTCGTGGGAACAAGGACTCACCTTCTCCAGTCCTTGCAACGAACTGTCAAGTTACCGTCGACCTTCAGTGAAACTTGATGGAAAAAATACGTTGACTCGCCGGAGTCCGCATCCACTCGATATTCACCTCGCTCGTCGCACCAAACGTATTCTCCGAATCTCGCACCAGCACATCTAACCATTTGCTCTCCCACTCGAGAACGAAACATATTGACATCAAAAGCCTCAGAGAATCGATCAAGTTTTTCCTCGGTATGTTCAAACGTCTTCCGGACGGGTTCAAACGGGGTAGCGCGCGCAATAGGCGTAACGGATTTGGCGCACTCTCCCATTGGAGCTGCTTCCACTCGAATCGTCCGGCGAACCCCACAATCCCGATCGAGGATGCCGAGCAGCACTTTACAAGTTCCGTCATCCTCAATCGGCGTTGACCCAATGATCAATATTCCTCTGCCCGCTCGAAAACCTTTCTGCGCAAAAGCCAGGAAGCGCTTACAGGGCTCGACCGGAGGGACGCAATGGTTTCAGTCCCCGTCGCGATGAACTACTCATTCAACTGGTCGTCGAGGCGTGCTCTATCGAATGTTTGCGCAACATTCATCTTCCTAAAGATGGTTTCGAGCTCTCAAATGGTAGCAGATCGGAATCCATATCGAGCGACCGGGGCTGACTGTCATTTCCACTGACTCCACCATCCGATCTCGCTGAGCCGCTTCCAAGCTGATGTTACCGTCTTCGGGAACCATGATCACGCATCATCTGTCATGTCACAGCAGGCCAAATCATTTTGTTTTGGAACCAGTCCCTGTTCATGGATGACGTAAACTGACCACAATATGATGCCTGAGCAGAGGCTTCGCGAGCCTTCATCAGTGGCGCCAAGCTGAAAAGCACGCGACAGGGAAATATTCAGACAAATAGAACTGTTTTCTCTCCTGACTCTCCCTGCCATGTTCTTGATACGCGTGAGGTACTAAGAACTGATTTTGGAGGAGACGCAATCGTGGTGCAGGGGTCGTGTCGTCTTCTTAGATTTCATCCTGATCTCCCGGGTAGCCGAATGTCTCAGAGGCTCGCATTCGAGAAGTCTGATAGGTTCAAAACTCGCAGGAGGAGAGAAAGTCCCCTCGATGCCAAGAAGCTGCACTTGTGATATGCTGACCTCACTCAGCTCGTCATGGATCTGTCGGGATGTTTGCGACATATTCAGGAGCGCATAATACCAAGGGTCGGATGACTCTTGACGAATCTCCAGAAGTCGAACAAATCGCTGGCTCGATTAAGTTCTTCCAGCTGGGTGGATCGTTTCGATCAGCGTCTGCAATTCATCGAAGTTATGGTCAAGTTTTCTCTGGGGACTTTCGAGTTCAAAGGGTGAACGTACGGCTGTCGCCGGGATTAGCCCACGGAAGAGCGGTTCATGAATTAGAAGCATGATGATGACTCTTGAAAAAATTTCATCCCCGTTGCAGTCGTGCCGAGCTCCGTCTCCGACAATGATAAGGAAGTCCGATCATGACGGGTCATTTCGCGACGGCTTCCCAAGGATGCTGGTCGCTGTCGATGTCGCAGCAAATCTCGTTTCTGGTACTGGGCAACGTTCGCGCGTTTCCGTGGTTCTCTGAGGTTCTTTTCACTCACCGGTCGAGAGACTTCACTTATGCAATCGATTCCGAAGCAAAAGGCAACCATAACGACGGCCAGAACACCGAGGCACTGCGACCATCCGCAATAGCCAGCACAACCAAACTGACATTCTGAGTACATTCTGCACGAGCCCCACTACGCGACAAGACACGTCGTGCACTCACATTTCTCACGAGCGGCCACATCCATCAGAGCCGGCACTATCCGACAGGGTTGCAAATGGGCTGCTTCCGGAGGGGTGATCAGTTCCATTCCAGGAGTGAATTTGTCTGCATTCACAATTCACTCCGGTTGTTCCTCCATTGTCCCAGGATTTTCTACGTCCCTCACAGGTTCTTTGGTGTTCAATCGAGGGAAGTCCGACTCGCAACGTGAATTGCAGCTGGCGGTGTTCCGCTCCCTCGCATTCCAGAATGACGTGTTTGTCAGTGGCGTGTACAAGGCGCGTGGGTATTTTGTCATCTTTCGATGTTCAACTCCACCTGGAGCCCCGTTTGGAGATCTTCAAACGATTTCCTATAACCTATTTCTAAGACGTGTGAGACTTTAAACACTGGAAAACTTAGGATGCGCGAAGTGTCCGCGATCTTCCGATCCGTTATTCTGGAATCGTTATGTTCATTCACTGGCGTTCCAGCTGTCTCAGACATGCGTAACGAGGTCGGCAGCGCCTACATCATGTTTCCGAGCTCAACTCCAGGCAGAACTCTGCTCTGGGCCCCCCGCAATCTGTTCATGCATCATTTATCTCATCGACAGCGGTTCGAAGAGCTTGACGATATTCTAATCTACAGATATTTGTGGAATTGTGTTCTTCCCGACTGCCGCCTGGAACATTAGAATCAACCTTTCTTCTCTGCTCTTAGCCTCGAGAAGATGTGTCGCACCCTTCTATCCGAGGTTTCTCGAGCCTACCACCGAGCCAGCACATGCTGAAGCCACATTTAATGGTTTTGGGGAAGGTGGAAAGCTGATGCCGAACGGCCCGAATCTATGCTATCAGCTGAAAAATTCATTGATCCCGACGGGAGCGGAGAATGCAGAGACTCCTCCTCTGAACCCGCGCTCGTTGAACGAGAGGATAGCTCCGTGGCTGGCGAGATCTGTCCATCATTCCGCGATGCTGGAATGCGAAAACTCATTTCCCGACTCCAATAAACTTTGCTCCCATCCCAAGTCCTTCAAGGGGTAGGATACATGTCTCTAGTTGACAGAATGATGATTGAAATTAAGCGGCGTCATCAACATAGTTTTCGTTAATTCATTATTTCCATGATCCAAAGCTACAAACCAGCAGCTTAAGAACCTTCGATACTTCAAATTTCGCGCTTCCTGGCCGTCTGGACACCCTCCGAACTGTCGGCGAACCGCCATTTTGAATCGTACCCTATCGCCTATACCCTACGGGTCTACGTCGGATGACGGATTCAGACGGATTCGAGGGAGAGGGCCTATGAGGGGCGGAGTCAGGGACTGAATTCGACCCGCGCAATACGAACCGCAGCGTGAGGCAAGATGAGGGAAAAGGGAGGATTCAGATAGTTTCCACGCTCAGTACGCTCCTGCAAAGCTGACAGACGAGACATGGAGATTCGGTTACGAGGTCGCTGATCAAATTCGCCGATTTCTTTGAAGAAAAAATTCGAGTTTCCTGGGGAATTACAAGATGGGATGCCTCGAAGAGGTCCGCGTATCCAGCTTTCCTTCCAGGGGGGGATCCCTGGAAATTTTCCACGCGGGGAATCGAATCGTTGATCTGAAACCTTATTTCGGAAGATATGAGGTCGGAGTCTCGGGAAGAGGCTACCGCCCTTCAAGATACACGAAAGTCATCCGCCTTAACGTAGACTGCTTCCCACGAACATCGTCGTCATCGAAGCATCTGAAACCGTTGGAATACTCAGTTTCGATATGTCTCTAACAAGACGTTCTTTCGTTCATTTGAATTCTGGCGTTTGTCCGACGATGGATCGCTCAGGAGATTTTTTAGTGTTGGTTGAGGGTGCCCAGTATGGGAAGAAACTGTGGTGCGATTTGGAAGGGTGCTACCGGAACGGTTACGAGCCGGAGGTGAAAACTTCAGAGTTTTTCTTTCACCGCGACAGAGCATCGTCAGACGGTAACAGGCTGTACTTGACATGCGTCAAGTATCGAACGTGAGTTGATTATATGCTCAGATCATCAACTGCATCCTTCAGAGGGCGTGAAGTATGCTCAGGATTTCCCTCTGTCAACCGGAGAGATTCAAGGGCCCGTTCAGACATGTTCGCTTGCGATCGAGCTGAGAGACTTCTCTGTATCTTACAAGGGGCAGCACCGAGCTTCCGCGGTTCCATAGATTTCTGAGCTCAGGAAGCTGGCATCAAAAGATCACAGGCTCTGTTCGTATGACTTTCCCATAGATATACTAATCTGCAGCAACTCAGCAGTGCACCGTCGAGGAAACTAGGCAGAGGGAATACAGGGACATGGGGTCATCATTCGATATCAGGGACCTAGATTCTCCCCGTGAATCGTTCCCAGCCGATCCTGATTCAATTATCGAGCAACTCAAGCATTAGAGAACGCGCTAGCCAGTTGACGTGACCGGAAATTCTCGTGGATACCTGAATGAATCAAATACGATTGGGGAGAATAGCTTCAACTCTTCAGCGAATTCCACCTGAGAACTTCACAAGTTCAAGCTCGAATCATTACTGCTCCTGGACAGTCTAGAGTTCCAAAGTGCGCCCACTCCACCGACATCTCAGCCCCAACCCGAGCAGGGGTAGAATCTCCCCAATCTCGAACCCGATCTTCAGAGCATTGTTTACCATTCCAGTCGCAACGTCCTCTGCCCTGTCAGAGCAACGATAACTCGCAACGGCGAGATCCAAAAGGTGGTCGGCGTCCACAATCACGAACCCGAAATGAAGGGGCAAGCTCGTCAGATACGAGCGCGAAGAAGCGAGTGGCTGAGTCGGCTCAGAGACAGCCCGGACACATCCACGACGATGGCCATTCTGGACGGGAGGCGCGGGTAACACTCCTCTCATCTTGGCGATGTTTCTTGACATGTCGTTGCATAGCAGTTTCCCTGAACTTTTTCGCACAGGACAAACCTTGTCGCTATCGGCTAACGATATTTATTCATCCCGAGGTTGCCGATGGCGGCTGCGAAGCTGGTGATTCCCGTTAAACACATCCGGACGGCACAGAAGCATGTCGCGGCGGTGCGGCCACAGAAGGTCAAGAATCCGGGAGAACTCCACGAAGCGATCACCAAAATGGATATTCCAGGATACACTACAACGGCGGACGGCAATCGCCTGTTGAGCTTCCATTAGCCGTCGACAGTTGAATCTGCTCCAAAAGGCACGGATTTACCAAGCAGATGCCACCTACGGTGTTGTACCTCGCAACTTCGGAAAACAACTGTTCACTGTACACGCGAACCTTGAGGGCCACGTAAGCAGAATTCAAGCCTTGGTGAAATAAATATTGAACCGTGTTCGAACTAGTGAAATCCCTCATATTGTATCATCTAGCCTCGCTGAATGATTGATTCTGTTCTCCTCGCTCAGGTGATCATGATCGCCTGCGTATTCATGAAGTGGAGTGATTCAGCGGCGTATGCTGAGATTTTCCCACTGTTGAAGCGCGAAGCCCCTGATTTCCGTCCGGAAGCTTACATGGGTGATTGGGATGGAGCCATGCGAGCAGCGGTGCGGTCCGAATTACCTGGCGTGCGAATCCACGGTTGTTTGTTTCATTACGCTCAGTGTCTGGTGAAGCACGCTAGAGATCCCGCAGTCGGCCTCGCTGGTGAAATCCGGTGCCCTGGATCAATCCTGAAGAGGTTTCTCGCTTTTACGGCACTTCCATTGCTCCCTGTCGAGGATATAGTCCCAACGTTCCTAGAGTGTGCACAGGAAGCCATGGCTGCCAGTTCTGAAGTCAGTTCCTCCCTGATGTCTTCTGATCCACGAATGAACCTCGACTCGTTGAACGAACTCCTCGGCCTCACCTCCAGAATCAGATTCCAAACATTTATCGACGTCCATTCGTTCCAGTTCACGCCGTTTTTGGAATGTTTTCGTAACGAATGGCTCAACAAAGTTGGCCCCTCGAACCTTTCCCTATACAGAGTTGAGACCCGCACCAACAATGGTGTTGAATCGTCCAACTCATTCCTGAATCGCTTCCTTGAATTTCACGGAGAGATTTGGCGCCCGATGTGTGAGCACTCGTCCCTGACCCCATGTTCGCAGGATGAACATTGAAATCCTCTCACTATCGCCCATTCACGAAGACCAGAATGAGACAGGAGCATTTGTTCCAGCCTTATTCTGCAAGATCGCTCAAGACGTGGTGATTGACCAAGAGGCACGAGATGAGTATGGAAATCTGCCCATTCGATCGATTCCGAGTAAATCGACCCTGGAGAACCGCCGCATGATAGAACTCTCGTGGGATCGCCTTGACGCGGGACTCATCTCACCCAAGATGTTCGTGGAACGAGTGAAGTACCGAGCAGGTGGAGGTGTGTCGTCGGATACCAATCTTTGATGAATGTATGCAACTTCCGCTGTCTTTTTGACTCTGACTGACCGGTTTTCCAATATTCAAGCTGGGGTGCGTCACGGACTGTTCCACAACGATCGAAGCACGCCTCCGACTCAAATCGTGGAGTGGAGTCATTGGATCGAGGCAGACCATGATTACTTGCCTAATCTACCGAATCTCAGAGACCACGCCTACAGTCGATCCCTTCACGACGGCGACATTTCCAATTCCATCGAGCGCGCCCCGCTCGCCCCTCTTCGCGGCTTGCAAGCTCCTCAAATCGACGAAGTCCTCGTATCTCAAGATGGAACGACAACGGTAGTCCAAGAGGCTGTGAATAAACCAGCAGATTCTGTTCTCGTAAACATCTCAGGATTTGAAGTGAGGTACCGTGATCTGGAAACTCTGAGTGGTGACAATTGGCTCAATGATATCATCGTCAATGCCTACTTGGCTCTGATCGTGAAACGCAGTCAAAATAATCCACAATGGCCGAAGGTCTACGCTTTTGACACGTACTTCCTCGCAATCATCGAATCGCATCCTGATGCTGTTCGTCGCTGGAAGCGGCCGGATATCTCTGCGTACGATATCCTCTTTTTTCCTGTGCATGTAAAAAACAGCCACTGGTGCATGGCCATGATCGACCTGCGGTCCAGGGAGATAAAGTATATGGATTCGTTGGGCGGCCAAAACGACGCTTGCCTCAGAACGCTGCGCGACTTCCTGCACCAAGAGATGGCGGACAAGACCGAAAGTCAATTGAATTTCCGAGGATGGCATCTCAGGAACGTCCAGGACCTCCCACAGCAGCAAAATGGATCTGATTGCGGAATCTTCGCTCTCAAGTACGCAGAATATGGTGCTCGAGATGCAGAAATCAACTTCTGCCAAAAGGATGTACCATATTTCCGACGTCGTATCATGGATGAGATTCTGCGGCACCGAGTCGAATGAGCTCCTGTCCGGCGTTCCTGTGAAGTAGCAGCCCAATGGCAAGCCTATCCTCCATCTCGCGAGGATGAGCAAGTTATCGCTCAACTTTGTTCGCTCGCAGAACAAAAAATGGTCCTTCTCAGGGCCACCAAGTCCTGAGAGATCCACACCTAAGCATTCACCTAGTTTTTTCAGGAGTTCATGCAGAGGATCCATCCTCTGTCTCTAACGCGCGACGCCGAGTCACGGGGCGACGAGAGTTTCTCACTATATTCTTTCGCACGGGAAAACTGTGGCCATGATCCAACTCACAGGAATCTATCACTAAGACTATGTTTTTTTCGTTCTCATCACGTGGATTAGACTGACTCCCTGACATGACTGGGGTAAGTTTCCCAGTGAGGACCTTGAACATCTCGGAAGGAAACACAATCCAATAAGCTGGGGAAATGCGAGTTCCATGGTCTTGTGCATGAGCTTCATGGCCCCCATTTCTTTCTTCACATCGAATTGAATCTTCGACTAAGAATACTTCGTATATCAGAAGTCGCGGACAGCAAGCCCCACCCCGTTTTCTCTCTCTCCCTCTGAAGCGCAGCCGCCATCTCTGTTTACTTTCGGAGAAATGACGCTGCCCCTTGTAGAGGGGTGACGATCACAGTCCCGGAGCAAGGCTGATGGACGCATTCTTTTGAGAGGGAGAGAGAGCGCGCCAGCTATGAATTCCGACGGTTCTGTAGTACGGACCGGCCAGGCACCTTCGGGGCAGGCAGAGTACTTCGGCTAAGCGCCTACGGGCCCGTCGAAGTACTTGCTAACAGACACACAAATGTCTCGTTACACCGAGCATCAGCGCAGCCTTTTTCGCAATGAGATTCGGTCGCCTTCTCCCGCGAGTAGATGGGAATTCACCGATCGAAGTGCAACGCTAACTTGAAGGGGAAGGGCAGCCACCGTGGCTAACGGTTCCTTTACGCGCGCTTTGAGACAGTTTCTCTTGTGTGCGATCTCCGAGAGCAGCGTTTCTAGTGAGTCCCTTGCGACATTTCATGAGTTGAGCTTCATTGCTTATTTTCCCTACTCTTCAGTCCTATCCCTGGTCTTTCTGGGGATCTTCCTGGTCATTAGAGCTTCTTCGCTTTCCGGAGCTTTTCCTCTTCTCCATTCTGGATATGCAGTTTCTGAGCGGCAAGCCAGGCGCTTGCTGGGCCTAAGTTAGCCGAAAGTTCAGACATATAGTTCCTAGGCGGCAGGCAAGACGCTTGCCAGGCCCTGGTGAACGGATAGCTCAGAGAGGTATTCTCTAGGCGGCAAGAAAGGAAGTTCCACTCTACAGACTCGAATCCAATGCTTTCCTCCGCGGTCCGTTTGTTCCGCCTGGGTCCACTCTTCTGCATGTCCTGATTCTATGTCTTCAACTGTCTTTATCTTTACTCTAATCTCTAATTCTCTATCAAGTCAAAATGCAACACTCAAGAGGAAAGCGCCACGAGGAACTCATTTCGAGCAATGATGAAGAAGATGTTCTTACACCTAGCTGAGCCATCTCAGCAGTAGGTTGCAGCCATCTGTCCTGAGCAGAGAAATTCGAGGCGCTCTGGAGGCTTCTCTTTCCGTATGATCTGAAATCCGAACTGAGCATGGAGAAAGAAAGCTTCTGCCCCTGATAGAAATGCCTTCCAGTGACCGCGATATAGATCATTTCCATCCGGCGGACTGAGTTATAATTCGAGCTGCCATGAAACAGGAAGATCACTCTCTACCTGCAGTTTCCGTCAAGCATGTCACGCTACCACAATCTCGAAGTCCGAGTACAAATGTTTCTCTTCCTATTCTATTCAGGATAGAGCGAAATCGATGGAAATTGTTAGACTTCGCCAACTTTCGAAGTACAAATGCTGTTCCCAGCGTTCCGTTCACAACACGGTCGACTCCGGCGTCCAACAAGTGAGGACAATCTCCAAGGAACGATCCAGGTCTTCGAGTTGTCTTGGCGCTCGCTGACGGAATGTTCACGTTCGAAAGGACTCCTGTACTCTTTACTCCAGATATTCCATGAATCCCATTCGACAAAAAGTCCGCGTGGGCCAGACTCAGAGTCCAGCGGCGAGCGGCCGGTTCTCATTGAGGGGAGCTCGGTTGTATTCCTCGCCTACAAGGATGAGGCAGCTGTCGGCGCGCGTTTCTCCCGACGTCACGGCTTTCACACTCGAATGCAACCGAGATGCAGCAAATTCGCAGGCGGGGCGTATCGAGTGTCTGAAACGGGGCCCAAACTTCCAAGTTTCTCAGTATTCCGTCGGATTCGGGTCTCCAAGGGATTTAGCGGTGTAGAAAGTCTCCGAAACATGGGACGGATGCATCCAATGTCCATTTGTGGCCCACGGATGAATTTCGTCCTCGTCACTTGACTCCCGGTATAACAACATCATGGCGACACTCGGCGAAAGAGTGGATGTCTCACAGAACCCTCCGAAATTCGGATTCAGCGCGCTCAGTTTCCGTCTGCAGGAATGCATTCATTGGCTGATCGCCGGGACTGTGATACGGACCCTTGTAGAGCAGTCGGTTCTTGTCGGTTAGGCGGGTAGCGACTCGCTACCCGCCTAACCGACAAGACCTAACCGACTCGCTACTGTAGCGAGTTACTGCTGGCCGTAGCAGACGAAAGCGGCCCGCTGGCGTCGCGGAAAGCGAGTCAAGGGGCTCGAACTGGCGAGCGCGCGCAAACAGACTGACAGCAAATGGCCTGATCGTCATGCGGGGGGATTGGGTGAGGTTAGGTTTCTGGCGAGCGAGCGGAGCGATGCGAGCAGACTGACAGCAAGTGGCCTGATCGCAGTGTGGGGGGATCGGGTGAGGTTAGGTTAGGTTTCTGGCGAGCGAGCGAAGCGATGCGAGCAGACTGACAGCAAGCAGCACCAGCAGCAGTTTATGACGGAACTGCACCGCTGCCGCCAATTTGAAGTTTGAAATAAGCCGGAATATGCTATAACTACTACGCACTTAAGCTGTTTTTCTTCCTGAGAGTTTCCTCGTATGCGTCTCAACATGTCAATCTTCAATTTACCTCATTCTGAAGCCGCTGCTATAGCTTTCCTCCAAGAAAAAGCCATTCTTGCGAGGAAGCCGAAATGCAGCGAGGAACACGAACTTTCTTTAGAGTGCTACAGTGATCGTACATCCTGGTGGTGTGATGTGTGTCGGAAAAAACTGGGATTACGTGTGGGCAGTTGGTTGGAGGGAACCCGCTTGCCATTCTTGAAGATTGTGCGTTTCCTGCATGCCTGGGCGAATGAGATGACATCTGTGGACTGGTGCTCGACACAGTTGGGAATGCAGGCCGATGCCCACCATCAGTGGAGCGCATCTTTGCGCGAGCTCTGCTTCCATCATCTTCGACGTCAAGAACGAGGCAGGATCGGCGGCCCAGGTCACATCGTAGAAATCGATGAGAGCCTTTTCTCCAAACGGAAGAATCACGCGGGCCGGGTTCTCCCCCAGCAATGGGTATTCGGTGGAATCTGTCGCGTGAGCAAACGGTGTTTCGTGACAGCCGTGCCCGATCGAACAGCCCCGACCCTGCTCCGGGCGATCCAGAACCACATCGAACCTGGCTCCATCATTCACAGCGATTGTTGGAGCGGATATCAATCTGCTTCCCTGGAAGCACACGGCTACAGTCATCTGACTGTCAACCAGAAGTACCATTTCGTGGACCCAGTGACCGGGGTTCACACCCAGACGGTCGAGCGCATGTGGAGGACTGCTAAGTGGAGGAACAAGATGCAATGTGGAACAGCACGCACCAGGCTGGATAGTTATTTAGTGGAATTTATGTGGAGGCAAACTTTGGACGGACTCGAACCTTTCGAGGCATTGTTGGCAGCGATCGCTGCGTGCCATCCCACTTCTTCCACCAGGTCCTCCATCACCGCGCTGGAGGATCATACTTATCCTCTTCAGATCTAGTGCCTGGTAAGTCTCTTTCGAGTTTCTCCTCTCTCATTTCCCTCTCCCACTCGCCAACTCGGCATACCGGCGTTTCGTGGTTTGTTGTTTTTCTTCGAAACCCGCCTGACCGAAAAATACCGAGCAGTCTGTAACGGTTCCGCAGTCGGCCGATCCGGCTTTGATTTCGGCTAGTGATCGTGTTGTTCCCATCGCAGTGTCCGCTTCTAATAGGTCGATCGAAGTTCCAATTTTCGTGAATCGGGCAAGCAATTCTGTTGAGCGTCGTCCTGAGGATTCGCCAATTGACAACACTCGTTCGACTACAACTCGACCAGAGTCAGAGATTTCTAATTCAACAATAATCGCCGACGTCATCCACCCGCATCGTTCTTCAACACAAGAAGTTACTCCTACACAATCGGAGAGACCAATGGTTGTTTCGATCATGCTCAAGATTAAGGAGCTGATGAAAGATCTGAAGAATCGTCCACACAAATACTACTATAGAGCGAACAAATTTGTGTGCTGGCATAGATCTCATAATCTCTCCGTATGTGTTTCTACTGCAGACTTTATCTGCCTGATACAGCCTACTCGATATGACTCCAGCGGTCGACCCAATCCTCTCAGGGTCTCTGAGTCGCTGAAAGTAGCAAAGCTGTCTGAGTCAGATCGAATTTCCTTTGAGAAGCTGTACGGGACGATTCCGAGGTGCAAAAATTTCTCCTGGTACATTGGAATATTTCTCTGATTGATTTTGAACAAATCTCTTCAATTGTACTTATCATGCATCCTCTCTTTTATCATGGTATATCGTCCTGTGTTTCTGCATACATTTTGTGCTCCGTATGCTTTAAGAAATCATAATTTCTCGTCCCTACAAAATGTCCTGATTCCTGATCGTTAGTGTGCTCAATTGTTTTCTTGCAAAACAAAGAAGCTTTACTTCTGCCTGTACAGGAATCTTGACCGTTGCGGAAGAAACTCGGAAATCAAATGTAGGCATCACCTGACCTATTTTTCTCTCTGTCTTATGGACATGTTTCTGGGTTCTAATTTGGCTTCCTTACACACATAGATGCCGTCCCGTGAAACCATCCACTTTGATCGGACGAGATTCACGGTCGCCGAAAGGCGAGCTTATGAGCAAATGTGTGACACACCCAACAATCGATGGCATCGCGATCGTTCGTTCGTGAAATGTTTCGGTCTGGCCCTTGCGGCTTTTCCAATATACGTTATTGTCGCCGGCGTCGCGTACGCCATCATGGCGTACACGGATAACGTCTCCTCACCGCCTGAAAAAGTCCGTCCGCTCCCACCGGGCCTACCCACCATCCAGGTCCCGGTGGTGTTCACGGCAGCTGGTCAAAATTGAGGAACGGTCGGTTGAGGTTCACACCTCTTACCTCATCTGCCGTCCCTATCCTAACTTCAAAATTTGCGTCGATGGATACCAAAAGGTATGCGTCTTACGCCCAAAATTCGATTCCGCCCTCAAAATTATAACTGCCCATCCCTTCAAAGTTGATCCCAGCTTTTTCGCGCATACGGTCCTTGTGGCAAATGTTTGTACTGATAAACGAAAACTGTTCAGTTATTCCTAAGAGGACGTGTTCTCGATTTTCTCGTTTGTGTAGTCAAGGTCTAGATGCTGTCCGATGTTCGTATGATGCTGCAGCTATTTTGGAGCGCTTCGGCTATTCGGATTTCTCAAGTGGGTTTCGAGTTGCTTGTTAGCGATTGATTTCATCGTCTAAACATTCTTTTAGTGAGCATCTGGGGTCAAGCTATTCCTATTTCGTAGCTTTCCTTCGCTCGCATTCTTCCCCTCGCGTTGTGGTCCGGGTCATCGCTTTAAAAGATGTTTCCGACGTTTCGGAGTTCACAATACTCCTAGTGTACCTCTGTCTCGTATCCCCCAAGCCATCCTCAACCGTGATGTCTGCGATCCGGCCCGGTGCCTGCCCTTGTTGTGGATACAAGGGGCCGTCTCCTACGATCAGAGAGACGGTGACCTGGGCGGATGTCGAGAATCCGGACTGCGACATGGCTCTGTGGAAAACGCTGCCCCGCATTTGCTACTGCTCGATTGCGGACTGCTGGTGTGAACACCGGCAGTCGCTGCTCAGGTTCAACCACCTGGGCCGGGACTTCGAGGGACTGCGGTTCCTCGATTTCCTGCAGATGCCGAGCAGCGTCCACTCGGCCGTGGAGCAGGCCAGGGTCCACCTCAGGTCAGAGGGCCCTCCACCTGCGCCCAGGCGCGGATTTGACGAATTCAGTAGTCTCATCCGCGACATCTTCGGCGATCACGAACGTCGCATCCCAGCTTTGCTGATCGTCGTCGAGTGGGAGGCGCGGACCCCTGAATACCGGGGTCGCTTGGAGGACCTGGCGGTCAACCGCGACGTTGTGGAGGAAGTGAAGAGGATCCGAACCTATGTCTTCACTAATGTGGATCTTTGGCCGAGAGGCCTCACGGAGAACGCCTTCACAAGCTGGTTCAACTCCGGCTGTGACTCTGTCATTCCTCCTTGTTAATAAACCGCTCTGTGTATCTCATGCGTTTCTCCTCTGAGTTAGTTTGGCAGGTATGTTATTTACTCATCTCATTTTTCCCTTTTTCTCTATGTAAGCCTGATTCTCTATTCAGTAGACCAGTTAGTCTGTTCTCACCTCAGAAGTCTATTCTGTAAGGGGAGACTGCTGTCGCTCGACCCCGCTGCCGGAGGCTTCGTCAATGCTTTGGACGGTCGCTCTATACGGCATGTTTGGGTCGTCTATTATAGGAGTGTCCATTGGCTCGTAAGACAAGCGAGCTCTGAACTTTAGCAGTTTGAGCGTCACAATTCCCGAAAGCGTACTGAGTGACATTACCCCTTGAATGGCGGACAGGTACTTCCAGAAATTGCAGTTCGGTGTTTGTGGAATTGGTGGACATGGCTTAACAGTCGGCCTTGGTGGCAAAGTTCGATTCCGGTAATCCCGCAACAGTCTGAGTCCTCCTGACGTTGGAGAAGACTCTTTGATGCAGGGAGCATATTCAGTGGCGTGAAGTTCGCACAGTGCTTGTGGTGTGCAGAATGATGATAATCTGCCAGAATCCAGTTTAACTAACATACATGGCGAGTTTCGTGATATGCATTTGGCGTCGCAGTCTGAGAAGCTAAAATATCGGTTAGAGGGGGTTATGAGTATTGTTATTTCTACGAGTACCTGCTGCATTACTGACGCCATCTTTCAAGTCCTGACAGTTCTCTCTGTTTGAGGAATACTGACTTTACACAGGGTTTGTTCAAGTAGTCCGCTCTTTGATTGGCGCTTCCAAGGTGCTCGATCCCAATTTCTTGATTCGTGTAGAGCTGTCGAATGTAATGAAATCTGAGTTCCATATGCTTAGCCCTTCTTCTAGGGCTAAGGGCATTCTTGAGCAATTGGATGGCCGACATCGAATCTATCTGGACGATCGGCTTTTCTGGGATACCCAATTCTCCCAGAAGGTTGCGAAGCCAGAGCGCTGACTTGATGCATTCTATAGATGCCACGAACTCTGATTCCATGGAGGAAAGCGAAATGTTCGCTTGTTTTGTGGAGCTCCAAATAATTTGGCTTCCCTGTCTGAGTATCAGACATCCTGAAGTAGACCTGCGATCCTCAATGGATCCAGCGAAGTCTGAATCGCTGACGTACAGCGTGCCTTGGGTGTCATCACTTCTGTACGTGATGCCCAGATCTGAGGTTGTCTTCAAGTATCTGAGAACTCTCAAGCCAGCCTGGAGATGCTGAGGAGTTGATTTGTCCATATATCTTGATAGGTATGATGTGACGAAAGGAATGTCAACTCTCGTACCGCAAGCCAAATATAGGAGAGCTCCAATCAGAGAACGATATTCGGTATTAGAGCACTGACCGTTGGTCTCGATAGAGTATATCGAATTGTCACATGGGGAGACTGCTCCTTTTGAATCTGACATACCGAATCTCTGTACCAACTCGTCTACGAATTTATTTTGATGAATGTGTACCGAGAAGTCGCTGCCTTTTTCGATCTGAAGACCTAGAAAGTATCTGAGACCAGAAGTAGTGATCTCGAATTCTTTCCTGAGGGAAGGTATGAATTCCTCTGCCTGTCTTTCGGTCTTCGTTGCAAGTATGGCGTCATCGACCCATATGCATAGGAGCATGCGATGTTCTCCATTCTTGAAGAAGATACAGCTGTCAGTTTTGCTCTGTTGAAGTCCTCTGGACAGAAGGATCTTCGTTAACTTATCTAAGAAATTTCGGCTTGATTGCTTGAGACCATATATACTTCTCAGTAGTTTGAATACCTTGTTGGCATGTACTCCTCTTACGCCTTCAGGCACCTCAAGATAGAGGTCTTCCTCGAGTTCTGCCTGGAGAAAAGCTGCGCGTACATCAAACTGATTTAAGAAAAGTTTTTCCTGTGCTGCTGGACTGAGGATCGGTCTGATTCCTTCAGCTCGGGATACGGGGCTGTATATCTGGTCTGCAAAGGAGTCTATTTCTTTCGGCTGCGAATATCCGTTCGCAACTACTCGAGCCTTGTAACGTCCTGTGCCATTTGGATTAGCCTTATACTTGAACACCCATTTCGAGCCGATGGCTTTCCGTCCAGGCGGTAGTGTTGCGGGAGTCCACACCTTCATGTCAGCCATTGCCTTGAGTTCTTCTTCAACGGCCTTCGTGCAGTGGCCGCGATCGGGGCTTGCCATTGCTTCTTGATAAGTCATTGGCGTTTGGCTTTTTGGCTGAACGGTGTCGGCTGCTGCTCTTTCCTTTTTCGATATCCCACTAAGATGGTTGAGGTCAGCCACAATCTGCAGTCTTTCCGTACGTTTCTTGTTCGCCTCGGGATTAATGCGTATGAAACCTTCTTCGTCGCTTGCGTAATCGCTTGAGGTGCTTTCGCACATGGGTGCTGCTGGCTTTGGTGATTTTATTCTTGAACCTGTGACCTCGGTATCGTGATTGGCTTCTTCCGCAGTATTTTCCGAAACACTTGTTTTTCCACTTGCCTTGGTTCTATCAGAACCTCGCCTTTTAGTGGAGGCGATCTTCGCGAATGTTACGTCCTTCGATCGCATGATAGCTCGTTTCTCTGAGATGAAGACACGAAATCCAAGATCGTAGTCTAGATACCCGACGAATATCCCCGCGATTCCGCGGTCATCCAGCTTCCCATTTGGGTTCTTATTGTGTACGTAGCACGCTGTGCCAAATGCGTACATTCTGCTGGTGAATGGCTTTCGCCTGTATATCATCTCGAAAGGCGACTGTAGAGTCTTTTCATTTATCAGTACTTCGCAAACGTTACGTCCTTCGATCGCATGAGAATTCGTTTCTCTGAGATGTAGACACGAAATCCAAGATCGTAGTCTACATATATACCCAACGAATATCCCCGCGATTCCGCGGTCATCCAGCTTCCCATTTGGGTTCTTATTGTGTACGTAGCACTGCTGGTGAATGGTTTTCGCCTGTATATCATCTCGGAAGGCGACTGTAGAGTCTTTTCATTTATCAGTACTTTGTTCAAAACTTGAACACAGAAAAGGATCGCCTGGTCCCAAAGGAACTTCTCATCTTCGAGGCCTGCTCCGATCAACACTGATCGAGCTAGATTCACGAGAGTTCTGTTTCCTCTCTCTGCTTTTCCTGTCAAACGGGGTTGTCCTGCAGGGGCGAACGTTTGTTCCGCTCCGATCCTTTCTAGGATCTTCTTAACCTTTTGGTTTCTGAACTCCGTTCCGTTATCACTGTGCAACCTCTGAATGTTTTCGCCAACTACGTTTCTGAACCATTTTACGTATGAGGCAACGTATCGATAAGTGTCGCTCTTTTTCTGGAGAAATTCGACCTTTCGATAGCTGGTTGCTTCGTCAGTGAATAGGAGGAAATGCTTTGCTTTTTCTATTGACTCTACATTAGGCGAACAAAGGTCTGCCGTTATGATGCCCGGCTTCTGGGCTTTCGCCTGATCAGGGCGGCTCCTGTACGTGATTCGGGTGAGCTTCCCCTTCAGACAGGCGTCACATTGGTCTAGATCAGTGGTTCTCAAACTCCACTGACCCATCGACCCCCTAGGCGACTTCATTGAAGTTTATGGACTGCCGTCCCCCAAGGGGTCGACCGTCGAGCCTTGATTCACCTACGTGGACGCCAAGGAGTATGGTCAAATGCACCCCGGCATCACCTCTGTAAAACGGAGATCGGCCATCGACCTCGTGGGGGTCGATATCGACCACTTTGAGAACCACTGGTCTAGATCATCAATGTACTTGATTCCCTGCTGGTTCAAATATTTAATCACGTACTGCCTATTAACATGGGCGAACTTCTCATGCAGGCTTCTAAGGCTCTTCGTCTGTGCACTCATCGTCTTTTCTGAGCCAATAGCGCTCATCACTTGGCTTTCAGACGGAATATCATGATTCATGTCGTCAAGATCGCTGTCTGCGTCTTGGTTTACGGATTCTTGATCGCTTGCCTGATCTTGTAGTAATCCGATCTCCGAGTCCATTCTTAATCTGTAGAGGCCTTCTATCTTGGGTACTCGGATCCTCATATCGTTTCTCGAAATTATGAGGTGATTCCTTTTGAACGTCACTTCGAAATCATCATCTGTCAATTGACTCACAGAGAGGAGATTCTTTCGAACTGAGGGGACAAGTAAAACATTTTTAAGCTCTAAAGCCATTCGCTGCTTGGACTCTCCGACAGTCAGCTCGGCTGTGCCAGAAGCGGTGACACGCAGTTTCTGGTTGCTTGCTAAGGTGACGGCGCGCATGTCGGTTTGTTGGTCAAAGCTAGTGAACCACTTTCTTGAACGACTGCAATGGTGCGAGGCGCCGGAATCTACGAGGAACTCATCGGTTTCGCTCGTGTCATACTTGACGTGAGCCAGGAGTGCGACGGCAGTGCTTGCTCGAGCATGCGATCTGTGCTGTCCGCTTCCTCCTTGATAACCTTGATCTCGCCGAGGACGGGTACACTGGGACTTGAAATGTCCTGTCGCACCGCAGTTGTAACACTTTACTTGTCTTCTGTTTGGTCTATTACTGTGGTGGCGTGAACGGGTCTGTTGACCATAGCCACTGCTGCTGGATCCTTGTGAATGGTGGCTGGGGGCATTTCTTCGATGAGAACAATTTTGGAATCTACGTTTCGGTGCAAACCTGCGACCAACTCTCATCTGAGAAAGCATAGCAGTCGCCTGCTCCAATTCCTTGGATGGCCTTTGGCGAATTGCTTCGTTCTTGATAATTTCCATCAGACTGGAGACATCCCTATCGCCTTCTGGTCGGGCTGAGAAAGCCATGCGAAGGGGTTCCCAGCTATGTGGCAGAGCATTGAGCAGTTGTTCAACCTGAACCCTCTGCTCGATCTCAATTCCGGAATCCGTGAGTTCGGCTTGGAGATCGCGGAACCTATCCAGGTTCTGGTCAGCAGTCTTGCTCTTATTGAACTTGAACTGCATCAATTTCGCGATCGCCGAACCTTGCCGCAGGGCGGCTCGGACCCCAAATTTGCTTGCGATCTGGGACCAGATGTCCGCTGCTCCGACATCCTGAGTTTGTCCGTAGAACATTTGGACTATCAGTTTGTCGTCGATCGAAGAGAACAATTGAAGTCTTGCTTTTCGATTTGCTCTATCATTCCGAACCTTGACTTTCTTTTGATCATCATTTAGTTCGGTAGCTGGTTCGATTGGGCCTGGTTCAACCAGGTTTCCTTCCGCGACTTCCCAAACATCTACGGTTTGTTGTAGAAAGATGGGCATTAAGGATTTCCAACTCAAATAGTTTTGACCAAACAGAACTAGGGTCACTGAGCATGGGGCAAGCCTGGTATAGTTCGAGTCGGATGGACGGGGCTCTGGATCGTCCTTCTTTAGCGCAGCAGGTTCATCGTCTTGCTCAGCCAGTTCGCATTGGTAGTCGTCGTCTGCCATGGCCCTAGGTAGGTCACTCCAAGACGGACCGATTTCAGAAGGAAGTATTTGCACTTATACTTACTCTCAGGTACTCTGGAGTATCGTGCTGATAACGTGTCGAAGATTCCGTGCACTTCAAACTTGATCTGAATGAAGAGAGCCTCTGGTTCCGAATACTCGAAGAGTCGTAAGCATCGTTCGTCAGAAAGGGGACTGAGAACTGATACAGCGTCGGCGTAGCATACGCGACGATGACGACGACTACACTTTATTGAAGTAAAGGAAGCTGCTTTTATATCCTACGGATCAGGGTTACATGAGAGGGTTGCTATAGACGTGCGCTTCCGTCAGGGACGCCGTACCATGGCCATCGGCTCGTCAGCCGATGCCGCTGTATGCTTGGCCGTCTGAGCGGAATATTACAACACAGTGCGTCATTTGTGAAAATAGTGACCGTACAACAAAGGCCGGCAAGGCCCCCGTAGAACCGACGAAATGGCCGGAGGAGCCGTGGGAGAGACTGGCGGTGGATATTAGAGGGCCGGATGCATCGATGGGGATTCAAAGCCGGTTCGCCGTGGTTGTGATTGACTACTACTCCAAGTGGGCGGAGGTAGAATTCTTGCAAGAAGTCTCGGGCGGCAGAATAGTAGAAATGTTCAGAAGGTTGTTCAACCGCGAAGGGCTCCCTAAATGTATAGTAAGCGACAATGGACCCCAATTCATCGGTCGGGAGTTTGGAAAAATGGTGGGGGAGCTGAAACTTAGACATGTGATGTTATGTCTAGGGGAACGATACTGACTACACGCCTCGGAGGGATAACGAGGTTGGGGAATGAGGAGTGTTTTATTTGATTGAGATCGCCTTATATAGTCCTCAACGGACACTTCGCTGTAGTCCACCACAGAACACGACATTCCTCCCTCCTAGTCGGGCCGCCCGAACATTCGGCGGATTCCGGCTAGAGCTCTGTAACCGTCGACCCGTTTGACCGCGCGCTCTGGTTGCACACGTCTGGCCGGTGTCGTTGAGTTAACTGCGTTAGTGGAAACTCCCTTAGTGACCACCTCAGAACCTGCCTGAGATGCTGGCGACTCAGCGGGCTCGGTCTCAGCGTTGGTTGTCCTGTCAAGCGCGTCCCCAACGATCTTGGAGTCCTCAGGATCGGAGTATTCCGGAGAAGTCTCCAGAAGTCTTGAAGACGAATCTTCGCATGTCTCATCAGTGGACACTTCGCTGTAGTCCACCACAGAACACGACATGTGAGGTGTCCGGTTTTCCACGCGGCGTCCAACGGGTTGGTGGAGCGATTCAACCGAACGCTCGGAGGATTCATCGCGACGGCCAGGCTGGGAGGCGACAGAACGCGCGAACGAGTGATGAGGATGGTCGCCACCTACAACGCGACACCGCAAGCTACTACGGGGAAGTCACCATCGGAGCTGTTGCATGGAAGACGAATGCGCACCAGACTGGATGTCGTCGGAGGTCCAAGACAGGGGAACAACGAAACGGAAACGCGGGAGCGGGTGGAGCGGCGCAAAAAATCCTACGCAGATCGGCGACGAGCAGCAGATCGGAAAGAGTTCATAGTAGGCGAATTGGTGAAAGCCAAGAAACCCCAGTGGGATAAGGGGGAACCTTGTTACGGCCATCCCACCCGAGTCGAAAAACGGCTAGGGCGATCCACGTATCGCACCGCGGACGGACGAATGTGGCATCGAGACAGCCTAGTGACAGTCAGACAGTCCAGACCGGGAATCAGACAAGAAACTGAGTGGGAAGCGTCCGTCGAGCGGCAGCCGGAACAGCCTGTGTTCAGAGGATGCGATTCGTTCTCATCGGAAGGGGAAAAAGACCCCGACCCAACCATCGGACAGAGAACCAGGGAAGCAACACCGTCGAAGCTGCGCTGTGCACCCAGCGGGACTCAAGCGACGAAGAGGCGTACGAGACCACAGAGGAAGAGGAGTCGCCGATCGAAGAAGAAGGACGGCCGAAACGGAATCGGAAACCGCCAAGCGTGGAGAAAGGGGGCGGCCAATGGAGAGCGTCGTGAAACACCGTAGTCCCCGGTGCATCACCGTGGTAGAAAGTCTGGCACGCACGGAGGTGCCTAGGTTGAGATCATAACAAACGAATGAAGACGACGAACGTTGACGTCCGATTCAGCCTCCGCCTCGTCGATACCACAATTACCTTCAAACTGTAGAGACTTTGCTTTCATAAGCTCCAGTGGAGAGGGTTATGTGAGCTTTACACTGACGCTCACAGTGTAGGCTTGCCACTATGACAGGTCTACGGGGAATATATTCAACAGTTGGGCTCGTAAACTCGACCCGTATTCGTTGTAGAATGTCCGCCGAAGGGTAACGCAGATAGGACATGCTGATGCGCTGAGCAGGAAGCCAGTGCAGTCCAGTCATCGGAGGCTGACAAAAGTGAGCGAGCTCGAAACGGATATCTTGAGGGATCCAGTTCTGAGTTATCTGGAGCGAACACTGGGAGGCGCGACGGCAAGAAGATGAGGTGACCTTCCTTGAAGTAGAACAAAAGAGAGGTAATTCGATTCTGATTGCTAATAGGCTTTGTTTGATGGTCGATGGCGATGAAGAGTAAGATTCTGGTTCCTGGTGGCATGCGAGAGCGGATCTTGGATTTTGCGCATTTCTCATGAGCTAGCGGGTCACTTGGGGTCGGAGCGGACGAGACAGAGGATACTGGAACATTTCTTCTGATTCCGGAGTGCTCAGGACATCAAGCCATGGAAGACGGAATGGCTCAACTTTGCGAGACATGACGTCAAGAGACAGCCACCAAGTGTGTCGAAGAAAACCGTGCCGATTGGAGGATACCCGCTTGCCGGAGACGTTTTAGAACCCATGCCGCGCTCCGACGGGAATAATGAAATAACGACAGATCGGTTCACGGAGTGGGTGGAACTATAGGCTCTACCAGACCAGAAGACGGAGAGGATTGTTCGTTGCGCTATCGACTTGGTTTGACGATACTCGGTCCCATCCGAAGTACTGAGCGACAACGATACAAATTCCAGCAGCCGATGTTTCACAGCCCTGCTGAACGCCCTGCAGATGAAGGAACCCCAAACCTCATCGTACCACTCAGAGGTTGATGGAGAGACCCAGAGATTCAATGCGACCCTCATGCAACCCCTCTGGAAATTTATCGAAGGGGAACCCGGAAAATGGGATGAAAAGTTCCAATACGTGGCATTCAGCTATCGAAGGTCGCGACAATCGGTTACGGGCTACTCACCGTACCAGCTCGTCTTTGGACGGAAGCAAAGAGAAGCCGTCCATCTTGTGGCCGGGACGGGAGGTGAACGCTCACTCGAACCAATGGAAAACTTCAGAGAGGCGGATCACTGGAGGAGGAACGCGCTCAGAATAATCGAAGCGGAGCAAATGAGTCGCCGGGGGGAGATAACGTCGTGCTAAGAGGTCGGCGACTACGTCATGCTGAGGAACCTCCAGCTGGAGAGCAAGGTATCAACAAAGTACCGTGAACCCATCCTCAAACGAGGAGATCGCAATCCGTGATACGTGCTCGACGCGGACGGAAAGGCGAAGGTGACGCACGGAAACCATTTGAAGCTGTCTCTGAAACGAACGGCGGAACTCGACACCTCGACTTGATATCTCACCATGCAGGCAGGACAGCGGAATTAGAATCATTGCAGTGAAAGTAGAGCATTCGGAGGACGACTCGGAAGGCCATGTGGAGGAGGACTCTGGTAGAAACGAACGACGCGGACGACAGGGTCGAAGACGGTGGCGATCCTCAAGAAAGCTCGGAAGCTACAAGGCCGAGAGTTGTAGAGCCGGATGCGGATGGGAGCGGCCATGAAAAGTCGGCGAGGATCCAGGAACCATCATCAACTCCGAGAACGAGCTTGGACTTCATGCAACACATTCCGACGAGTGGACGAATGATAACGGAGAACCCCAGATACTCGTGATATTCATGGACGGATTAAAACTATAATCGACAGGGTCTCACGCTAGGCTCTAGGATAGTACGCGGAGGTAGGTCAGGAAAAGAGATCGAGAAAGGGCAGGGAGAAGAGAGACGAGAAGCTCGGTCCAACAGCGGGAGCGAGGCCATCTCCGCTCGGCGGAGGGTCGGGTGGTTTGTGATAAGGAGGTTCGGCACTAGGTTTCAGAGAAAGAAGATGATTAGGGTTCGGTGGGGAGTGTATGACACGCATTTTCGAATTCCGGGAGAGTTCATCCAAGACACTTTCCGTCCAGGAAGCGAACGTTTCCGAGGGAGACGCGAAAAACCGACTGAGTCACTACTCTGCACATGGCGCATCCGCTTCAGTGCCGAGGAGGCCTTACGGCCACGGAGTTCTTCGGTCTTCAACCGCCGAAGAGCGGAGGTTCCGTGGAGTTTCATCCCACTGTGTCCTGTCCGAGATGAGAATCACTCAATGCGTCTCGCTGTGCACTTCATCTCCTTGTTTTGAGCCTGGCTCAATGTTCTGCCGTTCACCTCGCGTATCGACTCCTCGCCACCTGAACTGACATTGTTGACGACGGATCATGTGTAAACCATAGAATCTTTGGAGATTTCATCTTTCCCCGGCGAACTATCCCAGCTCTCCTCGCTGTTCCGTGCCTGGATCGTGCTTGAAATGCTCGGTAGCTCTGCTAGGCTCCCCGCTGTCGTCGCGGTCTCCCAGCAAAAGCTCTCACCGTGCCCGTAGCAGAACGCCAAGCTGGCGGAGGCCGCTCTCTCTGAAAATGCGTCCATATAGCAAACACTGCGGGCAAAGTTCCTATACCCGGCCAAAGTGTCAACTTCACTGTGGTACAGAGCCTTCTACTCAACACGTCTCTTGCGTTGTCACTCTTGTTGTCAACTGAGCTAGTGTTCCACACCTTCGATCCCCTACCTTCAAACCCTACGACTTCCAGTCCTATCACGTTATCAGCCACGTATTCGCTACGTGACGACACGGCGTGACTTCGCGATCGACTACTGTCGGGTAAGCTGACCTCTACCTACTCACCTAGCTACAGCTCAGCTAATACAGTTGCAGTCAGGTACCGTCGACCGGGGTGATATTGGCTCGATTTTCACGTTTCTCCAGGAAAATTCATTTTTGACCTCGATTGCCAGGGTTCACCTCCTAACCCTAGATACTCATATCCTTCGGCTAACTCCTATGAAATTTTCGAGATAAAATAACGACGTTCGTACGAGTGGCATCGTCGCGAATGGCGGCCGATACGACTCCGGTACCCGGGGTGATTTTGGCTACCTCCTTTTCCCGGTTCCTCAGAGCTCGAAATTCGATTTTTAAGGACTTGACTTCGATCTTAACGCCGTCGATATCTGTCACCTTGCCGACGAAATGCCTCTCCCTCCCGTCACTCTCCGTTTCATACCTGCATAATACGAAATCTCCTTCTTCGTATCCATCGTTGCCCGATTCGGAAGCGACGATCTTGTCGTCCCCCCGAGTTCTGCAGTCGCTTGTTGATGGTCTTGCAGAATGATCTTCGCCTCCGGAAAGCCTTTGGCTAAGGTTGCCACGCGAGATGCTTGTTCCTGGTTCAGCTGCGACTCTTTTGCCCCTTTTAATCTGAGTCGACGACTCGGATCTGAGCGATTGCAGATGACGTATGAGTACCTCTGCCCATTCAGGTCCCGCTGGGTGTTGGGAAGTCACTTGGGGCAGCCTTTTGAGAACGGCATACGGATCAATCGGTAGGATACCAACGCTCCTGAAAGCTGTCCTTGCATTCGTCCTGAGATTCTCGCCTACAGTCTCGAGAGTCTTCTTGAGAAGCTTCGGGAAAGCCGTCTTCGGTAAAGTTCCCAGACGTTTGATGCTCCATTTCCGCAGCGTTCTTCTCCAAGCACGTTTCAGGGGCCCAAACCATGCAACGTCCAGGGGTTGACAGAGGTGGGTTGTGTTACTCGGCAGGAGGACAAACCTTATGTTGAGCTCCTCGCAAGCTTCCACCACATAGGGCGACAGATGGCTGGACAAATTGTCTCCGATCAGAACTTTTTCACCGTCAAGTCTCCGGAAGTAGGGTACCGCAACTCGGGTGAACCAATTCTCAAAGGCTCTCAGAGTAAACCATCCGCTTTCGTCGGCGTCATAGAGAGCCCTCGGTGGCCCTCCCTCTGACCACGACTCGTACAGATATTTGGCCTTGTAGATTACGTACGGAGGAAGCATCTCGCCATTTGCTGCGATCGCAAACATGACACTGAAGTGCGATTTTGAATGGTCTTTGACCACCTCAGCTTTCCGTGCACCGCGGCGGAATATCGCTCTCAATCTCCCTGGATCGTCGGAAAACCCTGTCTCATCATAGTTTACGATATTTGCCGCTCGCACTCCCTCTAGTGACTTTTCCAAATTCTTGAAGTAGGCTAGAATCTCCTCTTCCGATATACGAGCCCGAGTACTGCTCACGTTCTCGCCGAATCGTTCCGTCAGGTTTGGATGCCGTTTCAAGAATCCAGCCACCCAGTCGTCGCCAGGAATGCCACCTGTAAACTTGGCGATGTGTCGATTCCTTTTTTTCAGGAATCCATGCACGATATTCTTGAGATCACTTCTGGTAACGGGAAACCCCCAATCCGCGCGGAGACCCACACATTTTTCCCGCGCAGCCTCCTCTTTTACAGAGAGGGCAGTCTGTCCTCCATACGGCTTGCGGCTTTTCATCTTGAATTGGAATTGCAACGTCGCTCGCGGCACTGAATATTTCTCGGCGGGCTCGTTGAGGCTCAATTTCCCACTCCGCGCATCTGCCAGTGCCAACTCGAGCTGTTCGGGCTCATACTTCCGTCGGCGGGCCGATCCTTCCAGTTTCTGGCACACTCTGCGCATGACCAATATCACCCCTGAGAATTGAGATTTTATACAAAATGTTCGAAAAAAGCAGAACCAGGCCAGCTTTCGAGATTCGGTTTACGGTACGGACTAAAGAGACATAGCACCAGGGATGACAGAAATTTCAAAGCTTTCGGACCATCCAGAAGGGAGCTCCGAGGAAGACTATTTCGAACTTTTGGAGAATACCGAAATGTTGAAATTTTTGAAATTACTGTAGAAAATCACTCACAGTGCCGAGGCTCTCGTCGATGTCAACGTCGTTGTTGTCATGAGTCGAAGACTTGAAAACCGTGTTCATATGGGACACGGTCATTCTTTCGAAAAACATGGCGACGCAGGAGAGGGAGAAAGATAGGAGGGCAGCGAAGAGGTAAACAGCCGAACGGCGCGCTATTCAAAATGTTGAAGGCTCTTGAGAGCCGCTCGGGACGGAATCAGGGAATCGGTCAGAAGAGTATTTGCTGCACTGTTTAAGCCAACGAAACCAAGGCCCTGAATAATTTGGATTCACAGGTCGCTTCATACTTCTGGAGTACTACTCAACTGTCGACCAGTGAGAACTCACACGAATCTTGATTCTCCACCATCACATACTACATACTGCTCGCGATCTTGTCTTCCGTGGAGTCACATCGAGGTCCAGACTCGCAATGGAACTGGAATTCGACTACCTCGCTGATAGAATACATCGTATAGGCTCGTGGCTGAAGCATGTCTTGCGATTGAGGAAGTACGCATACACGAAGTTGTGTCTTCGGTATCAGCGTCTCACTTGAGCTCGTTGATTAACCCCGGGACACTGCCTTGTTCCATCGTCGGACGTTTACAAGTATCCCTATCCACGCATGACTTTACATAATAATAATGAAGGTGCATGGTACAGTGGGGAACTGTATCCATCCGTAGTACACACGTTTGTTGATTTCCTATCAGTTGCAGATCTGTTGTTTCAGAGTTCAGTCACTCAGTGGCGACGTTGAGAATTGGGGCACGGCCATCATTCGTGTATATTCAACCTCGAATAAATGAATGGCCAGAGCAATTGAATTATTGATTGCGGAAGCAAACTATTATATCTGTAGATTTCGTCCTGGAGAACTTACTCGAATCCCCAACGCGGCAGCATTGCCGACTCGATGAGCTTGAAACAAACGAATAGAACACCCTTCAATCCGGTCTCATTTCTCTTTCCCCCTCTTCTCTTTGGGTTGAATCGTGCCTCGGAAGACGCCGGAAAGATTCCGACGGAATTCGCTGCGCGTCAGGTGTTATACTTGAAAGCTCGGAGAAAAGTTTGGCCAACGCTCTACCTCAATCGCCCCAACCTAGCGACCACCGTATATGGACTTTTGAGTGAATCTTCAGACAAGCATTATAAACGTAAGCGAATTAATCCCCGTGTCGTTCGACTGTTGGTTGTTGATGGAACGACATATGAATACCATGTCGATACGTACGCCCGAGGGCCCTCGCCTAGGTACAGGTGTAAATATTGGAATCTCATATCTTGTGGGTTATAACCCTTCTCGGAATCAATGGCTTCGCAGGAGTCGAACGTCGACCGGAGCCAACTCTCCATCTCCCACTCGAACTTAGTGAGCGAGCTGTCGCTGCTTCCCTCCCTAGTCGATAACGCTGCTGAGACGATCTCTCATGTGTAGAGCCAAGGCGGGATGACAAAACATGATGGATAGCTAGTCAGTCAGTCGATAACTCAATAATACAGCCTGTCCAGACATGTGTGCCACATTAAGCTTCCAAGTACATAGGGTCCTGCGTCGGCTTCCTCAACGAATGGCTTTCAAGAGCTTTCAAAATTTCAAATGCAGCGCCCTTAGGCTGAGTTCCGTCTGCTGCTCCTCTCTCCCCTGAGCCTCCATGTTTTTCGAAAGAATGTCCTAGACCCGTTCAGATGCACCTACATCGTCGTCGTTCTAGAGCTAAATCGTGAAACGGGGCCGCCTATAGCCGCGGCCAATATCACCCCGGTCGACGGTATATTTCTTCGGCCCATGCAAAGTGCTCCAGAGACCGAATTTCGTTTAATCTTGACGATTACGAGCTCCTAGAGTCTCCTGAAGAGAGAGTGATGGCTGACTCCTCTTCCGCAAGCGGATCTGGTTCAAAATCAAATCATGCATGCAGCATCACATTGGCTGATGATGGCAGAAACTGGCTCGCGTGGTCTTCACTGGTCACCGTGGTCCTGCAGAACAGCGGTGACGCCTACAAAGTTGTTTCTGGCGATCTTGTCATAACAGCGACCGGCTATCAAGCTGCAAACGCTAGGGCCAAAACAATCATCCTTAACTCAATCTCCCCCGTTCTGATAGCCACGTACTTCAGCATTTCTACCCAAGATATCAATGCGAAAGATCTCTATGAGGCACTAAAGAAGCGTTTTGCTCAAACAAGCGGTATTGCGAAAGACATAGCTCTTAGCTCGTTCTATAACTTCCGCTACAATTCTTCGAAATCTACGACGAAGAATATAGACAATTTCCAAAAAATTATGCAGCGCATCGCGCTCGCTGGCACGAAGGTGGACGAGAAACGGGCATGCCAGCGTCTCTTGCAGAGCTTGCCCTCGTCCTGGGAAGGTCTTCGTTTGTTCTAAAGTGTTAAAACCGGAACCGATCAGACTCTTTCCAATCTTTACGTTCTTCTCCGTGAAGAAGCAATGCGACGTGAAAACTCCTCCCAGGCGGATCCGACCGCCTTGTTCTCTCGTCTCTCTATTCGCTCAAATAGACGACCCAATTTCAACAATCGTCCTCAATACGACAATCGTCGTAATCAGAACTCCTCTTATCGACCTCAATCACGTCCTTCAAATACTTTCCAACGCGCTTCCCGCTTCAAATCCGAATCGTACAACTCCAACTCCAATGCTCGCTACCAGAACTCGAATCAAAACCGAAGAGTCGCCTCCAATCCAACTCAGGCTCCACCCGCTAATGCTTGGCGATCGAGCCAACCTCCTCGACCTCGTGTTTCGACCCAGCCCCCACGCTCTCGCCAGCCACCTCTGAATCAGAGGCGCACTTCTCGCCCAAGAGCCTATAATGCTGAGGCAATCGATCCCTTCGGATCTGATGTCGAGGTTCACATTGCCTCTGCTGCGCATAACAATCTTGATTCCTCAGTATGATTAATCTATTCTGGGGCAACCCACAATATTTGCAATGATTTGGATCTTTTCCGAAATTATCTCGCATACTCTTGTCCCCGTACTGTGAAAGTCGGCGGTCACCAACAACTTCAAGCGTTTGGTGAAGGCGAGATCTTGCTTGTTGTGGACGGCTCCAATGGAGAAACTCTCTTACATCTCCATGAGGTTCTCTATGTGCCCGAAATGAGACGAAACCTCGTGTCGATGGCCTGTCTGATGAATGACAATTGGTCAATTACTGCCACTAAGACCACCCTTCGCTTGAACCGAGACTTAGCTACTCTCAGGGTTCGAGTGAACGACGGCCTTTCTGCCCTCCGAGCTACAGCTGTGACGGTTCCCATATCTGCCGAATGCTTGCTTTCATCGTCACAATCAGCCACTCTGCAGAGTGCTCATGAAACACTTGGACACGTTGATAAACGCCAAGTTCAGCAATTCTTAGCTCGAGAGGGGATTCCCTTCAAAAGGGACCAGATCACCTGCACTGCCTGTATTGAAGGAAAACTGAATCGGGCGACGTATCGCTCGAAACCCGATTCAGCTGTACCGCGGTCCCTGGGATACATTTCCACCGATATGTGTGGTCCAATGTCAACTCCTGGTCTCAAAGGAGAACGTTACCTTATGAATATGAAAGACACCATGTCTCGTTTCAATCGAATCTTCTTGCTCAAAACCAAAGATCAAGCTCCCGCTCTCATCTAGCAATTCCTCACTTGGTTTCACACTCAAACCGGTACTCAAGTCAAGCAACTCTTCTGTGACCACGGCCTATAATTCAATAATGCTCAAGTCAAAGCTTCTCTAGCTTCAATCGGCGCAGAGCTCGTCATGAGCCATGTTGCCTGTTCTCCCCAGAACGGCCGCGCTGAACGTCAAAATCAAACTATCACTAAACTCGCTAGAACCATGCTCCTTGATTCAAAACTTCCGAAATTCTTGTGGCCAGAAGCTTGCAGATGTGCCGTTTTCATTCTCAATATCGTAGACGTTTGTCCCCAGACAAACAAGTCTCCGTACGGAACAATCTACAGAGTGAAACCAAAGATCTCTCATCTACGCCCTTTCGGCTCCCCCTGCTTCATCTATTATACAACGAAGGAGAAACTGACAAATGGACATTCCGCGGCATCCCCGCGTTTCTGATCGGTTACACCAACCGTGTTGACGGCTTTCGTGTGTATCTCCCAGGTTCTCCTCCCTCAATTAGGGAAACCAAAGACGTCAGGTCCTTGGGGAAGGCACCAAAGAGTGCAGCGCATGTCCCCGGTTTGGGAAACGCCGATGAAGCCACTGATTTTATGGACGCGCATGAATCCTCCGATTGCGATAGCATCGTTGAGGACCGGCATCCTGACGAGGAGCCCTTTCCGCCTGGAGCATTTGACTCGGCTGACGAAAGTGATTCTGCAGCTACGCGCTCGATCACGATACCCCCAATGGAGCCAATGAAAATGAACCTTCGACGCCGTACGAACCTTCGTAACCCAAAGCGCTACGAAACAGAGGTGCAGCTAGCAGCGCCCTCTTCACCTGAGCCACAGACTCTTGCACAGGCACTTGCGAGTCCAGAAGTAGAGTACTGGAAAGAAGCAATGGCTGAGGAAATGGCCGCACTTTAAGCTCATGGTGTTTGGACATTGGTCGACCCACCACAGAACAAGAAACCCGTAACTTGTCGCTGGGTCTTCCGCAGGAAAACCAATGCTGAAAATGAAATGGACCGATACCGTGCACGTCTCGTTGTTCGCGGTTATAATCAAATTCCCGGTCAAGAATTTCAGGAGCTCTTCAGCCCTGTTGCCAGGCTGGACACTGTCCGCGTTTTGCTTGCCACGAGTGCATCAATGCGTCTAAAACTTCGTCAATTTGACGTAACAACCGCCTTCCTCTATGGCGATCTCCAGGAACAAATCTGAATGACTCAACCCCCCGGATGGTCAGATGACACCGGCAGGGTATGCCTGTTGCACAAAAGTCTATACGGGCTCAAACAAGCTCCGCGATGCTGGAATCAAAAATTGGCAGTTGTTCTACGGAATCTCAACTTCACTCAAAGCCAAGCCGATCACTGCCTATTCTACTGGCACGGCTCAAATGGCGAACTCCTAATGCTAGCAGTGAACGTCGATGATGGGCTAATCGCCTCGACGCATGAACACTTGATTACAGATACACTTGCCAAGCTGGGAAAATCATTCAAACTCAAGACTTCTCCTCTGAGTCTTTTCCTTGGCATTCAGATTCATATCGATTCCGATCACAATATCTGGCTCAACCAGTACAAGTACATCGAAAACATCCTGAAAAGGTTCAATCTTGAGGACTGTCGTCCCGTCTCAATTCCCGCAGACTCGGGAATATACGACATTGAGCCTACAACTGAAACTCGCGCAGAAAATCGACCTTATCGCCAACTTCTTGGCGCTCTCATGTTCTTATCTATCTGTACGCGACCAGATGTCTGTTTCTCCGTGGGTTTCCTAGCTCGCTTCCTTGAGAACTATTCAGAACAACACTGGCAGGCAGCACTCAAGATCCTGCGTTACTTGCAGGCGACACCCAACCTGTCAATTGTTTACTCCGGAAGCTCGTCCACTCCGCTAGCTGAAACGCTTAAGCTTTATTCGGACGCCGATTTTGCTGCTTGTAAACAGACCCGACGCTCGGTAAGTGGCTCACTTGTCACACTTGCCGGCGGTCCAGTCCTGTGGTCCTCCCAACAGCAACGATCAGTCTCACCATCCTCCACCGAGAGCGAGTTCATAGCGGTCACTGACTGCTCAAAGTCTGCTCTCTGGCTTCGAACACTCTTCCAAGAATTACGAATCACTATTCGTCCAGTGATCTTCGTGGACAACATTGGAGCGATAAAGCTCATAGAGAATCCAGTATTCCACAAGCGTACAAAACACATTTCCACGAGATTCTTCTTCATTCGTCAACTACACGAACGTAAACAAGTCGAATATCGATCAGCGAGTGAGCTGTCGGATCTCGACTGGAGGAGGGCCATCTCGGCGCGAGCAGAGAGGCTTGGTCGCGAAGGCATCGTGTTTGGCTCGCCAGAGCATCGTAGCCGGGAGCCCTGGCTTTTTCGGACGAGTTCAACGGGAAGATCCGTGGACAGTTTTGGGAGGCCCCGAACGCGCAGTGATCGGAGCGGCTCGGTTCAGCCGAGTGACAGCGGCAGCGGGACCAGCGTTTTGGAGTTGCTCTTGGGGATGTGCCAGTGTGGGCGAACCCGAGCGCTCGCGGCCGCCGGGATCGTCGTGTTGTTGATGGTGCTCGGGGTCGTGGCTGGTAAGTTATATAGAGTAGTATGCTCTGGCAGCGATTTGACGCTCATAGGAGCGCGGACCGACCCCTGTTCCGTATCTGACCATTGATGGGTTTTGCAGGATATTCGGCGACAGGAGAGCGGTGTGGCGACACGGAGCAGCGATCCGGGAGCTCCGAGATCAAGAAAAGGTTTGCCGTGCTGGCGGAGCGCACGCACACCAGCACGGAGAGGTGGGCGATCGGGAGTCAGAGCCCGGAGGAGACTCCCGCCATTCAGATAGGTGAGGGCCAGGATGGCCCAGCAGACGTTCGGATATCCCTGGTGGATTTCGTTTGTCGTGTTGTCGAGCACCGTTTAGTGTGCTATACCCCTCTGCAGCAACGCTGCGTGGTATTACGCAAAGGTCGCAGCGACAAGCCACGCGAGGTTGTCGCTCGCAGGGGATTCGGCAGTCCTATGCCATTTTGTAATAGTTATGAGCTATTTTTCGAGAAGTGATTGTGGATAAACGGAAAACAGAAAAAAAAAATCCAAGTCTGAATCTCTGTTGTGTTTATCGACTCGGTATTAAAACATCCGTGCATACATTTTAGTAACTTAGGATTTTGATATGGTTATTGTTTATGATTGAGGGCACTTAGCATGCATTACATGGTTGAAGAGGTTCAGACAGAACCACTGTGACTACTAGAACTGGACTCCGGCCAGTCGATTGGTTGAGCGCGTTTCAGCTCAATTTCCGTTCTGAGTAGCTGTGTTTTCAGCTCGTAATTCTCGTTAAGGAGATCGAGTAATTGTTGTCGATCTTTGGAATTACTTTCGGATTGCTTTTTGTTGAGAGTTTCGAGTTGCTCAATGTGATCAGTGTGATCACACAAGTATTTGGATGCTGTTCATTCCTCTAGTTCGTGTTCGAGGCGAGCAGTTTTCTTTTGATAGAATGCACGTCCGTCATACGACGAGGGGCGGAGTTCTATTTCGGAGAGGTGACCCATGGACGTCCGGTGGTCAGCGACATTTTCCGCATTCCCTCACAAGTACGGGGCTCCGAAAGGGAACTGGACTTTCAAAGAGAGAATACCAATGAGAAGGAAAACGTTTCCATCACATATCGACTCTGTTTGATGATATCTTGCGAGTGTCCGAAGTCTGCGTCGACAAGCTATTCTGACTCAAGGTGAAGCTCACCCAAGCGACGTTTCAGCTGAAGCGGGCGGGGATCACGTGGGATTGACAGCAGTTTTCGCTGTCGTAGATACACTCGACTGACACCTGGATATTAGATCCGGGATTCATAAACGGGAAACCTTTCTTTTCGTCGCGCTTGACGCCTTAACGCACCTTGTCTACCCCCCGTTGTCCGTTCCTCCTCGGATGCATAGGCTCGATGATGGTCGATTGGATAGCAGAGAAGGGAACAGGGTGCAAAAGTCAGGTTCTCTGTGAGAGGAGGTTTCTACGATCAACGTTATCCGAGAGGAAGTCATTCCGCAACACAAAGAAGAGCGGACCCATTCTTGTTATTCTCTGGTACGGAGAGGCAAATAAATCCAAACAGCAAATCCCTCGTATTTTCCAACATTCGTTTCCGAGAGCGTTCGAGGTATTCATGCACAAGCTGCGATCGCGAAGATCTGCCGGACATCAGTGGCTTCCCTTCCTTTCTAGTGTTTGCATCTCGGTGTTGAGTCGGGCTAGCCCGGGGAACTGGTGCGTCACTCGTTCTCTCGACTATTGGGTGAGATCCCGTCTGGACTCCCTTGAAGAGTTCTGAGGAATCACTTCCGTGGTTCCCGAGTCGGAATGCTCATGTTCGTTATTCATTTATGCTCCTTCCGAACGCCTGTAACTGACATTCGTATGCCTCCGGAACCGATGTTGCAGTTCATGCATCCAAACTCGTTTTTTCACAGCATTACCGCTCCATCGGTTCCCATCGATGGCAAAGGAAGTGCTCTGGGTTCCCGTGCAGTGTTTCTTCCAAACTCGACAAATTCTTCGGTAGATCACAGAATTGCTGTGCTCCCTTCTGTCCGCATCATGGCACGACCCTTTGGATCAACTTGGGTTGAAAATAGTGCTATGTCATCCTCCGAACCGTTTTCCCTTCCACGGATGACGGTTTCAGTTTTGGCAGTTCTCGACGGGGTCTCGAGTGCTGGCCCGACCCTGGAACAGCTCTCCCATGCCGAAACGCTGCATTCCGGAACGAGGGATTTGCAAGAAAGAATACTTCGAAAGTTGGCTGAACCCTATCCTGTACACTGCGAACGGGAAATGAGGTATGAGGAGAAAAACCGAAGGGATCTTCTTCCAGAACGCGCAACTCATCGCAGTTCGGAGCATGAAGCCGAAAGGGACATCTCAGGAAAAGTCAAGATGAATCGATTTGGAGAGTAGGTGAACCCACGTTGACCGGTTCTGAGAACAGCTCGGATTAGGTCTAGGATCATGGCACAGACGTGAAATATCCTGAGATCTGAGATCTCAAGACATCTTGAGGTCTTGACCACCATCTCTGCCCCGCGAACATGGAATTGATGGTGGCTGGCATCGAGCTATGCGTGGACCATTGAGCAGCTGAGTGACGCGCTGCTCGCTCCTGGGTTCTCAGGGATTCGATGATGTACCACACCTCGGGACCTCTGAATGAGTACCAGCTGTACAACAATTTCAGTGAGTGATAATGCATGATGGCTGCCTTTCTTCCGGAGCGATGCGTTAATGCGATCAGGGACCTGTCTCTGCACGCGCACGCGTAGAGACTTGTTCCCGTAAGCGCCGCCTTAAAATCGTTACTTTTGAGACGCTCTGCGTTGGACTGATCATATGAATTTCAAAAGTGTGGTGTCGCGTAGTGAACCACACGTACCGTCGTCGTGCGAGAGACACTCATGTTTATTGAACGTTCCCTTATATCTAGCAGCGCGGCACCTTGGCCTGCTGCGGGGAGATCTCTTCCGATCCCCTCGCCTAATCCATTGGCGGCATGTTCGTATACCTACGCGGATACTACACTCTCCCTTCCATAATTAAGTCTGACTCCACCACTGATACAAGAGCCGTGTTTATTTTAGAGTACAACTTAGCACAATATTTCCTATCTACACGAAGTCGTCGTACCTAACTGGTTCCTTAATTATACGTGTTGTCCTTCTCGGCTGTGTGGTCGGCGGTGGGGTGGACCATTCTTCCTCGGATTCTTCTTGGCTTTGATCTAGGTCTATTAGCCGATCCGTTTCCTGCTCCCGTGACGTCTCTCTTGGCTCGCCGGGCAGAGTCTGTGCCGAATCTGGCTCCTCCTCCTCCGACTGCGAGAAGGTTGAGTCGCCCCACATCATTGGCTCGGTTTCTTGCGCGTTCGTTTGGTGCCTCGTCGTCCCTCCGGCCACCAGCCGCTCCTCTGCTGGCCCAGCGGGCTGGACTTTTGCTATGCGGTTACGATGCCACCATTTTCCGTCGTCCGTGCTATACACGTTTCTTCCTTTTCTTCGTGTGATCTGTACCGGAGGTCCGAACTTGGCTTCGCCCTTTCCTGCCTGTGGTTTCCTTATCCGCACCCACTGCCCTGGAGACAGAGCTCCCTCAACCGCGGCTCTTCGTTGGTCAGCGTACTTCTTCTGTTGTTCCTGTTTCTTCTCAACCCTGGCGCGCACCAATGTTTCGTTCCTGGTTCCGGATCCTGGGGCTCCTGCGACATCTAGTTTGGTCCTCATTCGTCGTCCGTGTAGTAATTCCGATGGTGATCTTCCCGTTGTTGCCTGCGGCGTCGCGTTGTAAGCCCCGACCATCTGGGCTATTTTTCTCGGTACGTCTCCGCCAAGTCGGGATGTTGTTTCTAGAAAACCGCCCAGCGTACGATTGAAACGTTCCACAAGCGCATTTCCCATCGGGTGATACACTGCCGTTCTATGATGTGAGATTCCATGTTCGTCCAGAAATCGAGTGAACTCCCCGCTCACAAATTGGGGTCCGTTGTCGGTGGATACATACTTCGGAATGCCCTCTCGGTCGAACAGACGCTGGAACATGTTTACCACCTGGCGGGTTGTCACCTCCGGCAGTAACTCCACCTCTGCCCATTTCGAATAGTAGTCAATCACAGCAAGCGCGAAACGGTGTCGGGATCCTGCTGAATAGTCAGGTCCTCGAATGTCGACCGCAATTTTCTCCCACGGGTGCTCCGGCCATTCCGTCACCGTGATGGGAGTCGTCTTTGGTATCAACAGCCGATCGCTATTCGCACAGATTCTGCAGTTCCGAATTGCTTCATCCACGAACCGATCCATTGCCGGCCACCAATACACTCGTCGCAGCCGCTGTTTCGTGCGAACCATCCCTTGGTGAGCGTCGTCGTGGGCTAGCTCGAATGCTTTCTGACGTAGACTTTTCGGGAGAACAACCTTTTCTTGACGTAAGAGTATTCCGTCCTTTTCTGCCAGCTCCGTGATTACCGAGGACCATTCTTTTCTACTTATTCTAGGGCACTTAGTTCTCAGCCACCTTTTTACCTGCTCTAGTTCTACGTCCGCCTTAGTTTGCTCCGAAATTTCGTTCCATGACAACGGCCTTGATGCCGGGTATAACTGGGCAACCACTATTTCGTTTTCCCCATCGACAGTGAATCGGTTGTCCAATGGTAGCCGGGATAGCATATCTGGTACGTTATTACTGGAGCCCGGTCGGTACTCGACTGCGAAGTTATATCCCCTGAGCCGCTCGACCCAACGCGCGATGCGCAGCGATGCCCTGCCGGTGCCACCCGTTCCCATCAGCGTCACCAACGCCTGGTGGTCCGTTCTGAGAGTGAATCTTCGTCCGTACACGTACACGTGCCACTTCTCTATCGCGACCACGCACGCCAGCGCCTCCTTCTCGCCGACCGAGTATCGTCGCTGTGCATCGCTGAACGCGCACGACGTGAAAGCCACCGGCCGCTCTCCGTCGGCATGTCGTTGTAACAGCGCAGCGCCACATCCCACGCCTGACGCATCGCAAGCCACGACGATGTCTCTCCCGCAGTCGAAAATCTCCAACGGTTTAGCCTCCACTATTGCTCGTTTCATTTTCTCGAACGCTTCTCTCTGATCGGGGCCCCATTCGAATCGCCTTTCATTGTTTTGGCTATCCTTCTTGAGGAGCCGTCTCATTGGCTCCGTGATCGTTGAGAAATTCGGCACACATCTCATGTAGAAGCTCGCCGTCCCTAACACTGACTTAATCTGAGTCGCGTTAGTTGGCTCCGGCAGGTTCTTTATCGCCAGCAGGTTGTCGTCCGTCGGCCGGATGCCATCCGGGCCGATCGAGTATCCTACGAAGTCTATCTTCGGGACCCGGATCACGCATTTCTCATTTAGCGTCATGCCGCTCTTCCGGATTCGCTCAAGTACCATCTCCAGCCTGACGTCGTGCTCTTCCGTGTTCCGCCCGTGGATCAGGATATCGTCTAGGTAAATCACCACTCCTGGGATTCCTTCCAGCATTTGTTTCATCATTCTCTGGAACGCGCTCGGCGCCGAAGACAGTCCGAACGGAACCCTCTGGAAGCGGAACAAGCCCCAGGGGGTGATGAACGCGGTCAGGTCTCGTGATTCTGCCACCAAGACCACCAGATGATAAGCCGACAGCGCATCCAACTTGGAAAACAACCTCGCTCCCCTCAGTTCGGCTAGCAGATCCTCGAAATGTGGCAACGGGAAAACGTCAGCCACTATAGCCGCGTTCACCGCCCGTAGGTCCACACACAGTCTCACTCGACCATCCTTTTTGTCCACCACTACTAATGCTGAAATCCATTCCGACGCCTCGATTCGCTCGATAACCTGCTCTGCCTCTAAGCGCTCAATCTCCCGCCGGGTCGCATCGCGGACCCTCAACGGGAGTCTGCGTACTTTTTGCTGTACTGGAATCATCCTCTTTCGCTCTTTGACTTGGTGCTCGAATCCCTTCACTGATCCCAGTTTGGTTGAGAACACATTCTTAAATTTCCTCTCCACTCCGTTCACTTCGATCGTGCCCTCTTTGATCCGATGCGTGCGTCGAGCTTACCCAGTGAATCCCTTCCCAGCAACGACCGACCTTCTTCCACAATGCAGAATGCGCAACTGGCCGCTCCATTCCCAACCGTCACCGTCGTTTCCCAAATTCCAAGAACTCTCACCAGCTGGCCCACGTACCCTTTCAGGACGAACCCAGCTGGACGCATCTCTGATCTTTCAAAACTAACGTCATGTACATTTAAGATCGACACCGCAGCGCCGGTATCGGCTAGAAACTGAACTGTCCTGTTTCCTATTCTAGTTTCGACTATAATCTTCCTATCGGTTGGCTGAGAACTCATTGAATAGATGGGTACAATTTTATTATCGCACTGACTGTTTTGTAGCTTTGCTGCTTCCCAATCGTCGGCAACGTCGTCCCAGCATTCCTGCGGTGTCATCCTCGGCTCGGGCAGGGCATCCACCACGTTGACTCCGCGTGAGTCCCAGTTTCCGCACACTTTCGCAAAGTATCCCGTCTTCTTACTTCGCCGGCACACAGCTTTTCGGGCTGGGCACCTCAAGGCCTGCGTGTCGTGACGGTCACTGTCGCACCGCTTGCACTTCGGTCCACCGTTGCTGCTGTTGGCTTCCGCCATGTTGCTAGGACCTCGGAACGTCGGCCTCGACCCGACCCAATTGACGCTTGGTGATGTCGTTTTCACAAATTCCACCGCCTCCTTTACGTTTCGTTCCGCCTCTGCGGCTCTGGTCGCCACGTCTTCAAACGTGTCGGTCTCTTCGCCGTTCATCAGTTTTTCCCGGGCGGCTTCGCTCGTGGTGTGCACTGTAAGCTGAGTCAGAATCGCATCATCGAGGCTCATCGGGAAGCTGCATTTGTTTCCCAACTTCCTGAGCGCGCCTGCGAAATCCTTGATGGTTTCACCCGGCTGTTGGCTCCTTTTCACGAACTCCAATCGAGCGGCCGCGAGCCCTTTCTCCGTCGCGGAGCGCCGTTTCAGGCGGCATACGGTCTTTTCAAACTCGTCCTCACCTTCAGCGCCTTCCTCCTGGAGCGCCCGGTACTGAGCTCGGCCCTCTTGACCAAGGCTGTACTCCAGCAGGGCGACTCTTCGTTCGACGGACCATTTTTCGGTCCCGCCTCGGGCAAGGAGGTACGTCTGGAAATCCTCGATCCAGTCCTCCCAGGGCACCGGTGGTTCGCCCGGTTGTTGCAAAAACGCCGGCATCGGCGCCAATCCTCCGTTCTGCTCGGCCATCGCGACGTTTCACACAACTGATCGTCTCGCCGTCGGTTCGCACGAGATCCTGTCGACTGCGCCAAATGTGGTGTCGCGTAGTGAACCACACGTACCGTCGTCGTGCGAGAGACACTCATGTTTATTGAACGTTCCCTTATATCTGGCAGCGCGGCACCTTGGCCTGCTGCGGGGAGATCTCTTCCGATCCCCTCGCCTAATCCATTGGCGGCATGTTCGTATTCCTACGCGGATACTACGAAAAGTTTTGATGAAAACTACCCTGTGTGTGAGCTCATTGCGCAAGCTTGATGATGGACCGAGCCGGTCAATTCTTGCACCAAGTAGATAGCGCAATCCATGGCAAAGGGTCTGGGCGGCTTTTGTCCATCAGTGACGGATCTCGCTTAAAATTACACTGAGGCATCCCGGCGTGGAGTGGAGCTTCCACAGCAAGCTTCAACCTCCGGCGATCTTCCGTTCGCTAGAAACAATGAAGTTGGGTCCGCAAAAACCGCCCAGACCCTTTGTGTGGTGTGACAGGCAAGGCACCTATGCCTTGGGCCCGCAGGTTGGGGAGTCAGAGTTCTTTTCCACCGAAGAAACCACATCGAGTGACGGTTTCATCATAATCAAGTGTAGGAATTGGCGAAAGTAAGTGATCTTATCCTGATGGAGGGACAACCGTTACGGAGCAATACGAAATTTCGTGCCTCTCGTATTCTCTAGACTAGGTGCTCACGGTGTTAGATCAATAGCAGCTGAATTCTTCGCAGGCCGAGGCCGCACAAATGCGATGTCAGGGGGGAAATCCAGCCGAATGGTCAGATTCGCCTCCGACCCGAAACTCACAATCATCTGCCGGAACACGACGGCCATGGAAACAGTGTGTACGGCGCGAGAAATACGCTAAAATCCCGAACGGGATCCTCTCAGTGTCCTCCTAGATGAACGTCGAGGGTGAGCGAATACCTCTCTGTGTGTCATGCAGCCGCATCAATCGAGAGCCGGGAAAATGCGTCCTGAATTCATCAACCAACGGAAAACCTTGGTCTAGCTTGCCAGTGGAGGAAGCTGTTCACATCGTTCCCGTGCGCCATCTGCGAACGCTGAGGAGATGGAGAGCCTCCGAAAGACCTGAGCCTGTGCACAATCTAGACGAGTTGTACACTGCGCTGACAGAGAAAGATCTCCTGGTTACAACGGAACACAAGATGGAGAGCTCGTGATCATCGTTCGATGCACCGAGTTCGACAAAGTCCTGGTCACAAGCCGACGTCAGCTCGGAAACGTGCGCAGGACTACCATGATACAGGCGGATGCGACGTACCGAGACCACCCCCATGGCCTGTGTGACCAGCTGTTCACGATCCACGCAAACTGGGTTGATTCGGGAAACCATCTGCGATGCCATGCGAGGGAGTAGAGCACCACGGAATTTAACCTCAGAGAGTTCCATATCGTTTTTGCATTCGCTCATCCACAGTTCCTCCATTTCAGAAGGCGATGGTAGCGTTCGCATTCATGAATTCAGCTCGAGCTGAAGCCTACGTGGAAATACTCCGCGCTCTCCGGCGGGAGGTTCCTGATCTCGTCGTTACCGAGTACATGGGCGATTTTGACCAGGCTTTGCGGTCAGCAGTGCTCACCGAGTTCCCCGGGGCGCGCCTGTATGGCTGTCTTTTCCAGTATGCGCAAAGCCTGGTACATCGAGCGAGCTCATCGCGGATCGGCTTCGCCCAAGAACTGCGCAGACCAGGGCCGATACTGGGACGATTCCTAGCCTTCACGGCTCTGCCGCTCCTCCCGGCGGACGTTATTGAGCAAATCCTCAAGTCATGCGAAATCGATGCTCTTAGAGTCAGCCAAGGCGTGAGTACTCACACCAGAACGTTTCCGGAATGATTAATGTAACGAGATGACCTGCATTGGTATCTGTGCCTTGACTCCCCAACGAGACTGCTTCATTTTCTAGTTCGAGCCCTTCGTCGTCTACCTTCGTCGACAGTGGCTTGGTACCATCGGGCCTGCGAATCTGTCATTGTTCCGGGCACCGACCCGTACGAACAATGATGTCGAGTCTTTCAACGCGAGCTTGAAGCGACGAGTGGGGACCCAGGCAAACATTTGGGCGCTCATGGGAATGCGTTTCTTCTCCGAGTCTCTTGCGCTGTCTCCTCCTCCCTTGCCCCGAGGAACGTATACGCAGATCAAACTGACCGACGAACACTTTCCAGGGGAGCTGTGTGCAAGACTCCAAGATGGGGCTGTAGAGTTTCTGCAATGGCGATGGGGATCGAGAACATCCGCTCCATGCCGAGTAAAAAAACCCTCTTGAACGAGCAAACCACGCGACAGTGTTGGGAGCAGCTGACCGCAGGACGGATTTCTCCGAGAGAACTTGTCGAGCGTTTGAAATATCGTGTGGAAGCCTGTGAGTTACCTCCGATATAGCTTCAGAAGTTTTTATGCACTCACGAATATTCTTTCCCACTCGACCTATCTCGATCCCCATGTAAACTCGACATTTCCTCCCGCTCTACCAGCTCGAGTACGGAATCGCGTGGCAATCGTCGATCTCAAGGACAAAAACATCAGCTACATGGATTCCCTTGGCAGACCGAACGTCGACTGCCTTGAGACGCTGACGCATTACTTGGAGGACGAGATAAGGGACAAGAAACGATCCAGATTCAATCTTCATGAATGGCTCTTCCTCCCTCTAAGCTCGGATCTCCCCCGACAAGAAAACGGATCAGACTGCGGGGTTTTCATGTTGAGACCCGCGGATTGTGCCACTCGTTACGCCAACTTCGACTTCAACCAGGAGGACATGCCAGAGTTTCGGCGACAAATGATGCTCGAAATCCTGCGCTCTGAAATCCTCTCGACACATTACTGAGCGTGTAATCGTTAAGACTCTCCCGTCCCGTCCGCACTAGTCCCGCTCAACCCCCAAAACGGCCCTTCTCAGGGCCACTCAATTGTACAAGATCAGTACCTCAGCAGTTGTGGATCGAAGTATCCAAATAGCTCAGCGATCGTAGATTCAGGTACCCGGTGGAAACGGGCAGAACCGTCATCTTTCCCCACGACGAACTATTCTTGAAAACAGGTCACGATTTCAAAACTACCTGAGGAACAGGAATGCTCAGCATCTTTGCGACGCTGGGAAATCTACATTTCCTCTGAGAGCGTTCTGCGTACTTTTCGATCATTTCCACTTCATTTAGCTTAGCTTCTGGCGCTCCATCCGATGCGTGACTGCAGTATAACGAGTGTATGCATCGAGAAACTGATGAACGGGGTCTCCGGACGGGAGGCGGTAACAGTGCCCCACAGCAAGCGGTCTGTATACATGGATAGATGCATTCAGCTCCCATCCCTGTGCCGGGCGATTGGAGAGCTCTATGTTCCTCCTCCACTTGTCCGCCGCTTTAGCGGAACGCTTGGGCTCCGCGCGCTAGAGTCGATTGCTTGCAGCAGGACTGAGATCTTCTTCGTAGCGACTCAGCGAGTTGAAAGAGCATTGAAGACGACAACTCCCCATGTCTCCTAGAGAGACTGAACTGAATGTAGTCACTGAGTAGTGTATCCGCTTCTCTGCACCCGAGTGAAGCTTTTCATTCTAAACGTTAACCGAAGAACTTGACACGATATGGGCCAATGGTTGGAAGCACCCAAATGCACTGAAAGAATCATCATTTCACGACATCATAGTTTGCACCGATCGACTAGAAATACAGCTGAATAGAATTCATGGTCCAGATGCGGTTTTTCCTCTGACTGGGTGGAACGAAAGGAGTGAAAAATGAATATTCAAAGCGAAGGCGATCCCAGAAGCTATAACGCGTAGGTCTGATCAAGCAAGTGACTCGTTTGCCTGAGTGAGTTTCGTCTCATGCCGGACGGATGTCGCCATTTGGTATGCAGGGGTTCACAGCGTGAAGCATGAGCTCAACAAAATCTGCCAACAGAGCAGCGACAGAAAGAAACAGGTTGTCTCACCAAACGGCAGGGAAGTTCCCGAGTACGCTTCCCGAGTCTCGGGAAGTTTGATTGTAGCACACGCTGGAGCCGTTCGGCTGAACCCTCCCGAATTCGAGATCGCTCGATACGTCGAGATTGGGTTGTGTCCCGAAACCGCGAGGGAACCAATTCTTGTCTCAGTCGTTGGGATACGATACTCTCGTCCCAAGGAGGGAATCCTGCTGCAGAGCTATATGCTAACACTGGTAGGATGTGCAATTGGTATATCTCCCTATACACACCCAGGCGGTTCACAAAAGACATCCCCACAATCTAACTGCACATGAGGGAAGCTCTCGTCACAATGACGCAGACGCGAGAACATGATCGCAAGAGTCCGATGGAGGTGACTTCACAGTTCCAGGCAGGCGCGTATCCACCTTGGGGCAGGCAGGGCTATAGCCCCCCCCCCCCTCTAGGGACTCAAGTTCATACTACCTGAGTAGACTGGTCAAACCAGTTTACCTATCTTTCACCCATCAAGCGCTTTGGGAGAATATTCACTTTCGGGGAGCTTCGATACGGCCTCAGGTTGCAGAGAAGTTACGAAATAGCACGCATGTGGACATATTATTTGTCGAAGATTCCGTGCACTTTAAACTTAATCTGAATGATGAGAGCCTCTGGTTCCGTATACTCGAAGAGTCGTAGGCACCGTTCTTCAGAAAGCGGACTGAGAACTGATACAGCGTCGGCGTAGCGTACGCGACAATTACGACGACTACAGCGATAGATAGAATACGATGTTTATTGAAGAAAAAGAAGCTGCTTATAAATCCTATGGATCGGGGTTACATGAGAGGGTAACTATAGACGTGCGCTTCCGTCAGGGACGCCATACCATGGCCATCGGCTCGTCAGCCGATGCCGCTGTATGCTTGGCCGTCTGAGCGAAATATTACAACAAAGCCCCCCATTTCAAGCAGGCGGGCAAGAATGCATATACGCGTAATTCGTAATAATCAAAATGAACCTTATCCGAAAATAAGTCGCCTAGAATTCTATACTATGATTCTAGCCATACGTATCATATATTCACATTCCAGAGCGTGTGGTTGATTCGGGAGATTCCTTGAATGTTGGTTCTTGTTGTTCGATCTCCTCGCTTATGTCACCAGACTCCCTTAGTTCGATGTTGAGTCTGTCGAGTTTCATATTGTCTTGAAATCTCGAGCTCTGAAGATGTCTTCGTTGATTGCGCGTCTCACTCGATTTCGACGGTTTCGTGGTTCCTACGATGTTGCTCAAGCTGAGCAATACGAAATGAGTGAGGTCAATCTTGACGGTGATCTGGAGCCTCGTTATGTTCCGGACGTGATTGTTTCCGGTCCTGTTTCCTGTTGTACACGTCCGCTCCTTCTGTTGCTCGTCCTTTGCCTATTGTCATTGGTTGGAAATGTGGCAATGTTGGCCTGGATCACTGAGCGTTAGTATCGTCGATATTTTGATGCGTATATTTTTATGCCTTTCTGGTGTTCGATATATCGACCATATTTGCAGATCCTACTTATCCTCATGGTGATGGCGTATCGTCAGCTCATCTGTTGAAGGAACTCGGGTCTGCTCCAACGAATCTGTCCGTTTTGCTTTTTCCGGATGGATCTTGTTTGTGTTCGTTGGCGGCGAGCGTTGATGTTTATAATGGCAGGGCTGTAGAGAACATCACACGGCCCCCCATTTCGAGGAATGTCTCGATTGGATTATTGGCGTCCGGGGCAATTGAACTGGATGCTTCTGGGAATACCACTCCAGAACACATCCTCGCACAAACGAACGCTTCTGTTGATGTTACGGAAACGACTTCCTCTCCTTCGCCGATTCTGTTGAATGCTGATGGCGCGTGGACGTCTGCTTCGGATCACTCTCTCCCCGTCGGTGGCGGAACACGTGTTGTAGAGCAGTCTGTAACGGTTCCGCAGTCGGCCGATCCAGCTTTGATTTCGGCTAGTGATCGTGTTGTTCCCATCGCAGTGCCGGCTTCTAATAGATCGATCGAGGTTCCAATCGTCGTGAATCAGGCAGGCAATTCTGTTGAGCGTCGTCTTGAGGATTCGCTAATTGACAACACTCGCTCGACTACAATTCGACCGGAGTCGGAGATTTCAACAATAATCGCCGACGTCATCCACCCGCATCGTTCTTCAACACAAGAAGTTACTGCTGCACAATCGGAGAGACCCATGATTGTTTCGACTATGCTCAAGATCAAGGAGCTGATGAAAGATCTGAAGAATCGTCCACACAAATACTACTATAGACCAAACAAATTTGTGTGCTGGCATAGATCTCATAATCTCTCCGTATGTGTTTCTACTGCAGACTTTATCTGCCTGATACAGCCTACTCGATATGACTCCAGCGGTCGACCCAATCCTCTTAGGGTCTCTGAGTCGCTGAAAGTAGCGAAGCTATCTGAGTCAGATCGAGCGTCCTTTGAGAAGCTGTACGGGACGATACCGAGATGCAGAAATTTTTCTTGGTACATTGGAATATTTCTCTGATTGATTCTGAATAAATCACTTCAATTGTACTTATCATGCATCCTCTCTTTTATCGTGGTATATCGTCCTGTGTTTCTGCATACATTCTATGCTCCGTATGCTTTAAGAAATTGTGATTTCTTGTCCCTATGAAATGGCCTGACTCTTCTCCATTGGTGTGCCGAGTCGTTTCTCTGCCAAACAAAGGAGCCTGTCGAGTAAAGAAAAAAACAACTCTCTGATCCAGAAATCGAATGTAAGTCTCGTCCGACCTGTTTTTCTCTTTGTCATATGGACAAGTTCTAGGTTCTGAATTGGTCCCTTTACACACATAGATGCGTTCCGGAAATCACGGTGCCCTGGAGAGCCCGCAGTCAACGACTGCCGACGAACCCGCATATTGTACGTTGTACAATTGCCGTGGCTCCTGGAGGTCGAGAAACCTCAGACGTATGCGGTTGGCTGCCATTGCCGCTCTTTGTATGTTAATGTACGTGACCGTCCCAGGCGTCGCTTTTGAGCTCGCGCAACGCGTGGCCCCGTTCGCTGATCGTGTACATAGCGAAGTCACCCGTCCTCTCCCACCGGCCCTACACACCATCGAGGGCCCGGTGGTGACGACGGGTGTGGAGACCTTCTCATCCTCCGACATCTTTCACCACATCATAACCGAAGGACGTTCGATTGACATTCACACCTCATACCTCATTTGTCGTTCATACCCAAAATTCAAAATTTGTGTGGATGGTTATCAGAATGTATGTGTGGTCCGGCCAAATTCAAATTCCAATCTCAAAATCATCACAGCTCACCGATTCATCATTAACATGGACATGTTTGCTCAGACAGTCCTGGTGACCGACGCATGTGAGAATAAAAGGAAGCTCATAAGTTTTTCTTAAGAGAACGTGTCGTCGATTTTCTCGTTTGTGTACTCAAGATCTAGATGCCATCCGATGCTCGGATGATGCTGCAGCTATCTTGGAGCTTTGAAGCGGTACAGCCATTCGGATTCCTAAGTGGGTTTCGAGTTGCTTGTTAGTGATTGATTTCTTCGGCTAAACATTCTTTTAGTGAGCATCTGGGGTCAAGCTATCCCTGTTTCGTAGCTTTCCTTCTCTCGGATTCTTCCCCTCGCTTTATGGCTCGGGTCATGCCTTAAAAGATGTCTCCGACGTTTCGGAGTTCACAACGTTTTTAGTGTGTACCATCTCAGTGACTCTCAACTTCATCTACAACTATGTCTGCGATCCGGCCCGATGCATGCCCGTGTTGCGGGTACAAGGGCCCGTCCCCAACAATCAGACCAACGGTCACCTGGGATGATGTCGAAGATCCCAGCTGTGACATGGCTCTGTGGAAATCGCTGCCACGGATCTGCTACTGCTCGGTTGCAGATTGCTGGTGTGAACACCAGCAATCTCGTTGCTCAGGTTCAACCACCTGGGCCGAGACTTCGAGGGACTGCGGTTCCTCGACGCTATGCAGATGCCGAGCAGCGACCGCTCGGCCGTGGAGAGCGCCAAGGTCCATCTCCATCTGGATCGCTTTCCAGCTCCGTCGAGGCGCGGATTCGACGAGTTCAACAGTCTGATCCGCGACACCTTCGGCGATCACGAGCGCCGCATCCCAGCCTCGTTGATCGTTGCCGAGTGGGAGGCGAGGACCCCAGAATACCGGGGTCGCCTGGAAGATCTGGCGGCGAACCGCGTCATCGTGGAGGAGGTGAAGAAGATCCGCACCTACCTCTACGCAAATCCGGATCTCTGGCCGAGAGGCCTAACGGAAAATGCTTTCACGAGCTGGTTTAACTCCGGCTGTGATTTTATCATTCCTCCTTGTTAATGAATTGTTATATGTATCTCATGTGATTCTTTTCTGAGTTAGTCTGGTAGGTATGTTACTTACTCATCTCATGTTTCTCTTTTTCTCTACGTGAGCCTGACTATTTACTTAGCTGACTAGTCAGTCTTCTCTCGCCTTCAAAGCTTATTCTGAAGGGGGAGACTGCTGTCGCTCGATCCCGCTGCCGGAGGCTTCGTCAATGCTTTGGACAGTTGTTCTGTACGGCATGGTCGGATCGTCTACTATAGAAGTGTCCACTGGCTCGTAAGACAAACGAGCGCTGAACTTTAGTAGTTTGAGCATCACAATTCCCGAAAGCGTACTGAGTGACACTACCCCTTGAATGGCGGATAGGTACTTCCAGAAATCGCAGTTCGGTGTTTGTGGAATTGGTGGACATGGCTTAACAGTCGGCCTTGGTGGCAGAGTTCGATTGCGATACTCGGGCCACAGTCTGAGTCCTCCAGAGGTTGGAGAAGACTCTTTGATACAGGGAGCGTATTCAGTGGTGTGTAGTTCACACAATGCTAGTGGTGTACAAAATGATGAGAATCTACCAGAATCCAGTTTGACTAACATACATGGAGAGTTTTGTGATATGCATTTGGCGTCGCAGTCTGGGTAGCTAAAATATTGGTTAGAGGGGATTATGAATATTGTTACTGCTACGAATACCTGCTGCATTACTGACGCCATCTCTCAAGTCCTGACAGTTCTCTCTGATTGAGGAATACTGACTTTACACAGGGCTTGGTTAAGTAGTCCGCTCTTTGATTTGCGCTTCCAACGTGCTCGATGCCAATTTCTTGATTCGAGTAGAGCTGTCGAATGTAATGAAATCTCAGTTCCATATGCTTAGCTCTACGATAGTGTCTGGCATTCTTTAGCAATTGAATGGCTGACATCGAATCTATCTGGATGATCGGCTTTTCTGGGATACCCAATTCTCCCAGAAGGTTGCGAAGCCAGAGCGCTGACTTGATGCATTCTGTAGATGCCACGAACTCTGATTCCATGGAGGAAAGCGAAATGTTCGCTTGTTTTGTGGAGCTCCAAATAATTGGCCCCCCCTGTCTGAGTATCAGACATCCTGAAGTAGACTTGCGATCCTCAATGGATCCAGCGAAGTCTGAATCGCTGAAGTACAGCGTGCCTTGGGTGTCATCACTTCTGTACGTGATGCCCAGATCTGAGGTTGTCTTCAAGTATCTCAGAACTCTCAAGCCAGCCTGGAAATGCTGAGGAGTTGATTTGTCCATATATCTTGATAGGTAGGAAGTGACAAAAGAAATGTCAACTCTCGTACCGCAAGCCAAATATAGGAGAGCTCCTATCAGAGAACGATATTCGGTATTAGAGCACGGACCGTTGGTCTCGATAGAGTATATCGAATTGTCACATTCGATCTGAAGACCTAGAAAGTATCTAAGACCAGAAGTAGTGATCTCGAATTCTTTCCTGAGGGAAGTTATGAATTCCTCCGCCTGTCTTTCAGTCTTCGTTGCAAGTATGGCGTCATCGACCCATATGCACAAGAGCATGCGATTTTCTCCATTCTTGAAGAAGATACAGCTGTCAGTTTTGCTCTGTTGAAGTCCTCTGGACAGAAGGATCTTCGTTAGCTTATCAAAGAAATTTCGGCTTGACTGCTTGAGGCCATATATGCTTCTCAGTAGTTTCAATACCTTGTTGGCCTGTACTCCTCTTACGCCTTCAGGCACCTCAAGATAGAGGTCTTCCTCGAGTTCTGCTTGAAGAAAAGCTGCGCGTACATCAAACTGATTTAGGAAAAGTTTTTCCTGCGCTGCTGGACTGAGGATCGTTCTGATTCCTTCAGCTCGGGATACGGGGCTGTATATCTTGTCTGCAAAGAAGTCTATTTCTTTCTTCTGCGAATATCCCTTCGCAACTACTCGAGCCTTGTAACGTCCTGTGCCATCTGGGTTAGCCTTGTACTTGAATACCCATTTGGAGCCAATGGCCTTACGTCCAGGTGGTAGTGTTGCGGGAGTCCACACCTTCATGTCAGCCATTGCCTGAAGTTCTTCTTCAACGGCCTTCGTCCGATGGACGCGATCGGGGCTTGCCATTGCTTCTTGATAAGTCATTGGCGTTTGGCTTTTTGGCTGAACGGTGTCGGCTGCTGCCCTTTCCTTTTTCGATATCCCACTAAGATGGTTGAGGTCAGCCACAATCTGCAGTCTTTCCGTACGTTTCTTGTTCGCCTTGGGATTAATGCGTACGAAACCTTCTTCGTCGCTTTCGTAATCGCTTGAGGCGCTTTCGTACATGGGTGCTGCTGGCTTTGGTGATTTTATTCTTGAACCTGTGACCTCCGTATCGTGATTGGCTTCTTTCGCAATGTGCGCTGCTTCCGCAGTATTTTCCGAAGCACTTGTTTTTCCACTTGCCTTGGTTCTCCCAGAACCTTGCTTTTTAGTGGAAGCGATCTTCGCGAATGTTACGTCCTTCGATCGCATGATAATTCGTTTCTCTGGGATGTAGACACGAAATCCAAGATCGTAGTCTAGGTACCCAACGAATATCCCCGCGATTCCGCGGTCATCCAGCTTCCCATTTGGGTTTTTATTGTGTACGTAGCACGGTGTGCCAAATGCGTACATTCTGCTGGTGAATGGCTTTCGCCTGTATATCATCTCGAAAGGCGACTGTAGAGTCTTTTCATTTATCAGTACTTGGTTCAAAACTTGAACACAGAAAAGGATCGCCTGGTCCCAAAGGAACTTCTTATTTTCGAGGCCTGCTCCGATCAACACTGATCGAGCTAGATTCACGAGAGTTCTGTTTCCTCTCTCTGCTTTTCCTGTCAAACGGGGTTGTCCTGGAGGGGCGAACGTTTGTTCTGCTCCGATCCTTTCCAGGATCTTCTTAACCTTTTGGTTTCTGAACTCCGTTCCGTTGTCACTGTGCAACCTCTGAATGTTTTCGCCAACTACGTTTCTGAACCATTTCACGTAGGAGGCAACGTATCGATAAGTGTCGCTCTTTTTCTGGAGAAACTCGACCTTTCGATAGCTGGTTGCTTCGTCAGTGAATAGAAGGAAATGCTTTGCTTTTTCTATTGACTCTACATTAGGCGAACAAAGGTCTGCCGTTATGATGCCCGGCTTGTGAGCTTTCGCCTGATCAGGGCGGCTCCTGTACGTGATTCGGGTGAGCTTCCCCTTCAGACAGGCGTCACATTGGTCTAGATCATCAATGTACTTGATACCCTGCTGGTTCAAATATTTAATCACGTACTGCCTATTAACATGGGCGAACTTTTCATGCAGGCTTCTAAGGCTCTGCTTCTGTGCACTCATCGTCTTTTCTGAGCCAATGGCGCTCATCACTTGGCTTTCAGACGGAATATCATGATTCATGTCGTCAAGATCGCTGTCTGCGTCTTGGTTTACGGATTCTTGATCGCTTGCCTGATCTTGTAGTAATCCGATCTCCGAGTCCATTCTTAATCTGTAGAGGCCTTCTATCTTGGGTACTCGGATCCTCATATCGTTTCTCGAAATTATGAGGTGATTCCTTTTGAACGTCACTTCGAAATCATCATCTGTCAATTGACTCACAGAGAGGAGATTCTTTCGAACTGAGGGGACAAGTAAAACATTTTTAAGCTCTAAAGCCATTCGCTGCTTGGACTCTCCGACAGTCAGCTCGGCTGTGCCAGAAGCGGTGACACGCAGTTTCTGGTTGCTTGCTAAGGTGACGGCGCGCATGTCGGTTTGTTGGTCAAAGCTAGTGAACCACTTTCTTGAACGACTGCAATGGTGCGAGGCGCCGGAATCTACGAGGAACTCATCGGTTTCGCTCGTGTCATACTTGACGTGAGCCAGGAGTGCGACGGCAGTGCTTGCTCGAGCATGCGATCTGTGCTGTCCGCTTCCTCCTTGATAACCTTGATCTCGCCGAGGACGGGTACACTGGGACTTGAAATGTCCTGTCGCACCGCAGTTGTAACACTTTACTTGTCTTCTGTTTGGTCTATTACTGTGGTGGCGTGAACGGGTCTGTTGACCATAGCCACTGCTGCTGGATCCTTGTGAATGGTGGCTGGGGGCATTTCTTCGATGAGAACAATTTTGGAATCTACGTTTCGGTGCAAACCTGCGACCAACTCTCATCTGAGAAAGCATAGCAGTCGCCTGCTCCAATTCCTTGGATGGTCTTTGGCGAATTGCTTCGTTCTTGATAATTTCCATCAGACTGGAGACATCCCTATCGCCTTCTGGTCGGGCTGAGAAAGCCATGCGAAGGGGTTCCCAGCTATGTGGCAGAGCATTGAGCAGTTGTTCAACCTGAACCCTCTGCTCGATCTCAATTCCGGAATCCGTGAGTTCGGCTTGGAGATCGCGGAACCTATCCAGGTTCTGGTCAGCAGTCTTGCTCTTATTGAACTTGAACTGCATCAATTTCGCGATCGCCGAACCTTGCCGCAGGGCGGCTCGGACCCCAAATTTGCTTGCGATCTGGGACCAGATGTCCGCTGCTCCGACATCCTGAGTTTGTCCGTAGAACATTTGGACTATCAGTTTGTCGTCGATCGAAGAGAACAATTGAAGTCTTGCTTTTCGATTTGCTCTATCATACCGAACCTTGACTTTCTTTTGATCATCATTTAGTTCGGTAGCTGGTTCGATTGGGACTGGTTCAACCAGGTTTCCTTCCGCGACTTCCCAAACATCTACGGTTTGTTGTAGAAAGATGGGCATTAAGGATTTCCAACTCAAATAGTTTTGACCAAACAGAACTAGGGTCACTGAGCATGGGGCAAGCCTGATATAGTTCGAGTCGGATGGACGGGGCTCTGAATCGTCCTTCTTTAGCGCGGCAGGTTCATCTTCCTGCGCAGCCAGATCGTATTGGTAGTCGTCGTCTGCCATGGCCCTAGGTAGGTCGCTCCAAGTGGGACCGATGTCAAAAGGAAGTATTTGCACTTATACTTACTCTCAGGTACTCTGGAGTATCGTGCTGATAACGTGTCGAAGATTCCGTGCACTTTAAACTTAATCTGAATGATGAGAGCCTCTGGTTCCGTATACTCGAAGAGTCGTAGGCACCGTTCTTCAGAAAGCGGACTGAGAACTGATACAGCGTCGGCGTAGCGTACGCGACAATTACGACGACTACAGCGATAGATAGAATACGATGTTTATTGAAGAAAAAGAAGCTGCTTATATATCCTATGGATCGGGGTTACATGAGAGGGTAACTATAGACGTGCGCTTCCGTCAGGGACGCCATACCATGGCCATCGGCTCGTCAGCCGATGCCGCTGTATGCTTGGCCGTCTGAGCGAAATATTACAACATTATTGGATAAGCGGGCTCCATTCGCTGGGTCCAAACGCTGGCCGAGATAACTTCAATCGGTTCTGTGGCTTATGACCGGCTTACTTTTAGGCGTCGAATGTGACTCCGGCGAGTCCGATCCGATAAAATCAGACATTTCTCTGATCACTTCGAAGACGACCTCGGAGAGAATTTTCAATCATATCTACCCAAACTGAAAAAAATGACCGCTCCAGAATCTCGTATCGATCACTTCGCGATTTCCAAAAGAAGAATCCCAGAATCCAAAGGTACGGCCAAAACAAAGTCAAGCTCAAGAATTCCCGACTCAAAAATGTTACACTGTAGTTGTTGGTTGGGTGTCTCTGGCTAGTTTTCCCCACAGAACTGAGTAAGATATACTTTCAACATTCGATGGACCTCACTTGATGGACCACGATCACGCCCGGAACCTGCGAACTCGAGGCGATCATTCTCATGCTCAGATCCCATCTCATGAGGAGCCCTCACAAGGTGAAAGAGCGCACACCCTGTCTCCTCAGGACGCGTATCTACAACGAGACCATCCTCAACAAGGGGAGCCCGAGAGAGGTCACCCACAGCAGCTCAAAGCACCTGATAATTCGAACCCGATTCAAGAATTCCTCGACTTTCACCAACAGTACTGTAACGAAGCTCACTCCGGCGCCTTTGCTGTGTACACCGCCAGTACAACGGGACCCCCGATATCTGAGGAAATGTTAAGGACCATTGAGAGAGCGTTCAGGAAGCATGAGGATGCGGTTCTTGTGAAGGTGTCAAAGCTGTCCGTGTACCAGTCTGATTTGCGAACACTTATCGGCGCCAATTGGCTTAACGGTACCATCATAAATGTTTATCTGAATCTGATCGCCGAGCGCAGTCTGAACCACCTCGACTTGCCAAAGGTTTACGTCTTCAGCACATTCCTCCTGAAGGTGCTCGACCCCATAAATTATGCTGATGTCAAGCGGTGGACGCGAGGAGAAGATATTTTCTCATACGATATTATATTTCTTCCCGTAAACCAGAACAACCAGTGGTCCATGACAATGGTGGACTTGCAGATTCGAGAAATCAGGCACATGGACTCGATTGCTAATCACAGCCAGGAATGCCAGCGAAAAGTGTTACCTTACTTGTCTCTCGAACACGAAGACAGAAAAAAACTTTCACTCGACCTCAAATCATGGAATTTGACGAACACCCCAGATCTCCCACGCCAGCGGAACGGGAATGACTGTGGGGTGTTCGCTCTAAAGTACGCTGATTTCGGAGCCCAAGACGTGAAAATCGATTTCAGTCAGAAAGACATGCCCTTTCTTCGGCATCGAGTCATGTACGGAATCCTCCGGTCAGAGATCCTACCAAATGGCTTTGGCGAAGGCTGAGAGCGCGTTGATGGATTCATAAACTCCAATTCCAGATGAATTCAGAGACGGGATGAGGTGGGGAAGCCATTGGATAGCGGAGCAAATCGTTTGTCGATCATCATGTTAATAAATAACACTGCCCGACAGTAAAAACGTCACAAGGAAGCTGACACCTAGGATGGGGTAAACCGAGGTCGTAGATTCCGAATCTGTTGACCGTTTCCTCGGATTCGCTCTAGTTTTTTTGTTATTCCGATTTTTCGGATTTTCGTGATTTTTTCCATGTTGGATTTTTTATCTCTGCTCCGAAGCGAGCCAGATCTGCGGGAATTTCAGAGCATGTAGACCAGTAAGAGAACTATCTTTGGTGGAAATTTTGTGCTATTCGGAGCCACGGTCAGTGAGCTAGAAGAGATCAAAAGTCAAATTTCGTCGGTGAGCACCGGGAAGTGGACCTTTCTCCTGCCGAAAACGTGGAAACTATAGTCCCCACAGCCAACTTCCGAGGAGCTTTTTTATAGAGAATTCAATCGCAAACATTTTAAGACAAACTTGAGCGTGATACGACGAGCCGTTCAGTTTTGATGCAGAAAAAACGAAAGTGAATGAAACTCGTCGGAACCAACGAAACGTCTCGTGAGGGACTGCCTCGAGTGGAGCCTTTCCGGGCCATCCCGTATAAGGGTCCAACAGTAGTCGGCCATCATGTGCACGTCCCATCTTCCCTGGTACCTCTCTTCCATCGTCGCTATTTCTTGATGGAACCTTCCTCATTGTTCATCACTAACAGCAACCAAATTTTTGGGGAAGCGTCCGAGATGGCTGTGTAGATAGTGCATCTTGATGCTCATCCGACACCCTAGGACTCGAAAGCTCACGAGCATGCTCTTGACGAGTTGTACGTGGTCTTCAGCGCTCGTGTTCCCAAGGAAATTTTGAACGACCAGAACGAATGACCGCCGAGCATTGGCTTCTCGATGGTTCATTGCGTCAATGAAAACAGGGTCGACGATGAGCTTCCGGATTCGGGGTCCATCTAAAACCCCCGCCTGAAGCTTCTGAATGCTCACGGCGGGTAGCTTGCGCACGATGTAGTTGAAACATGGACCGTGTTTGCCCAATGCTTTGACGAAATGTTTCATCAGACCCAATTTGATATGCAGCGGTGGGAGAATGATTTCTTCCGTCGGAATCAAAGCGTCTCTGAGCAAGTTGGGCTGCCCGGGTTTCAGAAATCCGCTTGACGGCCAAATCGTTCGAATCCAATGTTCGTCATCCGCTCGGCTGTCCCAAAGACACAAGCAGCACGGGAATTTGGTGTAGCCGGCTTGTTGGCCCAAGAGAATCGAGACCATCTCCAAGTCGACACAAACTGGCCATTGGTGCTCCTCGTATTTGATCTTCTCCAACGCAAACGCGATGGCATCGTAGTCCTCCCGTAGTCTAGTGGAATGACCGAGCGGAATCGAAGCGTACTGGTTGCCGTTGTGCAGGTGGACGCACTTCAAGCCCCTTGTGATGCCACAGTTTGGGCTTACTCTACAAGAAGGAATACTCTGGTCTGGATCTGGAATCCTCCTGTAGACGCCGTCGTGGCCGCTCTCTCTTGTGCTCGGTGCGTTGTCTCTCAAACGCTGTGATACACCTGACTGCCGACCGACTGTCGGCTGCCCACCGGCATCGCCGCTGCCGGCGCATGCGCGGTGGGCCTACCGCACGGAGAGAAGCAGCACGACGCGTACAGTCGAGGATGTACTTTATTCAGTATTTATCGATAAACTCTGAAGCACTCTGTCGAGTGCGTGACACTCCCGGCCAAATTCTCAATTTACAAACGGTTTCCTGCCTAGAGCACTTTTGACACATTTTGGTGACCTGAGATGGTCGGTCGGAACTTGAGAATTTGAGTAGCTAGATCCTATCGCGCTCTGGTGCAACCGAGACTTCCGAAATCTGAGAAATTGAGGTCTCGAACCCGACACTGGATGAGCTTTAATGAGACGGAATTGTGTCATTTCCGAGAGGACACCGACATTTTCCCTTTCACCCAACACGGAACGCACTCGAATCTCGGCTTCAACCAAGCTCCCCAAATCACCTTCTGTCGAGACACTGTAGTGCCAGCCTCGCCATGTCCACCTTCCTGTACAGTCCTCTCGGCATGTTCCATCAATCCGCGCTCGTGTCGGGGCGATTCGGCCAACCCCCCAACGCGCAGCTGAGGTACGCCACTCGCGATGTTTGGGACCGGCTCAGCTTCGACTCCAGGCGTCCCTTTTGCGACGCCGCCTGCAACGCCCGCCGCTTCCGGACCCGCAATCCGGTGCCGCCGCCATTCCCCGCGGCTCTTGAGGAGTGCGTTTTCAGAGCGCTCCGGGCCTGGAAGCCGGAACCGTCTCCGGACCCGCCGTCGGAGTCGCCCGCCGGGCCCTCCCGCGACCCCCGCCCGTCGCCCCCCGCCGCCTCACAGCGCGACGCTGAGAGCCAAACGGACGCCTACGAAATGGGCCTAGGCCGCCACCGCAATCTTTCTCCGTTTGTGTGAATGTAATATGTTTTCCGTTATTTTGAATATATATTTTTGCTGCACGATCGCCTTTTCATTCCATACCAGAGCGTTTCTTCCGCCCCCGGCTGTAGCTCACCCGGTTAGACCTCCAGTGGGAATAGTAGCTGTATTGGTCGATTTAGCGTTTGGCCTGTGGCCGTCTTGATTAGGCAGGATCGCTTGCGTCGATCCGTTCTCTCCCCGCCGGAAAGACCGAGAACGCGACACAGCGGCCAGTGTGCTCTCGACGGACTTGCGTCCCTCAGGAGGCAAACGTCGCCTACCGCTATCGGTCTGCGAGCCTCCGGTGGCCGAATGTGCGCGGAACGTAGGTAAGACAGATATTCTCCTCGGAATCGTTTCCACAGCGCGCGCAGAACCGCCTGCTGATGTTCCCAACGCTTCGAGTAAACTATTGAAGTTGCCGCTTCGCGGTCGTTCGCCTTTATCTTTGTTTCCGGGAGACCCTGTTTGGCTCTGTAGCCGTAGAGGAGATCCGCTGGGCAGAGAGCGCCAACTTCGTTGAGGTCGCCCTGAACTGCCGTGAGCGGTCTCTGGTTGACCATCGCCTCCACTTCTGCCAAGATTGTTTCCAGCTCCCGGAACGGTAACGAGTTCCTACCTAAGATCTTCCTAAGTGGTCTTTTTACGCACTGCACCAAACGCTCCCACCATCCGCCCTGCCAGGGGGCCCTGGCTGTGATAAATTCCCATTCTATTTCTGCGGAAGCTAGGTGGTGCTGAACGGCTGGCGACTTGACGTGCTCGAAGATGATCTTCAGCTCCTTGGCCGCTCTAACGAACGCGAGCCCGTTGTCGGACATGATTCTGGTGGTTCCGCTGAATCGGCTCAAGAATTTTCTCAATGCCAGCAAGAATTCGTATGCTGACAGGTCTGGAACCAATTGCAACTGGACTGCTCTCGTATTCGAGCACACGAATAGCAGTATGTACGACTTGGCGAGATCTCCGCTTGGGAGACGATAGCTGATTGGTCCCGCGTGATCTACTCCGCAAACCGTGAATGGAGGGGCTGTTGACAGCCTGAAACTCGGAATCGGGGGCGCTGGCTCCGCTGCCGCCTCGATCCGGAAACACATGCAAACTTTACAATCTCTGAGGACTGCTTTGACTGCGTTGCGCGCCGCGAGAATGAAATACTTCTTCCTCAACATGCTCAATGTTGCCGCGACTCCGCCTACGTGGAAACATTTCTTCTCGTGGAAAAACCTGATGAGCAATCTAACGGCGTGCGCTTCCCCTTGAAGCACGATTGGATACTTTTCATCGTATCCCCACTCTTCGCCGCGTTCCAATCTGGAACGACACCTAATTAATCCTTCGGCATCCAGGAACGGTGCCAATTTGAACAGCTTGCTTTCTTTCTGGATTTCCTTACAGTCTGACTCCAGCTCTGCCCTAAACTGGCTTTTTTGGAGACTTTGGATTACTTTGACTGTTGCTCTCCATGCCTCGGTTGCTGAAACCGGAGCATCCCGCGGGGTTTGTCTTGCTGGCGAGTATCGGCTTGAAAGCCACCTGAGGATTCGCGCCGTGGAGTTGACCAGCACGCTCCAAGATGATAATCGGGAGCCATCCAATATTGACTGATTCTGCTCTACCGTCAACATGCTGATCGCTTTCCTTTCTGACTCTATTTCGCTTTCGAAGAACTTGTTCAGTGAGTGCCTCTCTGTTGGCCGCCCTTTCTCTGCCAACCAACTCGGCCCTTTAAGCCACATGGAACTGTATTCCTCTGACGCGACGTTTGCTCCGCGACTCAACAGGTCGGCTGGATTCTGCGCGGAGGTGACGTAGTCCCACTCCGGCGCCGCTGTCAGGGATTGAATTTCTCTCACTCTATTTGCTACGAAAACTTTCAGTCTGTCCGGAGACTCTTTGATCCAGTGTAGCGTCGGGGAGTTGTCGGACCAGTAATGGGTCGCCTCGAAATGATAATTGAGATACTGCTTGATCCTCGACCCCATTCTGGCCGCCATGACTGCCCCGACTAGCTCTAACTTATGGATCGAGTAGGTCGACTTTATTGGAACTACTCTCGCCTTTGAGGCGACGAAAAAGATCTGCGCGGCGCCGCGCTTCGACATTTCTCTGATGTATGCCACACATCCGAGTGCCGACAGGCTCGCGTCGCAGAACACGTGCAGTTCTCGGGTGACGTCTCGCTCGTTTGTGTTTATGTTTCGTTGTATGCGAAATTCCCGTGCGTGTTTGAGCGCGTCCGTTGTTTCTAAGAATTCTTTGCGAATGTCCCCTGTCAGTTCCGTGTTCCAATCGAGTTTTTGCTTCCAGCATGTTTGTAGCAGTATTTTGGGTCTGACTGTGAGCGGAGAAATGAGACCGAGAGGATCGTAAATCTGTGCTGTGCCCTTCAATATGGTTCTCTTCGACGGTATGCTTGCTTCTAGTGTTTCTATCGCCGGCGCGACGTCTATGTGAAGCTGATCTGTTTTCTGGTTCCAACCTATTCCTAGGAATTTGAAGTCCTCTTGATCGAAAGAGACTTGAACATCTGGGTCGCTGAGCGATCTTTCTATCTCTCGACCTAACGCTGAACTGTTTGTTGCCCATTTCCGCAGCCTGAAGCCTCCCGTCTGGAACGCCTTGAACATGAACTTGAAACACTCTGCGCCTTCGTTTTCTGAGTCTACTGTGAAGACCAGATCGTCCATATAGAAATGCTGTTCTACGTCTTTCAGAAAGTGCGCTCTGTCTGGGTGTTGTTGCGCGAGGTGTCTGATGTGGTACGTCAACCCGGCGCAGTGGATGAATGGCGACGCTGATGTCCCGAAATCGAGCGTAGTGCTCCAGAACTCCTTGATTGGCGCCCGTGGATCGCTGCTGATCCCCGGGGCCCAAAAAAATCTCAGGAAAGTGCGGTGGTCGGGGCGGATCCTGTATTGCAGGAATGCCTTCTCTATGTCCGACACCACCGCGATCTCGTCCCTTCTGAATCTCAACAGGACCTTGAAAATGTCCGGCAATAGATTGGGACCATCGTGGAGAACGTCGTTTAGCGCCGCCTCGTCTTTCCTGCGCGCGCCCGCGTCCTTCACGACTCTGACCTTTAGAAGCTTTTTCTCCGGGTCTCTTTTGACCACTGGCAGAATCGGGAGGTAGTGAACTAGTTCGCCTGGCTTTTTTGGGGTTGCTAGCTCCGCGTAGCCCTTTCCTATGTACCGGCTCATTTCTTCGTCTACCGCCGCGAGGAGCTCTCTGTCTTTGGAAGCTTTGATTAGAAATCTTTTTAAGCTGCCTCGCGCGATATTTTCGTTGTCCCCCAGCGTTCGCAGATTCTCCTTGAAAGGGAGACTGACCATGTATCGGCCCTCTTCCAGCCTTTCTAGGTTATTTTCGAAAAAATTTTGCAACTCTGCCTCGACCGCATCGCCTGACTCCTGAGCTGGATCTTCGATCCCCAGCAACTCTGTTGACCACAGAAGCTGTAAGTCGGCTTTGATTTCCTCGTGGAGTGCTATCTTGGCGGCGGTCCCTGGCCGCGCGTCTTCGGCTGAACCGAGGGCAGCTGGACTGGGCGCAGTACGAGCTGTGCCGGCTTCCGAGGCGTCAACCACTGTTGTTGTTGCCATGCTGACAACCTGTGCTGGTCTCAGCCTGGTACCTGGTTGGTACAAGTTCGCTGTCACAAAGACCTGCGACTGCGCGTTTCCGCTCCTCGATTCGTCCATTCCCGCCACTATCCAGCCGAAAATGGTTTCGTTGGCGACCATTCTGTTTTCGAAAACTCGCTCCGTTCCGCATTTGATTTTGGGTATGATGTCCCAACCTAAGAGGACGTCTATTTCGCGCCTGCCTATGTTTTCGCCGTGGTCTGCCAATGGGGCAAGGTCCCACGACTCCGGCGAAACCGGGAAGTGCCCTCGCGCGATCTCTGGAAGTTCTGTCGCCTCGAGCTCCACGGCCATCTCGCTGTCGAATCTGCTTTGGAGCCCGATGCGATACACGTTATGCTTTTTGAAGCTTGATACATTTCCGCCTATCGTTATCATCGCGAGGCTTTCTTGATATGCTGGTTTCAATCTGAGGGCTTTGACGACGTGTTCCGACACGTATGACCGTTCCGATCCTGAGTCCAAGAAAAACCTGAAGACCTGCCTGCCTGAAGGGCAATTGACCCACACCAGACCGGTCTGGAAGAAGACTAATCCTTTCGGCGCCCCTCTAAGCTTGCTCGTGGATATACGGGTCGATAATGCCTCTGTTCGCTGACCCGTCGCTCTGTCGGCATTGCACATAATCGCGTAATGTCCCCGGTTGCACCTTTCGCACTTGACATTCCTAGCTCTGCATTTTTTCGCAAAATGATTGCGCCTAAGGCACTTGAAGCACGCGTTGTTTCTGTCGCAAAGTTCCTTTCTCTCCTCATACGACAATGATTTCCTGCATGACTTTGATTCGTGCTTCGGGCTAGAGCAGAATATGCATGAGTGGTCTACTGTTTGGTTCTTTGCGACGAAACCCACGGTGCTTCTGCCGGGCTCTTGCTGATTACTTTTCCAGCCACTTGGCTTGGGACTGAACTGTCTATCCCTATTGCTGAAATCTCTGCCGAAACGGCCCTGTAAACCTCCTGGCCCTGTGGGCCCTGGAGCTCCGCAGGCTCGCTTCACCGCTACCTCTTTTTCCAGGTACTCTATCAATGCTTTCAGCTCGCTGTCGGAGTTGCCTGGCTCTGTTACTGTAGCTAGATTCTTCCTAGTGAAGTCCTCACTCATGACTCTTGGGAGGCACCGGAGTACGTCCTGTGTGACTGCCATAGAAATGGCTTCGAAAGTCTTGCCTAGTGAGACCAGCGCCTTGACATTCTGCGACAACGAGGAAACGAAACGAAAGAACTTATCGTTATCCTGTAGGTCCCTCGCCGAGCAGAGTCTTCTCAGCTCCTGGAGATGTTCCTTCTCGGCCGCTCTGGGGCACCCGAATTTTGCTCCGATGATGTCGATCGCCTCCTGGTACTGCTCTGCCGTGAACTCAAGGTGTGCGATTTCCAATGCTGGTGCTCCCGATAACGCCTCCTTCAGGAATGAGTACTTTTCGATGGGGTCCATCTTCTTCCGGTGAACGTGGACGTTGTAGAGTTGCCACCATTCTCGGAATTTCTTCGGATCTCCCGTGAACTTGGGCAGGGTGAATCGTCTGCTCTGCGCTTGGCACGAGTAGCTTGCTTGAGGTGTCGGATCTTGCTGCGGTGCCGATTGCGGCGGAGTGGTCTTCTCCCGCAGCTTGGAGACTGTGAGCGCGTACTGCTTGTCGTACAGTGCTATTCGCTCTGCCGCTCCCTCGTACTGATCAATCGAGCACTTGATGAGGAGGGGGGTGATCTGCGTGTTGAGCTCTCGAAGCTCGCTGTAGATGGACTCCAGCTCGCCCCACTGACTGGATAGCTGGTTCCAGGTCTCATCTTCCAAAACGTCTTTTGCCATTGTCCCCTCGACTTCTTTGACCTTCTTTGTGAAGCGCGTCCTCACTGTTTTCCTCAGTTTGATGAGTACCGAAAAATTTGCATATTCTTCGTCTGTGGGTTTGCGCGCCCTGAGGAGGGCCTCTGCCCTGACTTCCATCGCGTCTGGTTCGTCTAATGTGGCTGTGAGATCTGGTGCCGCTTCCGCCATTTGCCTAACTTTTGCGAGATTCGGGCAACTGGATGTGGTGGAAACGCTGGCTACCTGCCCGCGGGAGATCTGAGGTTTGACTCACCGCCTGGAGCGAGGTTGCCTGGAGCACTGATACTGGACGCTGATTTCGTGACGCGCGTGATGACGCTGCACTTCTGAACTGTGTGCTTTCCGAAATTTCTCGTGGAATTCTTCGGAAACTGTCGGTAGGGTACGATGCGATGTCCCTCCGCTACTGGTTCTTGATTTTCCCGTCTGAATCGGCCGAAAGACGTCGCGAACACTCTCCGAAGTCGCCGCCTGAATGCGTACGATCTGGAATCCTGGGACGCTGACTCTTCCGTGCTGGTGTGGGATCTTCCCAATTCGCTGCCACCATGTGATGCCACAGTTTGGGCTTACTCTACAAGAAGGAATACTCTGGTCTGGATCTGGAATCCTCCTGTAGACGCCGTCGTGGCCGCTCTCTCTTGTGCTCGGTGCGTTGTCTCTCAAACGCTGTGATACACCTGACTGCCGACCGACTGTCGGCTGCCCACCGGCATCGCCGCTGCCGGCGCATGCGCGGTGGGCCTACCGCACGGAGAGAAGCAGCACGACGCGTACAGTCGAGGATGTACTTTATTCAGTATTTATCGATAAACTCTGAAGCACTCTGTCGAGTGCGTGACACCCCTCTTCGAACTGTCGAGAAAGAGGCGCCACTCGCTGGCGTCGTATCGTGGCAGACCCATGTTCTCAAGGAGATTTCCTTGTGTCCAGTTTTTTGCGAATAAAAACTGAATGGATCATCCGATCACACTCAACCCTGTCTCAAAATGTTCGTAGATAAAATTGCCATCAAAAAGCTCAACGGAAGTTGGTTGTGGGAACGATACTTTTTTAGTCATCGGCTGAAGAAGAGGAAACTTTTCGGTGTCCTCCGACGAAAATTGACGTTCGATCTCTCCTAGCTCAGAGACCGTGGCTCCGAATCGCACGAAATTTCCTACCACGGATAGTTCTGTTATATTCCTACATGCTCCCAAATTTTCATGAGTCTGGCTCACTCGCGGGCAGAGATAAAAAATCCAACAGAAAAAAAAACACGCAAATCCGGGAACTTGGGATAACAGGAATACTAGAGCGAATCCGAGGAAACGGTTTAGAAATTCGGAATCTACGACCTCGACTTACCCCAACCTAGGTTTCAGCTTCTTTGTTACGCGATTTTTTTTTTGTCGGGCAGTGTAATCTACACCTTAACACTGCGTCATGACTTCGTGCGAAGGTTCAGCGAGAGTTTCCATTGCCTTTCTGAACGCCCAATGCGGCTTTCGCAACGTATTCTTGCGAAGAAAAAGCAATCCTAGCGCCGCGTGATAGATTGCTGATCGGACTGAGGCGACACAGATGATTTCTAAAAAGTATCCTCGAGATGCATCGTAAGCGTCGCATCAAGGTGCGGCGGAACACTGTCAGTCCCTCAAAATCGTCTTCGGTTTAATCGATGCCCATGAGGAGTTTTGATGGAACCTTTCACCATCCATCATTTGGAGGAATGTTGTTCGTCAGAGAATCCACTGATAGTCGTTCATTGTCAGTGACCCGCAGAAACAGCGAAAAATGGATACGCGTGCTCTCAACCCGTCCTTCGAGTCTTCATAACGTCAACAGCTGCCTTCGTGATGGCAAACTTCACGCCTTCAAGGAAGCGGATTCTACTTTTGCCGAACTCAGTCCCTTCTAGCACAGCGCCGCTGCTGCCGTCGTCGCTTCAACTTTTTCACTCCGCCGCCGTACGAAAGGCAGACGGCCCAAATCGTCATTCGAAACGGTCGCTGATCGGCACCCTAGAAATATTGAATTTGACGCGCCTCTTGGACCCACTTTCGACCGCCCGAATGCATCCATCCTAAACAGAGTTCGGAAAATCGGACGTTCATCGGCGGAGAGCGCTCTCTCTGAAAATGCGTCCATATAGTAAGCACTGCGGGCTAAGTTCCTAAACCCCGCCAAGTTGGAGGGCAGCCAAGTGACCGTATTCAAGATGGCGCCTTCAGGACGGATTCGAGAGAAGGATTTTTGGGGGCGGAGCTTCGAGCCAGTTTTGAGCGCACATCTGAGCGAATCGAGACAAAGCCGAATGGCTGACTTTCTTGTGCTTACAAAAACGGATTGAGATGCACACCTCAGCGTAGGCTGCAGCCTGCAGGTACAGCCGATGTTGCGATCCAATGGGATATAGACATGCCACTAAGGAGCCTCGATCCCGTCGTTGACAGCGCTCTGCGATAACGCACGACCTCAGGCTCGGTCCCGGCAGGGATCGCGGTTCGGTCACATTTCTGGGAGGAACGGAAGAGGAGCGAGGGAATTTCTCAAACCTCCTACCGGAGTCGCGGAATGGAAACATTCATTTCCGCTGTGGCGTCGAATACTCATGTGAGGCCGTCGGAAATGACTAACGATCATCCACCTCGAATGCGTCCGGAGGGGTCTAGGTAATAGTGCCCCACAACAGACGGACTGTCCAGGTGGATGGATGCATTCTACTCAAATCTCTCCCGCGGGCGGTCGGAGAGGCCGATGTCTCGATAGTAGTCGCCCGCTGCCTTAGCGAAACGCCTAGCAGGAACCTCAGCTCAGTTCAATCGCTGGAATGCAAGCAATGAAATGGCCGACGAGATGAAAAATTGGTGGAAACGAGAGCTCTATGTTCCTCCTCCACTTGTCCGCCGCTTTAGCGGAACGCTTGGGCTCCGCGCGCTAGAGTCGATTGCTTGCAGCAGGACTGAGATCTTCTTCGTAGCGACTCAGCGAGTTGAAAGAGCATTGAAGACGACAACTCCCCATGTCTCCTAGAGAGACTGAACTGAATGTAGTCACTGAGTAGTGTATCCGCTTCTCTGCACCCGAGTGAAGCTTTTCATTCTAAACGTTAACCGAAGAACTTGACACGACATGGGCCAATGGTTGGAAGCACCCAAATGCACTGAAAGAATCATCATTTCACGACATCATAGTTTGCACCGATCGACTAGAAATACAGCTGAATAGAATTCATGGTCCAGATGCGGTTTTTCCTCTGACTGGGTGGAACGAAAGGAGTGAAAAATGAATATTCAAAGCGAAGGCGATCCCAGAAGCTATAACGCGTAGGTCTGATCAAGCAAGTGACTCGTTTGCCTGAGTGAGTTTCGTCTCATGCCGGACGGATGTCGCCATTTGGTATGCAGGGGTTCACAGCGTGAAGCATGAGCTCAACAAAATCTGCCAACAGAGCAGCGACAGAAAGAAACAGGTTGTCTCACCAAACGGCAGGGAAGTTCCCGAGTACGCTTCCCGAGTCTCGGGAAGTTTGATTGTAGCACACGCTGGAGCCGTTCGGCTGAACCCTCCCGAATTCGAGATCGCTCGATACGTCGAGATTGGGTTGTGTCCCGAAACCGCGAGGGAACCAATTCTTGTCTCAGTCGTTGGGATACGATACTCTCGTCCCAAGGAGGGAATCCTGCTGCAGAGCTATATGCTAACACTGGTAGGATGTGCAATTGGTATATCTCCCTATACACACCCAGGCGGTTCACAAAAGACATCCCCACAATCTAACTGCACATGAGGGAAGCTCTCGTCACAATGACGCAGACGCGAGAACATGATCGCAAGAGTCCGATGGAGGTGACTTCACAGTTCCAGGCAGGCGCGTATCCACCTTGGGGCAGGCAGGGCTATAGCCCCCCCCCCCCCCTCTAGGGACTCAAGTTCATACTACCTGAGTAGACTGGTCAAACCAGTTTACCTATCTTTCACCCATCAAGCGCTTTGGGAGAATATTCACTTTCGGGGAGCTTCGATACGGCCTCAGGTTGCAGAGAAGTTACGAAATAGCACGCATGTGGACATATTATTTGTCGAAGATTCCGTGCACTTTAAACTTAATCTGAATGATGAGAGCCTCTGGTTCCGTATACTCGAAGAGTCGTAGGCACCGTTCTTCAGAAAGCGGACTGAGAACTGATACAGCGTCGGCGTAGCGTACGCGACAATTACGACGACTACAGCGATAGATAGAATACGATGTTTATTGAAGAAAAAGAAGCTGCTTATAAATCCTATGGATCGGGGTTACATGAGAGGGTAACTATAGACGTGCGCTTCCGTCAGGGACGCCATACCATGGCCATCGGCTCGTCAGCCGATGCCGCTGTATGCTTGGCCGTCTGAGCGAAATATTACAACAAAGCCCCCCATTTCAAGCAGGCGGGCAAGAATGCATATACGCGTAATTCGTAATAATCAAAATGAACCTTATCCGAAAATATGTCGCCTAGAATTCTATACTATGATTCTAGCCATACGTATCATATATTCACATTCCAGAGCGTGTGGTTGATTCGGGAGATTCCTTGAATGTTGGTTCTTGTTGTTCGATCTCCTCGCTTATGTCACCAGACTCCCTTAGTTCGATGTTGAGTCTGTCGAGTTTCATATTGTCTTGAAATCTCGAGCTCTGAAGATGTCTTCGTTGATTGCGCGTCTCACTCGATTTCGACGGTTTCGTGGTTCCTACGATGTTGCTCAAGCTGAGCAATACGAAATGAGTGAGGTCAATCTTGACGGTGATCTGGAGCCTCGTTATGTTCCGGACGTGATTGTTTCCGGTCCTGTTTCCTGTTGTACACGTCCGCTCCTTCTGTTGCTCGTCCTTTGCCTATTGTCATTGGTTGGGAATGTGGCAATGTTGGCCTGGATCACTGAGCGTTAGTATCGTCGATATTTTGATGCGTATATTTTTATGCCTTTCTGGTGTTCGATATATCGACCATATTTGCAGATCCTACTTATCCTCATGGTGATGGCGTATCGTCAGCTCATCTGTTGAAGGAACTCGGGTCTGCTCCAACGAATCTGTCCGTTTTGCTTTTTCCGGATGGATCTTGTTTGTGTTCGTTGGCGGCGAGCGTTGATGTTTATAATGGCAGGGCTGTAGAAAACATCACACGGCCCCCCATTTCGAGGAATGTCTCGATTGGATTATTGGCGTCCGGGGCAATTGAACTGGATGCTTCTGGGGATACCACTCCAGAACACATCCTCGCACAAACGAACGCTTCTGTTGATGTTACGGAAACGACTTCCTCTCCTTCGCCGATTCTGTTGAATGCTGATGGCGCGTGGACGTCTGCTTCGGATCACTCTCTCCCCGTCGGTGGCGGAACACGTGTTGTAGAGCAGTCTGTAACGGTTCCGCAGTCGGCCGATCCAGCTTTGATTTCGGCTAGTGATCGTGTTGTTCCCATCGCAGTGCCGGCTTCTAATAGATCGATCGAGGTTCCAATCGTCGTGAATCAGGCAGGCAATTCTGTTGAGCGTCGTCTTGAGGATTCGCTAATTGACAACACTCGCTCGACTACAATTCGACCGGAGTCGGAGATTTCAACAATAATCGCCGACGTCATCCACCCGCATCGTTCTTCAACACAAGAAGTTACTGCTGCACAATCGGAGAGACCCATGATTGTTTCGACTATGCTCAAGATCAAGGAGCTGATGAAAGATCTGAAGAATCGTCCACACAAATACTACTATAGACCAAACAAATTTGTGTGCTGGCATAGATCTCATAATCTCTCCGTATGTGTTTCTACTGCAGACTTTATCTGCCTGATACAGCCTACTCGATATGACTCCAGCGGTCGACCCAATCCTCTTAGGGTCTCTGAGTCGCTGAAAGTAGCGAAGCTATCTGAGTCAGATCGAGCGTCCTTTGAGAAGCTGTACGGGACGATACCGAGATGCAGAAATTTTTCTTGGTACATTGGAATATTTCTCTGATTGATTCTGAATAAATCACTTCAATTGTACTTATCATGCATCCTCTCTTTTATCGTGGTATATCGTCCTGTGTTTCTGCATACATTCTATGCTCCGTATGCTTTAAGAAATTGTGATTTCTTGTCCCTATAAAATGGCCTGACTCTTCTCCATTGGTGTGCCGAGTCGTTTCTCTGCCAAACAAAGGAGCCTGTCGAGTAAAGAAAAAAACAACTCTCTGATCCAGAAATCGAATGTAAGTCTCGTCCGACCTGTTTTTCTCTTTGTCATATGGACAAGTTCTAGGTTCTGAATTGGTCCCTTTACACACATAGATGCGTTCCGGAAATCACGGTGCCCTGGAGAGCCCGCAGTCAACGACTGCCGACGAACCCGCATATTGTACGTTGTACAATTGCCGTGGCTCCTGGAGGTCGAGAAACCTCAGACGTATGCGGTTGGCTGCCATTGCCGCTCTTTGTATGTTAATGTACGTGACCGTCCCAGGCGTCGCTTTTGAGCTCGCGCAACGCGTGGCCCCGTTCGCTGATCGTGTACATAGCGAAGTCACCCGTCCTCTCCCACCGGCCCTACACACCATCGAGGGCCCGGTGGTGACGACGGGTGTGGAGACCTTCTCATCCTCCGACATCTTTCACCACATCATAACCGAAGGACGTTCGATTGACATTCACACCTCATACCTCATTTGTCGTTCATACCCAAAATTCAAAATTTGTGTGGATGGTTATCAGAATGTATGTGTGGTCCGGCCAAATTCAAATTCCAATCTCAAAATCATCACAGCTCACCGATTCATCATTAACATGGACATGTTTGCTCAGACAGTCCTGGTGACCGACGCATGTGGGAATAAAAGGAAGCTCATAAGTTATTCTTAAGAGAACGTGTCGTCGATTTTCTCGTTTGTGTACTCAAGATCTAGATGCCATCCGATGCTCGGATGATGCTGCAGCTATCTTGGAGCTTTGAAGCGGTACAGCCATTCGGATTCCTAAGTGGGTTTCGAGTTGCTTGTTAGTGATTGATTTCTTCGGCTAAACATTCTTTTAGTGAGCATCTGGGGTCAAGCTATCCCTGTTTCGTAGCTTTCCTTCTCTCGGATTCTTCCCCTCGCTTTATGGCTCGGGTCATGCCTTAAAAGATGTCTCCGACGTTTCGGAGTTCACAACGTTTTTAGTGTGTACCATCTCAGTGACTCTCAACTTCATCTACAACTATGTCTGCGATCCGGCCCGATGCATGCCCGTGTTGCGGGTACAAGGGCCCGTCCCCAACAATCAGACCAACGGTCACCTGGGATGATGTCGAAGATCCCAGCTGTGACATGGCTCTGTGGAAATCGCTGCCACGGATCTGCTACTGCTCGGTTGCAGATTGCTGGTGTGAACACCAGCAATCTCGTTGCTCAGGTTCAACCACCTGGGCCGAGACTTCGAGGGACTGCGGTTCCTCGACGCTATGCAGATGCCGAGCAGCGACCGCTCGGCCGTGGAGAGCGCCAAGGTCCATCTCCATCTGGATCGCTTTCCAGCTCCGTCGAGGCGCGGATTCGACGAGTTCAACAGTCTGATCCGCGACACCTTCGGCGATCACGAGCGCCGCATCCCAGCCTCGTTGATCGTTGCCGAGTGGGAGGCGAGGACCCCAGAATACCGGGGTCGCCTGGAAGATCTGGCGGCGAACCGCGTCATCGTGGAGGAGGTGAAGAAGATCCGCACCTACCTCTACGCAAATCCGGATCTCTGGCCGAGAGGCCTAACGGAAAATGCTTTCACGAGCTGGTTCAACTCCGGCTGTGATTTTATCATTCCTCCTTGTTAATGAATTGTTATATGTATCTCATGTGATTCTTTTCTGAGTTAGTCTGGTAGGTATGTTACTTACTCATCTCATGTTTCTCTTTTTCTCTACGTGAGCCTGACTATTTACTTAGCTGACTAGTCAGTCTTCTCTCGCCTTCAAAGCTTATTCTGAAGGGGGAGACTGCTGTCGCTCGATCCCGCTGCCGGAGGCTTCGTCAATGCTTTGGACAGTTGTTCTGTACGGCATGGTCGGATCGTCTACTATAGAAGTGTCCACTGGCTCGTAAGACAAACGAGCGCTGAACTTTAGTAGTTTGAGCATCACAATTCCCGAAAGCGTACTGAGTGACACTACCCCTTGAATGGCGGATAGGTACTTCCAGAAATCGCAGTTCGGTGTTTGTGGAATTGGTGGACATGGCTTAACAGTCGGCCTTGGTGGCAGAGTTCGATTGCGATACTCGGGCCACAGTCTGAGTCCTCCAGAGGTTGGAGAAGACTCTTTGATACAGGGAGCGTATTCAGTGGTGTGTAGTTCACACAATGCTAGTGGTGTACAAAATGATGAGAATCTACCAGAATCCAGTTTGACTAACATACATGGAGAGTTTTGTGATATGCATTTGGCGTCGCAGTCTGGGTAGCTAAAATATTGGTTAGAGGGGATTATGAATATTGTTACTGCTACGAATACCTGCTGCATTACTGACGCCATCTCTCAAGTCCTGACAGTTCTCTCTGATTGAGGAATACTGACTTTACACAGGGCTTGGTTAAGTAGTCCGCTCTTTGATTTGCGCTTCCAACGTGCTCGATGCCAATTTCTTGATTCGAGTAGAGCTGTCGAATGTAATGAAATCTCAGTTCCATATGCTTAGCTCTACGATAGTGTCTGGCATTCTTTAGCAATTGAATGGCTGACATCGAATCTATCTGGATGATCGGCTTTTCTGGGATACCCAATTCTCCCAGAAGGTTGCGAAGCCAGAGCGCTGACTTGATGCATTCTGTAGATGCCACGAACTCTGATTCCATGGAGGAAAGCGAAATGTTCGCTTGTTTTGTGGAGCTCCAAATAATTGGGCCCCCCTGTCTGAGTATCAGACATCCTGAAGTAGACTTGCGATCCTCAATGGATCCAGCGAAGTCTGAATCGCTGAAGTACAGCGTGCCTTGGGTGTCATCACTTGTGTACGTGATGCCCAGATCTGAGGTTGTCTTCAAGTATCTCAGAACTCTCAAGCCAGCCTGGAAATGCTGAGGAGTTGATTTGTCCATATATCTTGATAGGTAGGAAGTGACAAAAGAAATGTCAACTCTCGTACCGCAAGCCAAATATAGGAGAGCTCCTATCAGAGAACGATATTCGGTATTAGAGCACGGACCGTTGGTCTCGATAGAGTATATCGAATTGTCACATTCGATCTGAAGACCTAGAAAGTATCTAAGACCAGAAGTAGTGATCTCGAATTCTTTCCTGAGGGAAGTTATGAATTCCTCCGCCTGTCTTTCAGTCTTCGTTGCAAGTATGGCGTCATCGACCCATATGCACAAGAGCATGCGATTTTCTCCATTCTTGAAGAAGATACAGCTGTCAGTTTTGCTCTGTTGAAGTCCTCTGGACAGAAGGATCTTCGTTAGCTTATCAAAGAAATTTCGGCTTGACTGCTTGAGGCCATATATGCTTCTCAGTAGTTTCAATACCTTGTTGGCCTGTACTCCTCTTACGCCTTCAGGCACCTCAAGATAGAGGTCTTCCTCGAGTTCTGCTTGAAGAAAAGCTGCGCGTACATCAAACTGATTTAGGAAAAGTTTTTCCTGCGCTGCTAGACTGAGGATCGTTCTGATTCCTTCAGCTCGGGATACGGGGCTGTATATCTTGTCTGCAAAGAAGTCTATTTCTTTCTTCTGCGAATATCCCTTCGCAACTACTCGAGCCTTGTAACGTCCTGTGCCATCTGGGTTAGCCTTGTACTTGAATACCCATTTGGAGCCAATGGCCTTACGTCCAGGTGGTAGTGTTGCGGGAGTCCACACCTTCATGTCAGCCATTGCCTGAAGTTCTTCTTCAACGGCCTTCGTCCGATGGACGCGATCGGGGCTTGCCATTGCTTCTTGATAAGTCATTGGCGTTTGGCTTTTTGGCTGAACGGTGTCGGCTGCTGCCCTTTCCTTTTTCGATATCCCACTAAGATGGTTGAGGTCAGCCACAATCTGCAGTCTTTCCGTACGTTTCTTGTTCGCCTTGGGATTAATGCGTACGAAACCTTCTTCGTCGCTTTCGTAATCGCTTGAGGCGCTTTCGTACATGGGTGCTGCTGGCTTTGGTGATTTTATTCTTGAACCTGTGACCTCCGTATCGTGATTGGCTTCTTTCGCAATGTGCGCTGCTTCCGCAGTATTTTCCGAAGCACTTGTTTTTCCACTTGCCTTGGTTCTCCCAGAACCTTGCCTTTTAGTGGAAGCGATCTTCGCGAATGTTACGTAATTCGATCGCATGATAATTCGTTTCTCTGGGATGTAGACACGAAATCCAAGATCGTAGTCTAGGTACCCAACGAATATCCCCGCGATTCCGCGGTCATCCAGCTTCCCATTTGGGTTTTTATTGTGTACGTAGCACGGTGTGCCAAATGCGTACATTCTGCTGGTGAATGGCTTTCGCCTGTATATCATCTCGAAAGGCGACTGTAGAGTCTTTTCATTTATCAGTACTTGGTTCAAAACTTGAACACAGAAAAGGATCGCCTGGTCCCAAAGGAACTTGTTATTTTCGAGGCCTGCTCCGATCAACACTGATCGAGCTAGATTCACGAGAGTTCTGTTTCCTCTCTCTGCTT